>CAKNXH010060997.1:0-16140 GCA_932178445.1 Andricus quercusramuli | reverse complement strand
CAGAAACCCAGGTACTTGTAAGTTCCGACAATTTCGAGTTCTTTCCCACTGAAGTTCCAAGATTCTTCTTTTTTGAGCTTCCCTCCTTTTCTGAAGACCATTATTTTTGTTTTTGAGGTGTTCACTTCCAGTTTGTTCTTCTTCACGTATTTTTCCAGTGTTTTTAGCATTTCTCTCAGACCTTCCGCCTCCTCTGCCAACAGTATTATATCATCGGCGAATTTCATTGCGAAGATTTTCGTTTTCCCAATCACCGTTCCTCCTTCCTTTATCTTGTTCAGTGCCTCGTCCAGGTCCTCCAGAAAGATGTTGAAGAGTATTGGGCTCAGTGGGCATCCTTGTCTTACTCCCGTTTTTGTCTTGAAGCTCTCCGAGATTCCCTGTTCAGTAATGACTGCGTTTTGCGTATCCCTATATATTTCCTTGACCATTCGTAACATCCTTCCAGTCACTCCTATCCGTTCTAACTTTTCTATCATGATATTTCTATCAATTGAATCGAAAGCTGTCTTGAAGTCCACAAAGACCGCCATTAATCTTCCTCTCTCTCTCTTCAATCGATTTCCTATCAGTGAATTCAAGACAAAAACATGGTCTCGTGTTCCCCTCTTCTTCCTGAATCCCGCTTGGCTTTCTCCTATTTTCCCCTCCTTTTCTATCCACGTCCTCAATCTTTCGGCTAATATTGTAGCTAACAGCTTATATTCTACATCTAGGAGTGCAACTCCCCTGTAGTTGGCTGTTTTTTCTTCATCCCCTGCTTTGTAGATTGGGTAGATCCACGCGATGTTCCAGTTGGTCCCCAGCTTCCCCTTCTTCCACAGTCCATTAAGAATAATTGATAAATCTACCATTGCTTCTACGGGTAAATTCTTGTAGAATTCTGCGGTTGTTCCATCCTCCCCTGCCGCTTTTTTGATCTTCATTTTATTCAGCACTTGTCTCACTTCTTCTACTCCAAAGTCCCGGTTCAAGAAATCGTCCTCTACTACCTCCTCTTCTTCCCAATTTCCTTGCTCTCTTTCCCTTCGCTCATGATTTCCTTCTCCTGTCTCCGTCGAAACCTCTTCTGCATTCAGTAATTTTTTGAAGTGGTTTACCCAGCTTTCTTTGCTTATTCTTCTTCCTCTCCTTTTCCTTCTAGGTCGGTAGACTCCTATTGCTTCCCAGAAATCACTCATCGTTTTGCTTTCTTCCACCCTTTTCCAGTTTTTTTCCTTCCATTCCTTTGCACTTTTTTTTAGATAGTTTCCTAGTGCTTTCCCAGCTGTAACGTAGACTCGTCTTTTATTTTCCTTCTCTTCTTTCTTAGCGCGTCTGTATTTTCTTAACTTCCTTCTTGCCTCCTTTTTCATTCTTGCGTATTCCTTGTCATGATGCTTTCTTCCCGATGGTTTTCTATTTGATTTTGTCTTAGCTAGAACCAATAAATTTTACTTTTGGGAAATTGAATGGAATGGAGGAGAAGTATCGAAAGCATAAAAGGAGCTACAGCGACTGTACTCAAAATATTTGGATAAAATAATTGTTCTTGTGGTCAGTGCTCTCAGAGGTGCGAAGCTGTCACTGGTTTGTAACTTCAAAACCATACCCGCATGTCAAAAACATGCCGAGATATGTGCGAGATGGATGCAGAGGGCACTTTGGTAACTTCACCTCCCCAAGTCACACGAGGGTTTCGTCTTTCTGTCATTGTGATTTAGTCCGGGAGCTGGGTATGATTCCGTATGCACTTAGGAGGCAAAAGGTGAAAACCATGTAATCCCATGTATTTTGACTCGCTGAATCCAATGGTACCGGTTACTTTCACGAGAAGTGGATGGGTTTTGTCCTGTCATTTGTTCGTAAAATGCATATTTAAAAAGTTATGAATGTTTAAAATTGAAAAATTGAAGTTTTTTTGTAAATTTGACTGTTAATAATTTTCGATCTAATCAATATTTTTCAAAAGTTAAAAAACCAATTTATTCTTTGAGATTTCCTCTATCTATTAACGATATGCAATGTCCGATTATCAATTTGGAAGCCTCTGTTATCGCAATTTACAAGTAGCACTTTTTACGCGCGGCGCAGTACGTGCGCAATAGAGGCCTGGCGCTCGCAACTCGCCCGCTCATCACAAATGCAATTTGTCTCGGCTTATCGTAACTAATTGTTCATTTGTTAATTTTATAAAGACAAGATTCACATAAAATGAAATTGTTAACAATGCATCGAAAAACATAAATACCTTATGTTGTATAATATGACAAAATAAATAAAATAGAAAGATGCTTGTTCTACCTTTCTATTCCTTAGGAACATTAAATTTGTTTTTACATGTGTCACTTTTCTTACATAAACAAAACGATATACATTCTACTTGAGCCGCTAAACAACAACATGATGCAGTACGAGAACAAGTGGTACAGCGACAACTTGAGACGAATTCGTCTGCCGGCGGTAATAATATATATATTTTTTTTGGTAACAATATATTGTTCTCTATAGTGTATCCATATTGCAAAGGATCCAATTTTTCTGCATTCAGGTTTAGACAGTTAACTTGCTGATATGTTACATAATATGCTCGATGAATATGTAAAGCTAAGGAAGCCGAAGTCGGTGGCAATTTCTCGAGATCACAGTTCGCTGTACTCCAATGATAAGTTTGATATCGAAGTTCATTGAAGTTTTTACATTTCGTATTTTTTTTAAACATTTACTAAATATTCTTCAACTATTTCTTGGCAGCTTCAAGAAGCACTTTAATTATTCAACAATATAAATAATCTGATAATAAGCAATATATTATTGGTTGCGATATGGGGGGACATTGATGAGCGGGCGAGTTGCGAGCGCCAGGCCTCCATTGCGCACGTACTGCGCCGCGCGTAAAAAGTGCTACATGTAAATTGCGATAACAAAGGCTTCCAAATTGATAATCCGACATCAATTTTAAAAATTCATAACTTTTTAAATATGTATTTTACGAACAAATGACAAGAGACCTTTTCGTCTTAAAATGGCCCAAATTACCTAAAAAAAATTTGTCCTGTTGAAAAAAAGCATTTTTTCATAATTGTTTAAACAATTGCGTTTTAAACAAAACCCATCCACTTCTCGTAAAATTAACCACCCATTGGATTCGGCGAGTCAAAATACATGAGATTACATGGTTTTTACCTTTGGCCTCCTAAGTGCATACGGAATCATACCCAGCTCCCGGACTAATTTTGTCATGCCCAGTGGCCACCAATCTCACGGTGGTCAGGCATTGCCGTAGGTATGATTTACCGCGGTTCTGCTGGGAGCCAGTGTCATATCCACAGACAAAGCCATCGGACGCGTCCTCGGGTTGCGGATAAGGGTCCGCTGTACTGAAACCTGAATAGCACATGGGTGAGGTGACCTAAACGTTGACTCTGGAATACCAGGCGACTTCTCAGTGTATGCAGGCTTATCCTCGCATGCGAGGCTCTACAAGGATAGACAAAGCCTTTATATAGCTGCTCGTGGGAACAATAATGATATCATCAAACCATTAAAAAGTTTTAGATGTGGTTCAAAACGATTGAACGCGCAGAGCACCCGGCAGTCAGTCGGCAAAGAGTGCCGATCACCCTAGAGTTAGGGGTGCTGAAAATAATTGAAATGATAATACGAAGAAAACGCTCACATTGAGATGACGAATCTACTCAAGGATGACTTGCTGGACTGATAAAATGCCTGAATTACCCCTATTGACGCAGGCTTTGTGGCCCGTATGCACGCCCTGTGGTGCCAGAAACACTCAGAACTTTAGCACATTCCGATTCAGCCATTGCAAAATCAAGCTCTCTACCTGTAGTGTAATGAATATGTACGCGAAGCGCTTCCCCAACCGCTGCATGATCAAGCTGCAGAAGAAAATGAGGAAGCGAGATCAAGATTAACCGCGAAAAGTAGGTACCTTCTTAATGATGATCGAAATATCAGGACAAGTGGGAAAATTACCGTACAGGTTCCTCCTAAGCCTCAAGATCTGGCTGGAATGGATACCCCCCTTCGTGACTATATCTCGGAGGAGGCTGACCTCTGGACCATCAATTATCCCGTTTATGATGCGGCGAGAACTTTAGCTAATTCAAATCGAAGGCTGAAACCGACGATGGATCAAAATACCAAAAGACGCTTGTACCGACTAATCAAGAAGTTTGGAAGCAGCAACATCTGACAGGCCGTTCGTGGAAACGGTTCGAATGTACGCCCAAGAACTGAGGATCTACAAACACGCACTGAACAAGTCAAAGATGCTGACCAACAATCAGCATATTGTTGAGCAAATATAGGCGTTATCTGACCCAAGGAGGAGAATACAGAAGAGGCAGAGACCTATACATATCTGGGCGTGCCTCAAAGCCGCATTCAGGACCTGTTTCCGCTGTACTCGTTTGGGGTGGTTTAATGAACGAAGAACGAGCTTACGGAACATGATTTTTCCACGCGTAATATCTTGCATGAGCATAAGAGCTTGCATATCAATTCGTCCGTTTCGTGATCCTACATATCTCGCCGTCAAGGCGGACGCGGTCTTCTGAATCTCCAATGCTCCGCGGCTTCTCCATTTGCGACGATATAGGCTGTACCCGAGAGAATTCGGTTATAAAGAGATTGGAGATTGGGTCGTAAGCTCGTGCTTCACCGAAGAAACTACCCCAAATGGGTAGAGTCGAAGCAGACGCCCAACTCGAAGGTGACGCTGTTCGTTATTACACGATAATTTCCAGATGAGATCGTGAATGTAGTTTTAGAAAGGGACACCGATCGCACTATGCATCTCCATATGTGTGGATGAACTATCACGCTTTTCAATAGACAAATGATGAGTCTATGAGAGGTTGAATCGAAAGCTTTCCGGTAACCAATCCAAGCCATTACAGGCAGCTGTTGAGATAGTTGTATATATCTCATCCAGAGTGGAAATATCTTATACAATTTTATACAAAGATCTTATACACTCTATGCCATCTTTCCAGTTAACAGTACGACATAAATTAATGACATATTATTGTATATTTTTGAACGGTCATAATCACTAACTATGTAGTTAGGCTCCTGAAGATAGGAAAAACCAATTTTCACTCTCGCCAATCGCTGTCGTCTCCAATTACAGAAATTGAGGCTATGAGAAGGCAAACACGAGATCGATCTAGGTCCTAGGTAGATCTAGGTAGATTCTCAAGTTCATATTATACCAGGGAGCAAGTGGATATGTCGTAAGAAGTTTTTGGTATCAAAAGGTCCACATGAAAGACAACAAATTAATAAAAACATATAGTTGGCAACGTTCTGGACGTCATACGGTCCCCTTTCAAGCCTGCTAAAAATAACATTTCATTATAAAAAATATATAAAAAAATTATCGTTATATGTAATACAACATTTTTTTGCATTAGTATGTATGTATATTTAATCTCTGCCTTCTACGGGTTTGAGGGCATCCGCTCCCTGTACACATCTTTACATTTCATCCTTAGTCTCACTTAACCACTGTTTATATTCTAATGCTTCGCCTTACATAATAACAATAATATTCATACTATTCTTCTTAATCTTCTAAAATATAAAAATGAGCGATCCTCCAGGGCCTTTTAGGTTAGTTACTTTCCTCTACACAGAATTACCCGTTTGGCTCTGCCCTGTTCCCTTGCTTCCTCTTACTTCTATCAAGTTTTTCATTCACGTCACTCCCTGTCCATGACCATCCAAAATCCATCTTACACACTCATCCACACTCAACTGTCCACCTACCTTGCCTGTACACCTCTTTAACACATGTGCTCATAACTACACCTCGTATCTACATACTCTGCACAGATTATCCTCTTCATCCATCCAATATCTAAAAGATCTCACTCCTTCTCCCATTCTAAACCATAACATCCTATTCCATTTTTCTTCCTCTTTCATCTTTTGCAAATATTTTGATTCCGTCAACCCTTTGACCATCATATACCATCTATTTTACCTCGAATCGATAATCTTCTCCATCTCTCTTCTCCTTGTCTTACTAATAGCTCTAATTCTATGTTCTGTCAATCCAGAACCCCTTTCTGTATATCACGAACCTTCCTCATTTTTTTTCCTTTCTTCCTCCCATTTCAAATTTCCCGAATTGCCTCTCGTCTCCTTGTTCCGAAATTCATCTAAGCATACTTGTACTATTCTGCCCCCTCTCCCATGTTCAGCTTCTCTTCAAACCTCCAGGCTCTCTTCATTTGTCCAGTTAACATTTTTTCGCTTCCCAGTTCTTCCCTTATAATGTAGCCAAATTATACGCTTCCATCTCCAAACCTCCACTTCATAACACAACACATTCCAAGCCAATGCATCAAACAATCAAACCCTCATTCTCCAATCGTCATTGAACTTTCTCTTTCCTATACCCCATACTTGGCCCATTACTTTACTCGCACATTCGATTATTTTCCTTACCTGGACCTCGTTCCCCCCTCCTGCCTCAAACTAAAAACCTAAGTAACAGAACTCCTCCACACTTTTCACTGTTTGTCCGTTTATCTTCCAAACGTAACCTATTTTGGTCTTTCTATTTCTGAAGCACATCACCTTGGTCTTCCCTACGTTCACCGTCAATTCTTTCGTCCGCGTATGCTACAGAGTATAGTTTGCTATTACCCAAGATCGTCCCCCCTTTCCCTTTCTCCTTTAGCTTCTCCTCTAGGTCTGCCAGCAGCAACTCAACGGGCATCCTTGCCTTAGACCTCTTCCTGTCCAGAAAACCTTTCCTTTTTCCTCCCTATCTTCACCCTGATCCTGGTTTCAGTAAACATTTCCTTTATCCTCTCCACCAGCCCTCCTTCTATTCCCCTCTCTTACATTGCCTGCCATAGCACTTTTCTATTCACTGAGTAAAAGGCTGCTTTCAAATCTACGAACAAAGCGACTAATTTCCCTCTTTTTCTCCCTAAGTTTCTGTTAACCAAGTATTTGAGTACGTAAATGTTGTCTAATGTCCCCATCCCTTTTCTAAATACCGTCTGATTGTGTGGGATACTTTGCTCCTCTTCTATCTGATTCTCTACCCTTTTTCTTAGAATTTCTGTGTATATTTTATAACCCAATGGCATGAGAGTGATCCCTCTGTACTGTTCTACCTTCTTACAATCCCCTTTCTTAACAAGCGGTACCACCAGCCCTGTCATCCACTCCTCCGGCCATCCTCCTGTTTTCCAGACCTTGCTGCAGATCTTCGACATCCCTTCCCTGATCCCTCCTCCTCCATACTTCACCGTTTCGTTCTCCATAATATCCTATCCTGTAGCCTTGTTTCTTTCCAGTCTATCTATCGCCTCATCCATTTCTTCTCGTGTTATCTCGTTCCCTTCCTCCATTTCTCCCTGGAACTATGTTCCCTGGTCCCTGGTCTATCTTTCCCTCTTCTCTTCCTTCTTTTGTACCTATCTCATCTCTTACCTTCCTAATCAACCCTTTCAACCTTTCAATTATTGAGTCTACTCCCTCCTCCTTTTCATACCTAACAATCTCCTTTTCCATTTTTTATTTAAAATCTTTTAATTGATCTACACCCAGACTCCCATTTTCGTGATTCTTTCTCCCCCTCTTTCCTTTCTCTCTCTGCTGCGCTTATGGATGCCACATTTCAGTGAACCTATTACTGGGAAGTGCTCAGACCCTATCTCATTCCCCACATCCATACTGCATATCATATTCCTCATTCTTTCTTCCGGCAGGATGTAGTCTACTACTGTTTCTCCCTTACCTATGAATGTGATCTCTCCCTTTTCATCTCCTTTCATATTGCTATTACATATGAACCATCCTGTTTCTCCTATTACGTCTAGTAACCTCCTCCCCTCCCGGTCTATCTCCTCATGTTTGGAGCTCCTTATATAGGCCTCCTCTTCTTCATCCCAATTCGCTTCCCCTTGCTTGCCAGTCCGGGCACTCAAGTCACCTGCTATCAAAACCAACTCTTCTTTCTTTTCCTCCATCTACCTCCTTATTACTCTCCAACATTTCACTTCCCATCTTCTTCTGTATACACAAACCACCGCTATGTTCACTTTTCCAATCATTATCTTTCTTACCATTGTTCCATTCTTTTCCTCCCTGTCCTCCTCAGTCCTCCCTTTTACTGTCAGTTCTTCTCTCACCCCTGAGACCATGCCGCCCATCCCTTCGCCCTTAACGTTTTCCTTTCTTGCTTCTTGCATTGTCCACACATACCCTGTAGGTAACATCTTTTTCATCCCCTTTTAATCCTTATCAATTGCCCAGGTTTCATTCATCCTAATCACATCCCACTTTTCTAACTCCCGCCAAAAACCATCATTCTTGTTCTTCAAGCATGAAACATTCCAGAAAGGTTTTGCATCTTCCTTTTTTCTATCTTTCTTCACTCTTTTCCCCTTCTTCCTTACTTCTTCTGATTCCTCATCCCAGAACCATACCTCCCCATTTATCCATAATCTGTCTCTCCCTATCCATACCATTCGCCCCTTTTTCCTCTCTACCCATGCCCTCTGTTCTATTTGCCTTCTCCTTCTCCTCTCTCTCCATTTCAGATCCTCTTCAATTCTTTCACTTCTTCCTTTCAATTATTTTTTGTTCTTCATAATGTTCTTTTTCTCCTCCTCACACCCTACTTTTACTATAAACATTCCTTCTTTTCCTTCCTTCGTCCCTCCTATTCTCTTAACTCCTTCTTCCCTTACCTGAACTCCAATATGTCTCAGAAGATTTATGATTTGCACCTCCCCTGTTTCACTCTCCATTGTCAATCCCTTAACTACTATGTTTTTTTTTCTTTGCCCTTTCTTCCCCTTCCAATCTCCTTTCAATGTCACTTAGTCCCTTCTTCAATCTTTCATTCTCATTTTGCACGTTCTTATGACTCCCTTTTTCTATTTCCGCATCCTCTGTTGCTTTCCCCATATGCTCATTCCTTATTTCTAAGTTGTTTATCCATTTTTCCAACTGTTTTATCGCACTATTTCTCCTTTCCTTAACCTCCTTCTGTCAATTCTCTATGCTCTCTAGCTTACGTCATACCTTACCCTTCTCCACTTTCCAGAGTTTATCACACTCTTCCCACTTTTCTCTTACTTTTCTCAATTCCCCCCTTACATCATTTCCCTGCCTATTCATATTATCCAGTCTTTTCCTTGTTTCCTCTCTAAACCCTTCTATAAGAACCTATAGTTTTTAAAAATCCCTCTATCCTCCTTATCTCTATCTGAAGTTTTCCGTTTATAAGTTTGGTCTTAACTTTCTTGTTTTCCTTGTCCGTTCCTAACTCATCGTCCCCTTCCTCTCTTTTTCTTTTTTCTTCCCTCTCACTACTGGTCACGCTAACTTTTTTTCGCTATTCGTCTAAACTCCTATTCGAGCCCGCGCTGCCTAGCTTGTTGACGCGCTGTAGGTTAGAGGGCCTTCCAGTATGCCACCTTACCCACTGTTCCGCGAAGCTTCCCGCTCTTCAACCGCCTACCTCTTACCCCCTTGCCCGACAACTATTTTTCACTCCTAACCTCAAAAATTTCGTACGCTCCAATTTCCTTTTTTCACAACTCACGTTCACCCTTTACATCCTTGTCTTCACTCACCTTTCTTCCTTCACACCCGATCTCCGCACTCACTGCCCTTTCTGCTTCCACACACACTGATTCCCTTCACCGAAGCCAAAAAAACCAACACTTGACACAAAATAGTTATCTCGCGATCGGTACCGAAAATTAGCTAGCTGAAGGGCCTCAAGGACCTTATATTCATTTAAGAGATCTATGGGCTTTCGCAAGTTCCATCTATATTTAGGCAGCATGATCTGATGCTTTTTTATGTTTCAAGCCTTTAAAGAGAAGAAATGAGGCTTTAATATTGCTATTGCAGAAATTACAAAAAGTTTTCCTAGGTAGATTCTAAGGTCCATATTATACCAGGGAGCAAGCAGATATGTCGTAAGAATGTTTCGGTATTAAAAAGTCCAAGTGAACGACAAAAAAATAATAAAAATATGTAGTTGGCAACGTTTTGCATCTCATACGGTCCCTTTCCAATCCTGCTGAAAATAATAATTCATTGTAAAATAGATATAAAAAAATTATCTGGATATCGCATACAACATTTTTTTGCATTAAAAAACAGATGTTCAAAAAATTATATCATCTTTAAAGAAAGTAATTTTTAGCGTGTATAATGAACAGCGTGTAAGTTTTGAAAAAAGTTATAAATAAAATAATTTACCTGAGAAACTCTGGTTGAGAAATGTGTAAAAGTGCGACGTAAAAAATTCCCTTGTTATTAAATAGAAATCCATGATAGTGCTCGGGAAAATAAATATATCAACTCATGAATAAGGTTATTCACCATGTATTTTATCAAATACATGATGAAGTTGTCCAGCTTAGTTTGTATGTTAATGTTAGCCTACGCCAACATTAAAATGACTGTGATAATGAAAAAAAAAGAAAAATAAAGTTACAGTATATTGATATAAAATTGGTTAGAGGTTATGTTAAGAGAAATACGTATTTAGGTCTGAAAAAATGTTGTCTTACCAAAAACTGAGTACGTAAGCATTATGTAGAGTTAAGTCATTCCCATGTGTAAAAGGATTACAGTAAAATTTTTTTACATTTTTGTTATTTAAAAAAAATAATCATAAGGAGAAACAGAATCTTGTGTGCTCTTGAATGTACTAAGAATTGACATTGATTTAAGAAACAGGTACGATGTAAAAATTTTGTTATTGTAAATTAAATTTAAGAAAACAGTGGAATTTATAGGTTACATAAAGAGCAATAGAAATAACGTAATTTCGAGTTTTCAAATCTTAGGCTAAATTACTTTTACTTTTTTTATAACATAGGATTCAATAGTTAAGCATTTATTTCAATTCTTTCCACAGCTACAAATTTTGGATGTACAAAATCAAAATCCTGTCTAGTCTCAATTCTGTGTCTTTCAAGAGCAGTCATGTTATCTATATTAAAATCACGACGGGCGCGTTCCTTAACCCTATAGTGTAAAGTCTTGGCTGCGTGTCGAATATAACAACAATCACAATTTATACAGGTAAATTTATAAACTGCATTCCATTTTTGGAAAATGTCTAATTCAACTTCAGGAGACGAAAACAGAATTGATTTACATTTAATTGATCCGAAAATAATTTCAATGTTATTATTTCGCAAAATTGTAGCAAGTTTGTCTCTTATACCTGAGATATGGGGCGTTATTTCTCAAGTGTACCCACTTGAAAAGTCAAATTTGTCCAATCTAAGTTAAGCTTAGGCAAAGTTTTGTGCTATTGGATAGCAGTTTATGGGGAAAAAATGTTATCATTCGGATAATTATTGACCGAGGGGGAAGGGGTGAATGTTTTGGGATTTTCGTGGATATCGTCTATTTCGGTGATTTGTAACTTTTCTAATAGCGATGAAAATTTTTTTGTCTAGTACAGTTTCGATAGGGGTTTTCACGCCCTTTCGATTGGTGCTACGCATTTTCTCAACAAATGGATATTTGACCTTTAAAAATGAAGGCCAAAAATAAATTTCACTTTTTTCGAAATAAGATAGGTTTTCCTGTTGTTTTTTTGTGTCTTGAAAGGAAGCTTAGTTTTTTTCCTAGAAGACTATGTGGATTAGAATGTGAAATTCGAATTTTTAATTTATAAAAATAAGCGTTGAGTATTCCGGTACGCGAATGACGCTGGCGCTAGAGCCCCGTGGCGCACCGTGCTACCTTCATGGTATTGTTTTTACAAAAAGTAATAACATATGCTAGTATCTTCTATCGCTCTCTGCATTTTACAGGGTTGAGTCTGCCATTATTCAAATTCCTGCATTAAGTTCTATCTCCCTTTCTTTCTGCCTTTCGTTTCTTCAGTGACAGTTGTTTTCACTTTGTTTCTAATTTTCGTTTCTTCTCTTTTGGGAAGTAGTCGCATTCCGTGGCTGAGGAAACTTTCTTCAATTGAAGTCTCCTCCCATTTCCGGTAGGTATAAATGCATGGTATCGCAAAGTCCCTTTGATTGTCACTGCAGCATCGAATCTGCTTTTCTGATCTTTAGCAGTGGCTTCATGATCTTCCTTGCAAATAAAAATAATTTCAGTTTCCTTGCAGTACTTCTTTGCCCACTGAAACAGGGATGAAGCATTTGGGATCCGATCTTCAGCGGAACATTGTAGGCTAAATCTTGCTGCTTTTTGTTCAACATTTGCCCCTATGCCATCACATGCTCCCTTGCCATGAGCGGTAGGATGGTAATGCTACTCAGTTGGAATTCCGAAATCTGTCTTGTGAGCTAGGATATTAGCAAAATGGATCTTGTTCTCAAAATGCTGACCTGCTCCGTCTGAGACGTAGTACACCTTTTGGACTGCGAAATTTGTCTTAATATGATCCACAATTATCTTCTGGTACTCATAAACGGCAACAGTGTCATGAGTCAAATTGTCCGATATGATTGCCATGCTTTTGTGCTTGAGGTCTCAATCTTTTACATAGTAAATAACTAATGTGAATATTGTGACCTGATAATTATTCCAGTGAAATCCTTGCTCAGAGTTTTGGAGCGCAATCTTAAAGTTCTCAGCGAAATCAAATGAGATAACAAAGTCACCATTTTTCAAAGTTATCTTTAGTTTTTTGAGAAATAATGACTGTGCTGTAGCAAGGAAATGATGGGTTCTTAGCTTCAGCAACGCTTCACAAACCTCATTCACAAATTCATCAACATTCATGATCAGCGTCTTGAAAGTGCATGTATCAGTCTGCAGCCAAAAAAATTGGATTCCTTCCAAAAACTCCTCATCAAAAGCTTGAATCAGATTATCTATAATTTTAGTAATATTGGGGAAATTTTTGCATTCTCCTAATTGGCAGCAACTTGTCGCATCAAGGGACACAGTCAACTTTAAGCAATCGCGATAACCATGTAACATTAAATCTGGATCGTTCGTTAAATATTGCGAGTTTATTTCTCTTAGCATTAACTTCACGTTTTCATGGTGAACACAAACGAATACTGTGTGGGTACCGCTACTTCCTGCCCAAACGCAATATTTCAGTCTGGGTTGTGTGAATTATGTGAAGCCTTTTCAATATCTTCACATTCTGAATGGAATTCTGCATCAAATGCATTTGAATTGCACAAAATCAATCTTTTCTGAATGAGAACTTTCTTGCCACTCACTCGAACAAACACACAATCCTTCATTCAACTAACTTTTTCGCATTTTTAGCTTGTCGTTCGGATTTCTCGAATTCGACCATTAGTTGTCTGCGACTCCGAGACTTTGAAGCAAGTGTGAGAAGTTAAATTTTCTCAGTTCAACTGGTTGACGATTCAAACTTCTCTTTTATTTGATCCAGAACTTCAACTGCGGCCTTATGATATTTGTTATTACACAGCGTAACATTCATCTTGAGTTTTCCGAAGGAGAACTCTGGATCGTTATCACCGTTTGACATGATTTCTTCATTTGACATGATGATTTCATTGGTTTCAACGCCACCAAAGTTTTCATCCTCAAGAACATCATTACGAGGCTGATCGGTGTCATCTATATTTGACGCTGGTATTTCTTTCAGTTTACTAAGCTTTTTCCTACATGGAGCACAAATTTTTAGTTCTTCAATTAGTGTAGGAAATTGCGATCGTAAGCCTTGAGAAATATGGCGTGTATTTCGCGTCTTGTTATGATTCTCCTTTTTGAAAGGATTGAAGCATTTGTTAGTCCATTTTACTTGATTATTTTCACCTTTTGCAGGGGCCATGGCCAGTGAAAAACTGGGTTGAAAAATAGGAAAGACTTCCGAAAATACATATCCCTTGATTTTTTAAGCAGGCGTCTGATTGGAATAATTATTATTTATCAACAAAATTGATGTGACAAAAGCTCATTCACACGAGTATATAGCCAACGTCATGAGCGTACCGGAGTACTCAACGCTTATTTTTATAAATTGACAATTTGAATCTCACTTTCTAATCTACATAGTCTTATAGGAAAAAACCTAAGCTTTCTTTCAAGACAAAAAAAAAAAAAAACCTGTCTTATTTCGAAAAACAGTGAAATTTATTTTTGACCTTTATTTTTGAAGATCCGATATTTATTTATTGAAAAAATGCGCAGCACCAATCGAAAGGGCGTGAAAACCCCTATCGAAACAATACTAGACAAACTTTTTTTTCATCGCCATTAGAAGAGTTAAAAATCGCCAAAATAGACGATATTCACGAAAATCCCGAAACTTTCACCCCTCCCCCCTCGGCCAATACTTATCTGAATGACAAAATTTTTTCCCCATAAACGACTATCTAACAGCACGACACTTTGTCTGAGTTTAACTTAGAACGGACAAATTTGACTTTTTGAGTGGGCACACTTGAGAAATAGCGCCCCATATATGGAACAACTGTAAACATTTGTGAATTATTGGATTGCTTATTCCTTAGTTGATTGTATATATTATTGATTCTAATTTTAATTAATCTATTGACGAGATTTATAGGGTAACCTTTATCAGTTGAAGTCTCTTATAATATTTAGTATTCTGTGGTCTAAAATTAAATCAGGATAGTTTAATCGCCTTGCCTGTGCGTCCGAAAATCATTCCACTCTTCTGTGACCAAGGATTTTAAGATGAAAAATGAAGGTGTATGTATATTCAGTGGTTTGGAGTATTTCCTCACTGTGAATTTTCTCCAACCATTTTTTAAATAACGTAGTTATTCTTCATGAATAAAATTAATTTGGTCATACGGTCATATGAAAGGCAATGGATTCGGATGTTAAAAAAACAAAATTATAGATAGTTAAAAAGATATTTCAAAAACATTTTTCGTTTATTTACCTGTAGTAATGTTGATAAATTCTTAAAACATTTAAATTATATTGTTTATATTATAGTCATGTTAGAGTAAAATTTTTTTGTTTATCCACATTGCGGTTACAATATTAAAACTCAGTCTTCATTCAAATAAAACATGATCTATCCTATTTTTTTTATTTTATGCTTTGTCAAGATTAAAATTGAAACCTAAAAAATGTAAAGAGGCTTCAATATTGAGTAATAACTACATTCTTGACTAAATGAAGTGTTGTGTTTCGTACGGACAATCATATACTATAAATGTGTTAGAGATCAAGCTATTTTTCATTCAGTAATTAAGAAGGCTGATATTAAACTAGCATCCCAAATGAAAAGTGCGCCAAAATTAAAAAAAATATATTTATTTTTCTTTATTTATATAATGCTTTGGTAAATTTTGTTAATATTTAATATTTCTGTTTTTAAATTAATGGAGGTTTTAATATATTTATTGATGAAAATAGACTCAATAATTTTTCTTTCATGAGTATTGTTTTCTCGAGCTAAAATTTTGATATTATCCATTTTGAAATCAAAATAATGATTTAATTACCATGCATGTTGTGACAAACCAGTATTTTGATTTCCTAGTTCAATCCCTTTCATGCTCGTATATCCGAGTTTTTTAATCTCCTGCCAGCTTTTCCAATATAAATTTTGTTGCAGCATTTACAATTGATCAGATATACAACTCTAGATAAATTTACTTTGTTATCTTCATCTTTATTTTTAAAGAAAGGAAAATTATTTAGTGTGTAGTTATTTGTAAAATAAGCATTGATGTTGTATTTTTTCAAGAAGATCTAAGACGTTCTTAAAGATTTACAATATATAGTATAGAAACTTTAAGGTCTGTTTTTTTATAGGTTTTATTCAATTTTTCATTTTTTGAGGAACTATTATATATTTCAAATATTCTTTCCTTGATTATGAAAATATATAATGTTGATCTCAAATTAACCTGTTAATCTATAATGTTAATCTCTCTTCTAACTCTCCATTTTTCAGTTGAACCTTCATTTAAAATTTGTATTGTCCTGATGAGGAAAACTATGGTTTTCGAAAAGTAGACACCTGCCAATGATGGAACAAAGGATCCAACAACGAATTCCTTTTTTGGTCTAAAGTATGTCATTAACCACCATTAACATTATATATTTTCATAAATTCATATAATTGAGACAAACAACATCGCTTAAACATCTTTTCAATTGGTACACTCTCTTCGTTATTAATCCATGTTTCACAAAGTAAAA
>CAKNXH010060996.1:193294-215219 GCA_932178445.1 Andricus quercusramuli | reverse complement strand
TTAGCACGGACATGAACCACTTTAACTGTAAAATGTTCTCTAATAATATATATGTCATTTTAGCCTAAAGTTCGAGAAGTTTTCTAGAATGCAGAATGTTCTTCATGAGTTGAATGTGCATTGAGTAAAGAAAGACAGCTATTTCTAGTTAAAAGTAATATCTATATGGAAGCAATAAATCAAATTCATATAGACAAAAGAGGATGTCATACATAGCCCTCCATGTGAAATTTCACTTATACACCTGCATAATTTGTATATTAAATGAATGATCATCTTTGTTTAATTGGAATAAGAAATAACCTTGGCTCAAAAGTGAGATCCATAGTCCGTATTATAATGCGCATCCAGACTCCGTCTTACTTTTTGGTTCAGAACCCAGCCTTACTCATCTACTATTACAGCAGCTTTAGTGGGTGATTGAAAATTTGAAATATTTTATTATATTTATTTTTCATTGAGCTAATTTTAAAAAAAATTTAAATCTTCAACGTGTAATAAGCAAAACTGATTGTTCTGAATAAGAGATAGAAGAGGTGCTGAAACAAGAAGCATATATCTGTAAATGAAAAAAGCCATATGACCTCATCTCAAGTGTTGTTGTGTGGCATAAAGAAGCGTTATAATCGATACACCTAGAAACACGTAAAATTCGTATTCTCAAAATTGCACAGTATTGCATCATATGTTGCAACATTGTTCTAGAAAGTTCTACAGTATAGCCGATATACCTAGAAACACGTAAAATTCGTTTTCTTGACATTGCGCAATATTGCATTATATGGTGCAACAATGTTCCATATGTGGAAACACGTAAAATTCGATTCTCGACATTGCATCATGTAATGCACCAATGTTCTAGAACGTTCTACACTGTAATCGACACGTTCGTGATTTAATTTTTGCGACGCAAAATGTGATGCGTCAGTACAATACCCTTGAAGCTGCTGACGAAAGAAATTATTTCCAGAAATTGCGTAGTATATTTTGACGATACCATCAAGAATATTCTAGAATTTTTCGTCTGTAAGGAAGCAATAAATCATCCTTTTTTCTCGTTATAACCTTGCACGTATTGCCAGAACGTTCTACATTATAATCAACACGTTTGGATACCATAACCTTGAAAGTTGTTGACGACAAAAATTCTTTCCAGAAAGCAATAAATTATCCTTGTTTTTCTCGTAATAACCTTGAACGTGTCTTGACATGAATTCGGCTCGTACAATTGCGCAATATTCTGTGACGTCATCATGAGCTTCGAGAAGGTTCTAGAAGCTTAGCACGGACATGAACCACTACAGGTTGGAAGCTTCTCGGCCAGAACGTCCAACATTACAATCGACACGTTCGGAATATATATTTTTGCAACGCAAAATCTAATGTATCAGTACAATAACCTTGGATGTTGTTGACAAAAGAAATTCTTTCCAGAAAGCAATAAATCAGCCTTGTTTTTTTCTCGTAATAACCTTGAACGTGTCTTGACATGAATTCAGCTCGTACAATTGTGTGATATTCTGTAACGTCATCATAAGCTTCGAGAATGCTCGAGAAGCTTAGCACGGTGAATCTGGTAATACACTGGAAATTTGTTTGCAGCTCGCGCCTCATATAGCTGAGGATTATCATTATTATGAAGGTTAATACCTAAGCAGAAAACATTTTTGCGATGTAACTTCAAGGGCAAATGAAAAAAATGTAACCTTGAAGCTATTTTACGTAAAATTCAAAATGCGTTTTATATTCATGAATTCCGTTCGTACAATTCTCAAAAACTGGTGTAACTACCGGATGAAACCTGATCCGTGAGAATAAATCAAATTCCTACGGGTGAAAACAGGATGTCACATCAAATTTCACATACAGACACACTTGCATATTTGCGCCTTAAATATGACTGTTTTATCTATAAGGAAGCAATAGATCATTCTTGAACCTGTTTACATCAATTCGGCTCTGACAATTGCGAAATATTCTGTGACGTCATCATAAGCTTCGAGAATGTTCGAGAATGTTCGAGAAGCTCCAGGATCCGTCGAGAATGTTCTAGAAGCTAAGCAGCACGGTGTCCATGCCAGCCTCACACGGATACACACGGACACACACACACACCGATACTCACTAATACTAATTTGTCCAGAACTCCCCCTGTATATCTACTTCCAGCATATGAATTTTATTAATTTTCGTTCAAAATTCATCTCCATGGTTGAAAATTAATTTTTTTAAGTGAAAATATAGCTATTCTTGGTTAAAAATTTATCTTTTTAATTTGAATGTATTTTGTTAAAAAATTTTATCTTTTTTGGTGGGAATTAATCTTCTTGGGGGAAAATTCGTATTTATCGTTAAAAATTCAACTGTTCCAGTTCAAGATTCATCATTTTAGAAAAAAATTCATCACTTTGATTAAAAATTCAACTATTTTGTTGTTGAACTCGTTTAATTTTTGGTACACAATTAATCTTGTTGGTTAAAATTTTGTTTCTGTTTTGAGTGAAAATTCTTTCTTGGTTAAAAATTCAACTGCTTTTATACATTCCTATTTTTGAGCTAAATTTTTAAAACATTTTTTATGAATTTTTTTCTTCACTGTCTTATTATCTTTCTTGGTTGAAAATTAAATTTTTGTGTGTGTAGAATTCAACTAATTTGATGAAATTTCAGCCTATTGTTTAAAAATTTAACTAATTCATTAGAATTCGCTTCTTTTTTTTTAAGCCTAATTAATCAAATAAAAGTTTCAATATTCTATTTGAAAATTTTAATATTTTTTCAATTTTATTATTATTAATATATTTTTTAAACTAATTTTTTAACTGGAAATCTAACTATTTCAGTTAAATATTCCATTATTTTTGTTCAGAATTCATCTCTGTGATTAAAAAATAATTTTTCAACTGAAAATATAGCTATTCAATTTTTGGTTGAAAAGTTATCTGTTCTATTTAAAAATTTACGTATTTTGCTAAAATGTTGTCTTTTTTTGATGGAAATAATTATTTTCGGTTGAAAATTCATTTTTTACGTTGAAAATTAAACTGTTCCAGTTGAAGATTCATAATTTTAGTTGGAAGCTCATCTTTTTGGTTTAAAATTCAACTATGCCATTGAAGATTCATAATTCTAGTTGGAAATTCATCACTTCGGTTGAAAATTTAACCGTTCGTAAGAACCCTGGAATTTCATAGTGTTAGAAGACACGAACAGTTTTGGCGTCTTTAAAAAGGTCTTCGAGAGTATATTTCAAATTACAGTTACCCCCGCCCAAATTGTTACTTGAAAGTAGAATTCATATTCGAGTCGCAAATATTGAACATTACATTTATATGAGAAAGACATTTTAACATTTACGCCCCATGCTTTTATTTTTAGTCAAAATATTATTTAATCATTATTGCAACCTCTCATTTCAGATTCGATTATCCTGTTTCCTTTCACTATATTTTAATAAACAAATTTTTTTAGATTCCCACCGGATCATTTTTTTTGTTTTTTTGGAGAAATATTGCTTATAGAAATCTAATGCATGAATATGAGATAGGAAGATAAAGGAAAGAAGGAACTCGTCTATTTGCACGTTTTCCAATAAAGTATGAATCTGCCGCGTGGCAAAGTTGAGTGGCATGCTATGTCTTTGCTTGAAATAACAAGGGGCACACGTTGCCGAATTAATACTGTGCCCCCGCAGTCTATGAAGCATCCGCGCAAATAGGCACAGCAACCACGGGGTGTATGCGAGTGGAATAAAATATCTCGTGGGAGAGAATACTACTTGACTGCAGTGAGAGACTCAAAGTAAACAGTGGCATTAAGGATAATAAAGTAGAATTAGCTGAGCTTGACTGATTTACAAAATTTGATACTTATTCTTAATTCCTTATATTCTTTCTCCAAACATTATTGATTATTTGAAAGAATGGATATACAATACAATGGATATACAATGGTTATAAATTTGTCACAACTGATATTACATTAAATCAAAAAATTAATGAAACTAACATCTTTTTAGAAGCAAATAAATGTATGTTATTGCAGTTCATAATATGCATTTATTTTGAAGCTGACATATTATCATTGTCTTGTTTTAATAATTGAAAAAAGTGCGCATCCTATCAAAAAAACTTAGAAAGAAAACTTTAGATCTATTTTAGGAAAACAATTTCATTTTCAAACATTTTATTGCATTTTATTGCATCCTAGCGTAAAACGGTTCTAAGCAAAAAATTTTAAATACAATAGAAGCAGAAAAATTTGTTGATTAAAATGTTATTTAACTTGTGTCGTTTTTTCAAAAAATTTGTTTTTTCATTTTTCATGTTATTTTAACGAATTGAACAAAAACAACGCGCCCTATCTAAAAATGTTAGAAAATTTGTAGATCTTTATTGGTTGTACAATTTTTGTTAATTCAGTTTTTTCGTAACTTGTTTCGGTTTATAAAAAAATTTTATATTTTTTTCAATGTTATTCATCGCGAAAGTCTGGGACTTAGGTACACATTAGGGCACTGTAAAAGGGAAACTACGCATTCTATCAAAAACTGTCTAGTAACAATTTTGTAGATATCTATAAGGTGAACAACTGTTGTCAACTTTTTTCGCACATTGTATCGTTCTTTCAAAAATTGCATTTCTATATTTTCAATGTTATTTTTGACGAATTAAACAAGAACGCGTTCTATCAAAAAATGATTTATACCAAGTTTGTTGATTTTTTTTTTTATAAACAATTATTGTACACATAACACAAAAGTTCTCCTAAACATTCCTGGAACATTCCAATGAAAGGTGTGCAGAATTCCGAAAAATGTTCCAGGAAGGTTCCCGGATGCAGGTAAATGTACGCATAAGAAGGTTCTCAAAGAAGGTTCCTAAAACGTTCGTGAACAATTTTCGCATTATATTAATAATTAGTATAATGCGAGAATTTTCCACGAACAATGCTTGAGAAAAATATTAGCATTGCATGGATTTAATTAGT
Organism: Andricus quercusramuli; assembly: GCA_932178445.1. Classification (NCBI taxonomy): domain Eukaryota; kingdom Metazoa; phylum Arthropoda; class Insecta; order Hymenoptera; family Cynipidae; genus Andricus; species Andricus quercusramuli. The sequence goes on along the minus strand of CAKNXH010060996.1, from coordinate 210,230 downwards.
TTAATAAATTAAATTCCCCACGAACATCCTCCGAACCTTCCGTGGAAACTTTCCTGGATACTCTGACATTTACCTACTTCCGAGAACCTGCCTGGAATATTTTTCAAAATTCTCCGAACCTTCCATTGGAAAGTTCAAGGAATTTTCAGGGAAACTTTTGTGCTATCCGGTTGTGTTTTTTTCATATCTTGCACTGTTTTATCGCAAAATGGAATTTTTTGTTATTTTTTTGGTGAATAAAACCAGAACAGTTGGTTTATTTCTTTGTAGTCCGCAAAGGCGTGTGCCAGAAAGGAAACTAATCCAATTAGTTTTTCGAAAGATATCTGGTATAAAGACGACGAAATCAACAGTAAGTTTTCATATAGAACGAACCTTCTCATTATGACGAGAATATAACAAACATTTTTAACTAAAAACAAAATCTTCAGGAGTAAGCAACTAAAAAAAAGTAAAGAAAAGTATAAATACAAAGGAAATAAATTACAAGAATATTATATCAGGTTGTATCAGGTGATCCTTTATTGACTTATCAATAACATTAGTACACAGTGAAAGATAATGAATCAATTATATAATTATACAAAACATTTATCAATTGCATTAATGCGAATTACCCAAGAACGATAGTTTTTCTCCAAAAGCAATGATATATTAGAAGACGCAGCTCAGTCAGGATGAAAACACTTTTTCCCAATGGCTCCGTTCGTCTCCAAATGTAGATATCTTCAAAAGTATGGCCGTACAAAAACCGAGCTTGTATTCATCGGAATATTATGTAGATCCCTAATTTTCACCTGAACACTCCTTAAGAAAACCTGGTGGAAAGCTCGGCGTTAAAATAGAACTATACATAGGGCCAAATGGCGTTGTCATATAAATGTGATTTCTGACTGGGACATGCATTCGGATATTCGTATGAGCACGATCATGGTACGAAAACTTCATTTGAAAATGTTCAGCTACTAAACGTTCATTGTCTTCTAAACGTATTGTAGCAAACTTTGGACCATGTTTAGCAGGATTATGATTATGAACTGGAGTTTTCATACGTAGAATAAATTCATATTGATCATTATTTTGCGTTCGTATTAAACCGTGATGTTTTTCAGTTAGGCCTTCTTGGTCCGGGCAACAATTCAACCATCGGTCTACGGTCCACAAGCTGAGTGGGGCGAGATCTGCTTCATAAATAGTATTATCCTCCATTTGTACAACAATGTGGTTTGGTTCGATCTCCTGACATCCATCTGAACCTAATTTTTAAAAAAAGGATTGTCATTTATGAAGCTCTTGTATACTTGTAACTTTTACTTTTTACAGTCACTGTTAAACAAGCAATGACCTATAGGTATTCATGAAATATGTGATGACCATTAGTTTTACATTTAATTTTAATTTCTTCAGTGAACAGGAATTTTGAAATTCTTGAGGGGGTTCTCCATTTTTCCCGGACCACATTTTTCCCCCGGCCAATTAAAATTTGTTGTTGTTGTTATTTTTCCCAAAACAACGTACAGAAAAGTGAAAATTAACATAATACACATATACACAATTAATGTCATGAAGAAAGAAACTATTGAATTATCACAGACTAAAGTGATAAATATTAATCGAAACTGCATTGTCAAGCATGAGTATGACACGGATTGAAACCTTTTGAAATTCTCTATAAAATGAGTCGATATGGAATAATCTTGTCACTTTCTTGAGAAGATTTTGCAAAAGTAGAGCAAAACTCAATATTTTCTTGAAATATACATGAAATCTAATATATTAAACATTTTTCAATCGCCTTAGAATTATTTTGAAGGTAAATTTTGTACAAAATTATCACCATTATTGTGAAAATGTTTGCTTAAATGGTGCATCATGTTTAACGTTAAACCCAAAATGCTGGAAAAATTTTTATATTCAAATATTTTTGTCTTCTAGAAGAAATACTTTGATTAAATGCATTGAATAAGTAATCATGAGATTTCCTTCAAATTTATCTAAAATTCATATTAACGAAGTGTCTCGTCGTCCCAAAACTCTGGATGACCAGTCCAATATTTTTCATTAGCTTGGCTAGTCGTCCCGAATTTTCGGGATGACAAGTCCGTACCCTTTTCCACTTCCCTAAATTTTTCGGGACGACTAGACACAGTCATATATTAATTTGATTTTCTGAATTATTTTATTGAGGAAAACTCTTACATGTTTGCCAAAAATCCGGTTTCAGAAAAAAATAGTTTTTGTAGGATTTTAAAAATTAACATAATATTACTGATGATATTTCAAATAAAAAATATTATTTGTAATTAAAGAAGTTTAACACTTACAAAAAACATTCACTTTTTTGTTTAATTAAAGTACTGGTATCATTTCTCTGCAACTTTAGAAAAGTGGTTGGATTTTAATCAATCATGGCTTTTTTTTTAGTATTGTGGATTCCCTACAACTCTACTATTCCCAATTCATAAAATAGGTCAATAATCTTAAGATAAAATTATTTTTAGAATCAATTTTTTATTTAAAAAAGTGTTTTGATGATTTTATCAATAAAAAAAATTACTTTCAAAGTTGGGAACAGTAGACTTTTAGAGAATGTTTTCTACGAAAAAATAAGCGATCATTGACTCAGAATTCAACCATTTCTTAAAAATTGGTAAGGAAGGGATATTGAGATAAAATTCAATTATTGCAAAAAATACGGTTGAAATAAATGTTTTTGTTTTAATTTTCAACTTTTTTCACGAAATATAATGTTTTTTATTTGAAATACCATCATCAATAATATTTTCCATCCTGAAAATCATAGACGAACTATTTTTCTGGAGATTCAATTTTCGGAACGATAAACACGTTAAGCGATTATCAAAAAACTTATCGATTTCGAGAAAAACTAGATTTTTCGATAGAAGAAAAAAATTTCCGGTTTTTCCGTATTTCCCGGTCAGTTAGACAACCTTATATCAAATGTTTCTAAGTATTAAATTTTCAGATATCGTTCGTTTAAAATATATTCCATTGCTTGTGAAATATTCAGTTTAAACTAGATATTAAAATAGTATGTTCTCATCATTTTTTATCATATGACAACGTTTGTATAAGACCCGAAGATCCTAGAGCAAAAGTCTAATCATGTTGATTCAACGTTATCTCTGCCAAGGTTTCAATCGTTACCTGTTCTTAGAATCATTTAAGTTTAGAGTCAATATAACATTCCGATATAGAATCAGAATAAATTTTAGAATCATTTAACGTTGGCTAGATAAATTCATTTAAAAAAATGCTATGATTGATCAGGGTGGCCGTTTTAGTCGAGAGAAAAATTCCCGGTCATGTCCCGGTTTGCGAACATTTTTTACAGTTATTGAAATATGCAAAAGAGTTCCGATTCTTGAAACAGAATTTTTCTATGATGTAATGAGAACTGAACTGCAAATTAAAGCATTCAAAGTGAAACTTTTTTGAATTTCAGACTTTTACAATTAATATCCCTTTCAATTCGCAATACAAAAAAATTTAAGATGAAGCATATCCCTTTTTCAATTTAGTACGAAATTGAAAATAAAAATTTTCGTCCTTCCATCTGAATGTTAAAAATAACAAATTCGCCTCCCATCCGCTCAGAAAATGTTTGAAAAAATTTCCAACTCTATAAAAATGTTCCTCTTCCAATCCAGAAAGAAATTAAAGCATAAATGCCTCACTTCAATTCAGAAAAGCATTAAAACTAAAAAAATTCTCCCTTCACATGCGGAAAAATTACATATACTTCATACATAGTATAACGAAATGAACAAACAACAACAAAATTGACACAAAAAGTTGGATAACTTTTTTTATTATTATTAAAAAGAAAGTAATTTCGAGCTACTGATTAGATCTATTGAATTGTGAAAAGATCAGGCAACAAATCAAACTGGAATATAATCTTCTGCAGATACATAAGTTAGGCCAAATAATTAATTCGAGTCAATAAAATGCATTTCCGAAATTCGGAACTGACACCTTTATGCCCCGGGACCCTTCAATTATACTATTATATCATACTTACTTTTAAAATGGAGGAACCCCATGAATGTGAGCAGTAGAATTTCACAAAAAACCTTCATTTTTACTGAGTAGACAAAATGATATAGAGCCAAATAAAAACTTATGTTTCAAGAATTACGAGTGAATAGTGAATCCACCAATGGCTGCTATATATACTAAATTTTATGACTCACACTGAATGCCAGAGATATTTTTCATTTAAAGTTTGATAATGATGTTGCAAGCAATTGAAAACAATATACAAAACTTATGAATGTAGTTGATAATGCCACATGAAACCTATTTTGGGTGTTGAAATTACTTTTTATACTACGTCGATACACATTATATCATTATTTGTTTTATTTCTCTTTTATCAGGTAATATTTCACATTACTCAGGTCCATTGTCGACTAATAAACCGTTATTGCAATCTAGTATTCCCTTAAAATCTCCAAAATTCTGTTAAAATCTTTGCAAGTCCGTAAAATATTTCGAAATATCACGAGATCCCTTGAAATCTTTGAGATGCCCTAAAATTTGATTGAAGTTTTTAGAATCCGTGTTTTTCTCTTGAAACCTCTTGATGTTTCAAAACTAATTTAAATTCCTCTGAATCACTTAAAATCCCTTATCATATTCGGAAATCCTTTGAAACTCCGTTAAATCTTATCAAATGTTACGAAATCCTCTAAAATCCATGAATATACTTTGAATCTTTTTAAATCTCCTAAAATCCTCTGAAATCCCTTAAAATCCTTTACCATCCGTGGAAATAGTTCCTAATTCCTTAAAATCTCTGAAAATCTGTCGAAATTCTTCAGCATCTCTTGAAATCCTATTAAATCTCTCGAAATATAATTGAGCTTCTTACATTTTCTTAAAATGTTGTAAAATACCTTAAATAATTTAAATTTTTTCTGGGTAATTTCTTCAAATTCTTCAAATCTTTTTGAATAATTTTAAATCTGTGAAACATCTCATAATCTTTTGGAATCATTTGAAATGCCCTAAAGCTTTTGACATCCCTTGAAATATTCTGAAATTCCTGATAATACATTAAATCCCATGGATATTATTTAGCTGAAGTTGGATAAAACGTTGCAAATAATTGACAGCTATAATTATCAGACGACGGATAATTTGCATCCGCCTTGTTATAAAAATTATCTGCTGCCGGATAATTGTAGTTTTCAATTGTTTGCAGCGTTTTTATCCAACATCAGATAAATAATATCTCTGAGATTTACTGCAGCTCTCAGTTTTCTTCTACAGTCATCTTCTTGTCAATTCAATGGTGCATCTTGCAAATAAATTTTCCTACTTCCTATGGACTCACCAATTTCTACCGCAGCTGTTAATATTTTAATGGAAAATATTTAAAAAGAAGTTTCAAATAACTTAAATTATTATATTATCTTTTACTTCCGATATATAGATGACACGTTAATTTGTCTTCCAAATAAAAGTAAATGATATTCCCCAAGAATCTACATATGCAGATTCGATTAAGATCTCTTCAGAATTTTCAATAAAAAAAGCAGCATTCGAATTGTTTTCTCTGATGAAAATAATTTTAATATAATTCCTTTTTCAAACAATAAACGCTTAATTGATAAATTAGACACTGTATGTATTATTTATAAATTATCATGTTTGGATTGTGATGTGTTATATATCGGACAAACTTTTAGACCCTTGAAAGCTAGAGTCAAGGAATATAAGAAAACTGTAGAAAAAAAATAACACAGCTTTAGCTAAACATATTCAAACATAGAAAAAAAAAACTGTAAACCTGTAATTCTGCATACTTTAAAACAGATATGCAAAGTTCAAGCACCATATATCATGACCTCTTTTCTCAAATTAAAATTTAAAAAATTACAATTTCACTTTAATTTGTTTGGAATAATTTGATTTTCCCGGATACAAATATCACATGACATCTTAACTCAACCTTTAAAAAAATGTTATAACGTATAACCCATAAGTGTCACATGTTTGTCTCTAATAACTACCTACAAATGTAACTAATTATAATTAATTATAATCCAGGATGTTATCCTGAGGTTCTTTTATTCTAAAATGTTTCTCCAGGTTTTTTCTTGTAGAATTAATTTGAATAAATCTACTTTCTTTTGAGATTATGTTTCTTTATTTCTAGAATTGTCTGCTTCTGGAAACATTTCTACCACAATATATAATTTATATAATTTTGTTTTGTCTTCAACTTTATGATGAGATAAATATATTTTAGTTCTTTTGTCATTCGATATGATTCTTTTTCTTCGTTTTTTGTCTGCTTAATACATGAGTGCTACTAGTTGTCCAATGATATTTGCAAAATATCGGTTTTTTATCTTCAAAAATTTCTTGTTAACAATAACTTGAAGAGGATACAGTTCTGTATCGAAACGCGTTGTTGAAAAATATAAAATAATAGACCCATATACCATTAATGGATATTTATTCATATTAGCAGTTTAACGAAAATAATGGTTTGAAATTATTCTCCTTAATATTATTGATTATTATTTCATCAAGCTTGATTTATTATTTATCAATGTGTCTATACGACCGGGAAATTGTGAAATCCGGAAAATGACCGAGAATTTTATTCACTGGGGGGGGGGGCGGGCCGGAAATGGCCGAAATTTTGATTCAGTGATCGGGAGTTTTCTTTCGAAAATACTAATATCAGGATGTCTACACTGTTAGAAATGCTCGGTAAATTCCGACACATTTAGGATACTAAAGTAACTGAAATTTACGAAATTAGGTTGTTGAATACGAAATTCAGTAACTTTTATAGAAAATTTACTAAATTTTTCTTAACGTTAAGAAACGATATCTCAAAATTACAAATATTTCCCTAAAATTCCCAAATGATAACAGAATTATAATTTATCGTGATGGAAAAAAGTGTGCAGTTAGCAACTGCGCACTCCTCGCTTCTCGATAAGCGGACAAAGCATGGTGATTGTGGTCATGGGCGGAAATGCACTGCAAAAGGTTGTATGGAATTATAACGATGCGTTACACCTATTTTTTTCCGAAATTGAATGTTCTGAAGTCTGAAAAGGATTCACAATTTTTACGAGAAGAAGAAACTGAAAAAAGTTTTGAAATCGCAAGTAAAGGCAACGACCTAGAAGCTTGGTTGCTGAGCGAATTATCTTCGCAATAAAATAGTTACAAGATAGTGCGATCATCTGCCTCTTAAATGAACTTCTAAAAATAAGGTACATCAGGACCGCATACGACTTGCAGCAGCTGTATAAATTAATAATTAAACAAGGTTTCAATTGAATGGTGAGTCCGCTGTTTACGTCAAATGACGCCGTCTTGGCTAGATAGGTTATATCTGTAATTTTAAAATGTTTTTAAAGCTCTTGAAATCTTCAAAAATGTTTTGAACTTATTTCAATCTTTTGAACTCTTTGACAGGCCGGGAAAAATTAAAAATTGATCAGAAGAAAGCCGGGAAATGACTGAAAATTTAAAATCATCCATCCGGTAAATTCCCTTCTTACTTATTGTATTTCTAATATTATATTTGTGAAAGATCGAAAAGTTAACATCAGCTGAAAGACAAAAGAAACATGGGCAGACCTTTGCAATTTGTCCTCCTATCTTTATTTAATGCGTGATTCACTGTTTTGCATGGTAGATGAGAACAGTTGGTGGATACATCAAAAACCCACCGCACGGTACTTCAAAGATGTTGAATTGTGAACGTGGTGGGGGGCATATACTCAATGTATGTACAGGGTTTCGTTTGCGCCAACCTGTGTAATGGGGAGGAAGAAAAGGGTAGGGTGAAACGAAAACTAAATGATACCCGAATTAGTGTAATCGCGTGATGGTTTGCAAGGGAAATCCTCGTCGCGGCGCGGTACTGGCTGAAAATTGCAGGGGACGACAAATTGCATTTCGATTTCCATTTTGGTTTCAATTAACTGTCACTCCGGCTCTGGGATTAAAGAATTTGATTCCTTTTGTACTTCTCCCATTTCGAGTGTTGCAACTCTGGATATTTTGAAAAACTACCAATTGAATATTAGAGACTGCACACTCCACTATTTCCCTCTTTCTGACTTTTTAAAAAATAATTCCTCTTTCTTCTCCCGATTTACAGAAAGCTCCTTTTTACATTCTCATTCATGAGACTGTATTGTATTCGTCCAAATTTTCGATCTCTGGTTTTTAACGGATCTTTATGTTCCGGCACTCCCAGAGTCCGAAAATCATAAAATTTTGTCGGTGTCTGTCTGTCTGTATGTCTGTCTGTATGTCTGTCTGTATTTCTGTATGGTTACCTGAATGTTGTCGCCACGCTAACTTTTGAAGGATTCGTCCAATCGAGTCGGCCTTTGGTCAACTTTTTAAGGGTCTTAAAATGAAGGTTAAGTTCGTTAACCAGATATTTCCAACCAAAATTAAAAATTTTAGAACATTTTCAAAATTTGAAAAAAAAATTTTTTTGCAGTTTCAGAAATTTTTGTGAAAGTTTCTTACAAATGGGTGAAAGAATTGAAAATTATCTCAATGAAATTTTTGATTTCGATGGAAATTAGAAAAGTTATATACTTTTCAAAATGTTGAAAACTTTCAAAAAGTAGAAAAATAAATTTTCTGGTAGATTGAAAAATTTTAATCAGAATTTTCACTAGTTTTCACATGGTTTTATTTTTCAAAAGCAATCTTCTGTATAGCCTAGCTGCTGAGCGCGAACAGCGAGTATCGCAATGAGAATGTAATCGTCAAGGCCGTAGGTGCTTTGAGAACCCTCTTCATAGTACCAGATCGAGGTACAGAAATAAATATAATGTACATTAGATATAATAGTATTGAACATAATGTAGAAAAGCTCACATTTTGGACAAAATCGAGTGCGAAGCACGAGATACGTGATAAGAATGTGTTCGTTAAAGCCGAAGGAGCTTCAACAAAAGAGAATTCACAACGATGAAATTACAGTTGTTCATGCTTTGACCTTTAATTTCAAAAGGTCTGTGTACAAATGTGTGGAAATATAAAGACCGAGCGCGTAGCGCGAGGTAAATACGTTATCGAGTGCGAAACGCGAGAACCAACAGACGCGCGCCCTAGGCGCGCTCAAACTGGCGAGCCGCGCGCGTAACGCGCAATGAGAATGTGCCAGCGAAGCGGGCATATTTTTTTCTCGTTTATTCGCTTAACTGTGAACTGAATTAAGAGAATCCAGTAAAAAAATGTAACTATTTTTAGCCAACACTTAATTTTTTTTAATGCAATTATTTTGTTGTAAATGCAACTATTTTGGAAGAAAATTCGTCTTTTTTTAATGTAAGTTCAACAACTTAGCTTTAAGTGTAACTGTTTGGTTGAAATTTAATTTTTTCCGTGAAAATTGACTTTGGCTTAAAAATGCAACTTTTTGGTTGACAATGGAACAGTTATTTTATTGGAGTTTGATCTTTTTAGTTTGAACATTTCACCACTTTTTTCGAAAATTCAACTCTTTGGTTGAAAATAATTCATTTTGTTCAAAAGTTATATTTTTTTTATTGAAAATGCAATAATTTTGTTGAAATTCCTATTTTTTTATAGAAATGTTTTACTTTTGGCTTGAAAATTGAACTATTTGCTTAAAAATTCAAGAATTTTGATAAAAATTCCCATTTTTACAGTTAAAGTTCAACCATTTAGTTGTAAATTCAACTGTTTGGTTGAAGATTAATTTTTATTTAGCAAAATCAACTATTTGGTTAAAAATTCACGTTTCTGCGTTGATTTTATTGATTGATTTTTTTTTTAAATTCACCATTTCAGGTCGATAATTCAAATTAATACTAAAAAACTCATCTGTTTTTCAACTGTTTTTGGTTGAAGTTTGATATTTTTTGTTTAAATATTTGAACACTTCTTCAAAAATTCAACTGTTTGGTGAAAATTAATTTATTTTGTGTAAAAAGTAATCTTTTTTGGTTGCAAATTTAACTGTTTCGTAGAAATTCGTCTTTTTAAGAAAAAATTGGTTGTCTCTGATTGAAAATTTATCTTTTTTGGTTGAATGTTCACCTATTTTGTTGAAAATTTGGCTCTTTTGATAGAAATTTTAACCATTTGGTTGTCAATGCAACTGCTTGGTAAAAAACTAATTTTTTCGGTTCAAAATTAATTTTTTCATTGATCAACTATTTAGTGGAAAATGGAACTGTTATTGGTTGAAGTTTGATCTTTTTTGTTAGAAAACTCGATTATTTCTTTGAAACGTCAACGTTTTGGTGGAAATTAATTTATTTTGTTAAAAAGTCATCTTTTTGGTCGCTAATGTAACTGTTTTGTTGAAATTCGTATTTTTTTGAGAAAATTTGTTATCTCGGATTGAAAATCCATCTTTCTTGGTTAAAAGTTCAACTATTTTGTTGAAACTTCGTGTCTCTTGATAACAATTTTAACTATTTGCTTGTAAATGCAACTATTGGTTGAAAATTATTTTGTTTTTGAAAATTCATCTTTTTAGGTTTAAAATTGATCTATCTTCTAAAATATAAATCATTTAACTTTTTAACTAGAAATATCAACTCTTTTGTTTGAAGTCCATCTTTGGATTGAAAATCTATCTCTTTTGGTTGGAAATTCAACTATTTTTTTGCTTATACAAAATATTTTGACTTGTAATCTTAAACGTTTCATATTGAATGAAATATGGTGTACCTATAAAATATTTCATTTGAAAGAAATCATTCCCCTATTACGCCCCTCTTCTCGTGAGAAATCACCTAAGTCCAGCTTGTGCTGAGTGGCGAATCACGATCTTGTTGGAGCATACGTAGGTTCGATTCCCAGCACAACATTCTTTTATCGTTCCATTCCGCTTTTTAGAACTTTTGATATTCATTATTTTATTCTCGAGGAAAACTAGTTAGAACGTTTTGAAATTGTCGGCATCACTTGCCAGGACGTGGAAGAGAGTTCTGAATAAGTTATATGAAGCGGTGACCGAGTCCACACTCGAAATGTACTTTGCGCGATATACGCATGGTGGCCGTTGTTTAATACAATGACAATGCAACGAGGTTCACGGTGAGTCCTTTCAAGCAATATACTCATGTGCTTCAATACAATGGGTACAGACACTTTGTAGGCGCAGAGTGTCCGGGACACCGTTCTCTATAATGCAAAAGGCAAATTCTGTTTGAGTAGCTGCATACGAGTTTCACCTCTCGCTTTCAGGAACCTTTAATCGTCCCTCAAATTAATTTACCAAGATTTCAAATGAAAATTCATTATCACTTGTCCAATTACCTACAAATACGGAATATATAAATTAATATACGAATAGTAAATGAGTAATTCTCCAAGTAGCGAAGAATTTAATGTCCCTGGTGTTTAAAAGAAAATGGGTTTCACCTATAGAAGTGAATTGTCTCTGAAAAAGTAATGTTTATGCTCACAAATGGCGACGGTTAATTGCTTTTATTTTTAATATTATATTTTTTTCTTTAAAACTAGTTCAAACAGTCAAATTGTTATGGTCTGGCAATAAGTATTCATTTGTCCAAAATTCAATTGTTCCCAATGATGCAGTTTCCGCTGAACAAATGTTAGGTTTTCTACTAAAACAACATAAATAATGTAATCAAAGGGTTCTGGGACATAAGGGCGTAAGTGCCAAAACACGAATTTTACAGAAGAAACAAAAAACTGTCTCCCTTTAACATATTTATTTTTTTTACAAATTACCACTTTTAAGCTATTACTTAGCTCAAAGGAACATCCTGAGAGAATCAAAATCACATCTGAGAAACACTCTTGTCAAAGGTTCGTTTCTCAAAAAACGCTGATTTTGAATTAGAAAATGTTGCATAACTTTTTTTTCAACAAAAAAAGAACAGGAATATTCTTTGGACCTATCACTTAACCCTATCGAACAATGAAAAGGGAATCCTGAAAGAAGCATCCATCTCCGAGAAAACCCCTTGCCAATGTCGACCGCGTCCCCAAAAACGAAGAAATTGACAAACAAAGAGTTGCAAACAGTTTTTTTTAATCGAAAAGAAAATGCTTTCTAGCTCATAATCAGATTTTATAAGACATGAGAAAAAAATACAGAAAGAAGTATTCTATAAAAACCCAAACATGTATTTTGACCCATTTCTACATCGAACGGGACCATAGCCTTCTACAGAGACATAAATTAGTTCAAAGTAATTAGTTTATACGAATAAAACGCATTTTTAAAATTTGGTTATTATGGTTCAAGACGCCTAAATTATTCCTGACGTCTTAATACTGCCAAATTTATTATATTTGAGGAGATTCAATGCTTAATTTTTGGAAAATGTTTGATTCCTTTTTTTATCCTTGTTAAATTTTTTTCCCAAATTTGGGCGTTATGGTCTATCCTATATTTATAAAGTAGTTTTTTTCTCGAAAAAAAAACGCGTCTGAAAATTGGAAGCAGCGAATCAAAGCTACATATGATGTTGGCACATTAAAGTTGTATATAAATTTTGGGTAAATTTCCGAACATTTTCGTCCAAATTTCGATAAGTTTCCAAATTCTTGTATTTCTTTCTGGCTCGTTACGAAAATCAAAATTTTGACTTCTTAACATCATAAGTATATTTTCTTCTATTTTATATTGCAAAAACTATACAGAAATCACCTTAATATCATGTTTTGTATTTTTAATTAAAAACTCTCTAAATTTTTTCTAGGTTTATTTTTTGTGGAAAGTAATTTGATCACTTTATGCTTTTTAAAACGCGTGACCAAACTCGTTTCAAATCAGAGACACAGTGAAATCTCAAATTGCAGATTTGTTTGCTGATGAAATATGTTTTATTGCCCAAGAAGAAATATTTGTTTTAACGCTGAGTATAAAAAAAGTCGACGCGAATTTGTTTGAAGCTACCTCAAATATCGATGTTGTAAGCTTTCCAATATTTTCTCTGCACTGGATTTGTAGCAATCAATTTCCCGGAATAAAAAATGAAAGGTTGAGGTTTGAACACTCGAATTTAAATATTTTAGTATAAAAAAAACTTAGAGAAGATACATTTTGTTAGGTCTACCTACTTACGCTACCAGCGAAAATTATTTACATGCCTGTTTTTTGATAAGCCCAAGATTATGGCAAAATTTGAATGTTATGAAAAGATATTGCAAAAAAACCTCAAATTTTGATGTTTTCGGAAAATTGGAATAACTCTAGAAATAATTAATATTGTAAAGGGTTTTGGGCTCATTTGAAACGGGCAGTTCTGATAGTATTTTTCTAAATTGAGCCTCCGGTTGTAAAACCCCACATAAAAAGATTTCGCCTGAGAGTGGGGAGTCCTTTGGTCGTTTGGGTTTGAGCGGCGACGCGGCTGAATTTTTCACATATTCTTAGAATTTTTTTCTCAGATTCTGTCCCAGGAAGAAGAAATTCATGGTGCAAAAAAGTTGCAAAATTTTAAAAATGCATAAATACGAAGTCTGTCCGCAAAACTGTCTCACCTCATGGTGTACCAGAAGTGAGAATTAATTCTGGTTATGGCGATGATATCTCCTTCAAAATACTCCACATTGGAAGCCACTACCTTCTTCCAGCAATCCTCACACTTTCGGAAGTACTCCTCAAAATCAACTTTCGGAATATAGCTAACAGCTGCTTCGTAGCATTCTGTTTTATTTCCTATACCTATATTTCCTATACTGTTTTATTTCCTAAATCGTTTTCCTTACAGAGGATACTTCAATTTGGAAAACAACCAGAAATCGCAGGGAGCGAGGTCAGGACCATATGAGGGCTGCCGAAGTTGTGCGAGGCCGTGTTTCACCAGAAATCGCTGAATAAGCTGCGATGAATGGACAAGTGCGAACAATGGTTTCCGAAAATGAATGTTCAAGTTTTTGGTCAAATTTAATCGGAAATTTAGTCGGATATTTTCCGGACATCCCTCGTACTTTCAAACATGTTCAGACGCAGAATTTTATTACCAGTACAGCGATTATAAGGAAAAAATATAAAAACATTGAAGACACTTTAGCAACAGTTCAAAAAATAGGCGTGTAGATAATTTTCGTCGGTACTGTAATTAACTTTTGACAGTGGTAGCGACGTAAAGTTTGATATTGCCCTGGAAGCTGATAAAATAAGTCAAATAAATTTGCGTGGTGTAAAATAGGAAAAAATACCTGTAGTGGAAAGCCGCGATACACAGGTAAATAACGGGAAAGAGAAATAGAGAAAAGAGAGATTACAAGCAGTAAAGGTAGGTTGTACCATGCGATGACACCATCCTTTGTTCAGCCCTTTTGCGGAAGACAGCGTACGTACAGGGATAACGTTTGCAGGCACACAGAGAAATAATGACTAGTCCAGAGTTCAACTAATATTTGCTTTCAACTTTTCAGAGATTTTTCTGGAGAATGCCTCTTTCCTTTGTCAGGGGAGTTGAAAGTTGACAGTAGCACGAATTGGTCGTAGTAAAAGCACATTTCGTTGTGAAGCTGCACACTGTCAAGACGATGAAATTCAAGACGATTTTTTCTGTCCCTTTTGTTCTTTTCAGTCCTCCCGTCAAAGAAAGCCATTCTCTTTTGAAAATCTTCATTTTATGATGCTTGTTATTCTTCTTCTAGAATCTTCATTTCATACTCTGGTATATTCAATCCAATTGTTATTATTCCGATTTCCTCAAACAATTTTAATACTTATCAAAGAAGGAGAATAAACATGAAAAAATATTTACAGAGCGATATTATGTGAGATGAATTTCGTAAGTTTGAAATTGTAAAATAGCATGGTTCAGATAGTATAGTGCTCGGTTTAATTTCGAAGTACGATTGCTCAGTAACCTTGCATCCTGGAATCGAATCCCAATGCAGGTAAATGTAGCCTCTCTTCTATCCGTGTGTGAAAAATGCATTATTCATCAATGGAAAAAAAGATTCACTGAGCAGATGTAAGGACACGGCAGAGTATCTTACTGGACAGGGAAACCAAAAAAAAAGACAGAAAATGACCGGGAATTTTTACGTGGACCTGAATTTTGTTTAAGTTTTAATAAAAATATCTCAAATTTTAGGGAATAATGGTTAGTTTTTGTTTTAACAGTAGCACATAATGAAACCTCCTTAATGGTAAAAATATATGTAAAAATATTTCTCGAGTAAGAAAAACTAAAATATTGAACTTTACTTATGTACTGCACACTATTTCCCTTTTCCCCTCTTACACGTTTCTTTAAAGAATTCTTTTTTTCCCTGTTTTCAAGAAATATCCCCTTTCTTTAGCATAAATGCGAACTTATGTAATAGAACCCAACACGAAGACTGAACTATTTTTGTTTAGCAATTCAACTACTTGTTAATAATTTAATTATTTTGTGGAAAATGCAACAATTAAAAAAAAGCATCTCTTTTGGTTAAAAATTCAAGTATTTTAGTAGAAAATGCATCTGCTTGGATAAAAAATGCATCTTTTAAGGTAGAAAAGTAATCTTTGTTGTTCGCAAATACATGTTTCTTCGTTGGAAATTAACTTTTTTGTTAAAAATGCAACGGTCTTCTGAAAAAATAGTTTTTTTTTTAAATTTGAAATAAACGATTTGGTTGCAAATTGAACTATTTTGTTGAAAATTCGTCTCTTTTAATAGAAAGTTCTTCTATGTAGTTGTAAATGCAACTGCTTGGCTGAAAATTGATTTTTTTTGTTCATTTAATTATTTGGTTTAAAATTCTTCTCTATTGGTTGGAAATGATCTTTTTGTAGAAAATTAATTTTTCTGTAAATTTAACTAGTTGGTTGATAATACATCTTTATTATTTAAAAATGACATTTTTTTGTTGAAAGCTCGCCTCTTTAGGTTGATAATTCAACTGCGATTTAAAAAATTAATCTTTTCGGTTCGCAACTTGAACTATTTGCTTACAAATTTAACTATGTTGATAAAAATTCATCTCTTCTCATTGTAGGTTTAAATATTTGGTTGTAAATGCAACTGTTTGGTTAAAAACACTTTTATGGTTGAAACTTCAACTATAAGGTTGAAATTCACCTTTTCAGGTTGACAATTCAACTGTCTTCTGAAAAATCTTTTTTTTTCTTTCAAGAATTCAACTATTTGTTTTACAATTTAATTATTCTGTTCAAAAGTAATCTATTTTGGTCATAGTTTTACCTGTTTTGTTGAACGCTCGTCTTTTTGGTCAGAAAATTCGTCCTTTTGGATTCAAAATTCAGCTTTTATGGTGGAAAACTCATTACAGAAAATTCAGTTTTCTTGATAGATAATTTAAGGTTTTATTGCAAATGGAACTACTTTTGAAAAATTCGTCGTTTTAACTCAGAAATTTAACTATTTGTTAGAAAATTTAACTATTTTATTAAAAATATGTTCCTTTTATTGAAAATTCATCTATGTGGCTGAAAATTTGTCTTACTTGATTGATAGTTATATTTTTCGTTAAAAATTGACCTCTTCAGGCTGATAATTCAACTGTCTTCTAAAAAATTCGCCTTTTGGGCATAAAAATTTAACTAGTTGGTTGAAAATGCAATTGTTTTTGATTGAAGTGGAATCTTTTTTATTTGAAAATTTGACCATTTGGTTAAAAATTCAACTATTTAGTTAGAAATTCAAATAATTTATTCAAAATAAACCGATTTTCTAAACCATTTAACTTTTGAACTTGGAAACTCAACTCTTTTGTTAAAAATTTGCCTGTGGGTTGAAAATTTATACATATTTTGGTTGAAAAGTCAACTATTTTGTTGAAATAATATAATTAAATAAAAATAATATAGATAAACCTTTTTTGGTGATAATTTCTTTAAGCTTCAATTTGTAAATTTGCAAATTCAGAAGAGTTCAATTTTTGCTTCCCTAATTTTGAGTTTAGTTTTTTTTTTTTTTTTTTTTTTTTTTTTTTT
>CAKNXH010060996.1:173551-193194 GCA_932178445.1 Andricus quercusramuli | reverse complement strand
TTTTTTTTTTTTTTTTTTTTTTTTTTTTATACCATTAAGCCATTTTCCCTTTCGGCGAGCCTCTAGGGGTATGCGTGACACTACCCGAGTCGGGTAGTGTTTCTAGGTGGATAGTTTCTTGTAGTAAATAACTACAAGTGTGGGCTCACCACACCCACGACCGCCAACAGCAACGCAGTAGTATTATTCTCGAACGGTCACCCATCCAAGTACTAACCGCGCCCAACACTGCTTAACTTCAGTGATCTAACGGGAACTGGTGTTTCCAGCGTGGTATGGCCGTTGACATTTTGATTACTTTAAAAATCTCTTCAGCTTTAGCAGTTTAAATTTTTCAATTTCAATGCCCGGGAAAGATCGAGAAATGATCGGGATTTTTTTTCCGACGATACAAGTAGCCACCCTGCACTGGCCCTTCCAAATCGCATTTATTTTCACTCGAACCTGTCATTTGCAATTACATTTTTTGAGATAACTTCGTGTGTAGAATGATTTTTAATTGTGAGTCACTAGAATTTTGTAACTGATTAGAATTGCTTGAAGTCTTGGAATTCGATCACAATGCCGACTGGTCTGATTCCTATCAGTGCTTGGAAAAAGGTCCTTGGATTGTCACGGGGAATAACCAATAGGGTTCCGATGAGTCTATCATCGTTCAAAGGAGCAAGAGGGTAGTACCAAAACCACCCCATATCCAGTTTAGCGGTTCCGGTCGTTCGAGGGCGGATGGTAATGGTGGTGCTGAAATCGAGTTAGTCAAATTAACCATGAAATAGACTCTCCACCCTAGTGTCTATCTCGTCGACCACTCGCGTCGTCCACACCGTCCGAACCGTCCCGCTAAAGGTTTATCAGTTTCGTACATCTTCCATCATCCTTCCACATATTTACATTTAAAAGGAACTAAAAATTGATTTAGGGCCAACTACTCCCTTAAAACTATCATTTCTTTTTATAATAGAAAATTTCGATCCGAGAGAATATTAATTTTCTCCTTGTAGACCTTGAACTCACGCTACTATTGACACTTTTTGATACTTTTTTTAACGATGCAACTATTTTGCTAACATTTTATTAAATTGCTCGCTAATGAAACTATTTTTCACTTTTCCTTGAAACATATTTTCGAACTTCTTCGTTGATTGGCTGAAATAACATATCCGACATCTCAGAAATCGCAATTTCAAAATATTTCAAAATATTTTAAAAGACTTGAAAGATTTTTAACAAATTTCAAGAGATTTGAAAAATTTGAAAAGGATTTCATCAGCGATTAAATGAAACTGTATGAAGTTTCAAGAGATTTTTACGCATTCCATAGAATTGTATGGGTTTTTAATAGATTTCAGTAGACTTCAACGGATTTTAAGGGATATCAAGCTTTCGGGTATACCAAGATTTAAAAGACTCTTAAAGAGTCTAAGGTATTTTTAAATATTTCAAGGAATTTAAGAAATTTCAAAAGCTGTAAGGGTTTTCAAATAACTTTGTAGGATATTAGAAGATTCCAAAAAAATTAAAAAAGGTATAGAGAATGAGAAATGTCAGGGAATTTTTTCGGTCAAGGAAATTAAGGTAAAGAAATTAAGGGAAATTTTTTAGAGCGTTCTCAACTTTAAACATTTTTTAAATTAAATTACATAACGATGTTTTTCATTTATAAAAGTAAATTTAGAGTACTGGACTTATGCTGATTAGAATCAAACTTTTTTATCATATTCATTTAAATATCAATAGCTTGAAAATTCAACAATATGGTTGCATTTTTCCATTTTCTGTACTGAAATATCTTTCTTGTTTGAAATTTCAACTTTTTTGTTGTTATTTCATGTTTTTGACTAAAAAATTTATTTCTTATGGTAGAAATTTAATTCTTTTTTTTGAGATTAAGAATGCAACTGTATGGTTGAAAATTAATCTGTTTTTGTTGAAGATTCCAAAATTTCGATGAGAATTCATCAACTGTGTGTATTTGAATATTGACTTTTTTTTAAATTCATATTTTCGTAGAAAATCCATCAGTTTGGCTTGCAAATTCAACTAGTTGATTGAAGATTAACTTTTTCACTGGAAATTCATATTTCCGGGTTGAAAATTCAACTGTTTAGTTGGCAATTGAATTTTTTGTTGAAAATACATCTTTGCGTTTTTCGTTTAATCTATGTTTATAAGAAACTTCAACTTTCTGGTTTAAAATAAACTTTTTTGTTGAAAAATAATGATTGCTCGTTTCGTAAATTAATCTGTTTTGATTGAGGATTGAAATATTTTTTTGCGAATCCAACTGTTTCGTTGAAAAAATTTTTGGTTGAATATTCATATTTTGGATTCAAAAATTCGACCGTCTTCAACTATTTAGTTAAGAATTAACTTTTTCGCTGAGAATTTACATTTTTCGGTTGAAAATTCAACTGTTCGTAGATAATTTATATTTTGGCTTGGAAATTCAACAATTTGGTTGATATTTTTTCTCTTTCTCGAGTTGAAAACCTTTTGTGGTTGAAAATGCAGTTTCCTGGTCGGAAAATAATCTATTTTTGTTCAAGATATAAGTATTCTGTTGAAAATTCATCTTTTGTCTTTTTTCCGGTAGAAAATAATTCTTGTCGGTTCATAATTCCTTTTTTTATTTGCTGAGAACTCAACCACTAGGTTAAAATTTTATCTAATTTGTTGCGGTTGCACTATTTTTACTGAAAATATCACGAATTTAGAGCGTTAAAAATTAATTTTCATATAGTATACACATTAATTTTAATAAAAAGAATTCATTCTTCTATTATCATGAAATATCTTCTTATTTCCGATTGTTCAATAAATAGGTAATTACAATTCAACCATTCACCTATAGATAATTGAAGGGATTATTTAAGTATTATGTGATGCTTTTAAGGGGCGTAGGGTCGGAACTGTTAAAAAAACGCGATACCTAATACTTGAATGGCTTCTTATCGAAAACAAATTTTACCTGGAAAAATTTGGAGATACCTGGAAAACTCCTGGAATTTTAGGGATTTTTTGTGCAGAATTTGAATAGATACCCCGGAAATGTATACTGTATACTAAATCTAGTTTAAAAAAATGGTTAACCCCTCGATTTAATAATAAAAAAATTAGATGTTACTATTTTGCTACAATTCTTCAAAATTGATGTCACAATTGACACTATTTTTCATCTCTGAAGTGCGTCCGAGCCCTGTCTTCGATAAAAATATGATGATAATTAGAGGCTCGATTTTTAGACATGGTAGCCATTGTTCTACAGGGTTCTATCAACGACGTCGACCGTCTTCGTTGCCGGGCTGTGATTCATGGATGATCAGAGTGATCCCATTGACAAATAAGAACGACGAAGGCCGGCCTTTTTCTCATTAGCGGCTCTTTGAACTAAACCGCCCACGTTATGACAAACTAGATTAATTTTCTGTCCAAAGAGAGGCCGCCTCTCTTTCTTCGATCGTTTATTATGAAATTACAACTGTCAGAGGATTGTTTATCGCGCACGGCCCGTACGAAAGGGTTCGCAATAGTGCCATAATGCACCTGTCTCATCGTTTTCGATGCCTAAAACAAATCTCGTCAGACAGTTATGCTGTACTTTTAGAACACTGATCCTCTCATTAAATAACATCCTGATTAGCCCTAAAATTTGGAGGGTTTTTCTTCTGGATTTATAACTAATTATCCTATGTAAAAAAATAGATGAAACGAAATCCTTGAAAATCTCGCAATGATTGTTGTTTGCTGCCTGATTGGTTGCATACTGTGTGAAAATTGCTTGTAATGACTGTTTTCAGTTTGTTTCTTGAATTTTCTCAAATTTTGTAAATCGCCATTTCCAAATGAGGAATTTTAATTTTAAAAATGGTTTCTAGAACAGAAAATGATTTTTCAATAATAAGGGCAACAATATTCTGATTTCAGCGTTTTGACCTAATGTTTTACAAATATCAAAAGGATTCTATTCATAAACCCTTGACCATACTAAATGAGGTTATATGTATTTATCTTTTAAGGAAGATAACACTTTGTCTACACAGACAAAATTTCCAAATAATTAATTTTATTCCATAATCACATTTCTTTGTAAATGTAGCTGAACATTATTGATATAAGAGCAAATTTGAATTGTACCTTTTTTAAATATTGGGAAATAAATCTGTTTTTATGTTTTTGCTACGACACTATAATTTGTAAACTTTTTCATCCTTTGAGAGAGCTGTAAAAAATTAAATTATGATGAAAAACTTAGAATATCTTCATTTATGATTTAGTTTAAAAGGTTCGTTTCAAGCTTTCAAGTTTTCAAAACATGTCGAGAAACCATACTGAAGATTTGAAAACAGTTTTAAAAAGATTTCAAGGAATTTCAAACGAAATCTAGATGTTTAAAGAATTTCAAATAAAATTTTCCTCTCAAGATTCAAGGGAAAATTTCAATTAATTTTTTATTTTGGAACTGAATTTTTAAAAATATTTTTAAATATTTGAAAGAATCAGAACAGTGTTGCGAAACGAGCGTGTTATTTAAATAAACAACACAGAAATTCTAGATGAATCTGAAAATGCCCCCCCCCCCATTATATGGCTTAATGGTATAATAATAGTAATAATAATAAAAAGATGACCCTAACCTTAAAATGCTCACTAGTGTTGTCTTCACCCTACAAACATTTTAATTTTGGACTACGAAATTCAAAATCGATATTTATTTTGCATATACTATGATGTTCAATAGATTATTATTGAACGATTATGTATCTATAGAAAATGTATTTCGATCTTCGCAAACCATTCATGAGGGCTCTGGGTCGTTCCGACACTTTAAAACGTATATTTCTTCAATTTTCTAGTCGAGTAAGCGTTGCTTGAAGGACCCTTGTGCGCCTGGCAAAGCGTGCACTATCCTGTTACGCGATCTCTCCGAGTCCGCAATCAAAATTCAAATCACACTTTTACAGTTCAACATAAAATCAATATCTGCCCTTTAGACCTCCCTACAATCCATCAAAAACAAATCAAATATTTCACTGCTTTGCCAAAACTGCAACACAGATTGTTCACTTCCATTAGAGATTTGGCAAATTTGGAAACAAAGAAGATTCTGAAAGAAGAAAGGCTGTAAAAATCATTTTAATAAAATCAGGGCTGACAATCTGTCCCCTTTTTTTTACCTAATCCCCTTCTTTCTCTTTCGCCCCTTTTTTACAAAGTATATACTCATCAAATTTTATGTAAACATATTGAATTTTCAACAACATACATGAATTTTTAATCCAATAGTCGATTTTTCAAACGATCTTCTTATAAAAAAAAGAACACCTCAAAAAAAAAGAATTTTCAACTAAATATATACATTTGCAACTGAAAAGATGATTTTTCAACTGAAATGATGAATTTTCAACAAAAAAAAAGAGTTTCCAACCGAATATATTTATATGTTTACATTCACATTCAATTCACATTTACATTTTAATTAAAAAACAATTTAAATGATACAGAAAAGATGAATTTTTAAAAAATAGTTCATTTTTCAGCCACAAAAGATTTTTCAGTCCAGAAAGAAGAAAATTCAAACAGATTGTTGAATTTGGTACAAAACAAGGGATATTTTAACCAAAAATTATGAATTTTCATCACAAGAGTTAATTTTCATCAAATAGTGTATTTTTGAAATAAAAAAATAATTTCAGTCAAGTAAGAAATGAAATGTCAACTAAATTGTTGAATTTTCAGTGAAAAATTTCGAATTTCGAACAGAATAATTGAAATTTCAACCCAAAAATATGAATTTCCAATCAAATAGAATTTTCTGCCATAATAGTTGAATTTTGAACCAAAACAGATTTTTCTGCTGAAATAGATTTTTTTAGTCAAGAAAGAAAAAACATATTAACCAAATTGTTTAATTTTGAAGCCAAAAAGATGAATTTTTTGTAAAACAGTTTGATTTTTTACCCGAAAGTATGATAAGTCAACAAAAAAGTTAATTTTCACACAAACTGAAAATTTCACGAAATTATTTTTGGTTCAAAATGTATCTTATTCAGTTGAAAATTTAACTTTTTCGTTAAAAATTCATTTTCCTCAATGGAAAATCAACTGTATTGTTGAAAATTCTTCTCCTTAGACTTAAAATTCAAGTGTTTTCTACAACATTCGACTTTTTATCTCAAAAACTTAATTATTCTGTTAAAAATTCGTCTATTTGGGTAAAAAATGAACCTTGCTTGTTGAAAATTCATCTTTTCGTAGATGATTCAATTGTTTGGTTAAAAATTGGAATCTTCCAGTTTAGTTCAACTGGTTGAACATTCGCTTTTTTTTTTAATTGAAAAATTTACGATGCCATTTTTTGTTGACAATTGATCTTTTTTAGTTGAAAATTAAACTATTTCGTTATTTCTGATTGATTTTAACGTTCGAATTTTTAGCTGGAAGACTTGAATATTTTTTTGAAAATTTGTTCATTTGGTCTTATTCATCTTGTTTATTTAAAATTTATCGATTTTGTTGATGATTAAACTACTTTGTCAAAAATTCGTCCTTTTCCGTTAAATTCAACCGGTTGATAATTCGATTTTTTAATTAGTTTTTTCAACCGAAAATTAAACTGTTCCATTTTTGGTTGAAAAATTATCTTTTTCAGTTGAATACTTGACTGTTTGGTTAAAAATTCATCTTTGTAAATTAAAAATTTAGCTATTGGGTAAAAAACTTACCTATTTTGTTGAAAGTTCAATTATGTTGTGGAAAATTATACTATTTTATTATAGCGTCATCCTCTTTTACCGAAAATTCAACTTTCCGGTTAAGAATTCGTCCTTTTAGATTGAAAATTCATCTTTTATAGTAGAAAAGTCATCTTCCATGATTGAAAATTCATCTCTCTTGGCTGAAAGTGAAATTTTTTGTCGAAAATTCAACTATATGGTTTACAATGCAACTATGCAACTATCTAAATCCTTTTGTGTCGATAATATTGGTCTTTAATCTATCTCTAGAAATTTTTTAATAATAAATGAAATCACCTTTTTTACTCAAAACTAAACTACTCAACTGCCGTGATACCTATAAATTTAAAATTTGGTTGAAATATGATCGAGGGAGAAGAAAATGAATTTAAATAAATTAATAATAATAATCTCCACCTTCACCTGCTCAGCCTTCTCGTTCCTTTTGTCTCAACATCTGCACCCCCAACCCTTTTCACCATCTATCCTCTGAAATCGTGTGGAATAATTACTTGGCTGAAAAAGGAACACCTCTAGTGCAGCAATGCAGTGACCGAAATGTAATAAAACGAAAAGGAAATAAGTAGGCCTCCGAAATAGTGCCTTATAAATGGTTTTTCTATATCGCCTCGCGTCTGGCTCACGCTGGACATGGACATGGGTTACCGGTTCATTTAAATAAGTTAAGGGTCTCGCTCAGTGCCTTAGCGGGTCCATTACAGCTGGGCAAAAGCGGCTAATTACCTGCCTGACGTGAGTTATAAACCCCCCGTCACCCACTCTCAACTCTTTCACCGGTCACCCTCTCTTGCCTCTTTGCCTCTGAATATTTTCAAACTGATCGCGATTTTACAACTCGAAACAAAACAATATTTCTTCATCTAAAGGATATTTTGCATTTTAAATTAATTAATTAAAGAATTAGCATTTTCAGGGAACGAAATCACGACACTATTGACACTTCTTTTTACCGATGCCACTATTCTTTCACTATTCCGAATTTCAAAAAATTTCAAAATCGTTCTACAGCTGCCAGTATTCTCTATAAAATGATCCAGAATGAAGTCGTTTTGTCAATTTTTAAAGAAGATATTGGAAAAATAGTGCAAATTTCAATGTTTTTTTTTTTTTTTTAAATTTAAGGTAGTGACTAGCATAGCGCTAGGTCTATTATTACAGATTTCCCGTAATGTTAACCCTGAAAGAGCTGAAAAAAGGTTTAATCTTACAGAAAATTCCTTAACGGGGGACAGTTGGAAAATTGGAAGAATATTTAATATAATAAATATTTCTTAATGCTCTCGGGATAATCTAAAAGTTAAACTTCCATAAAATGGTACTCGTGACACTTCTCTGGTCAAAAAATTAAATTTAAAGCAGTGTAGATACATTGAAAACCAATGCTATCAACAACAAAATGTATTACTTGCATTTTCAATAAAATAGTTTAATTTTCCGCCAAGAGAGATGAATTTTCAACCAAGATATTTCTACCATGAAACATGAATTTTCAACCAGGAAGATTAATTTTATACCAAAAAATGAATTTTCAACTAAATAGGATAAATTTTAAACCAATAATGGAACACTTAAGTTTACATTTAAGACAACCAATTCACAAAAACAAATAACAAATTATTAACCAAATGAATTTACCGACGAAGAAAACTTTTCAACAAAATAGTTGAATCCTCAACCAAATAGATGAATTTTCAGCAAACAAGATTAATTTTTTACCCAAATAGACGAATTTTTAACAAAACAGTTAAGTTTCCAAGCTACGAAGTCAAATGCTTTAGAAAATAATTGCCCTTTAAACCGAACAAGTACAATTTTCCACAATTAGGTTAATTTTCAATGAAGAAAAATTAATTTTTAACGAAATAGTACAATTTTGAACAAAAAAAGATAAACTTCTAACCAAAAATGGAATGCATAAATTTTCAATTTCAGAAACAAATTTTCAACACAAAAAAAAGAGAATTTTCAACCAGTTGAATTAAATGAAAGAAGACAAAGTTTTAAGAAAAGAGTTGAATTCTCAACCAAAATGATTCATGATAAAAAAACAAGATTAATTTTCTATCCGAATAGCTGAACTCTGAATAGAATAGTTTAATTTTCATATAAATAGTTGAATTCTAAGCCAAATAGTTTAATTTTCTGCCAAATTGTTGAATTTGTAAGCAAAAAAAAAACGAATTTTCTACAAAAAGCTGAATTTCCAATCCAAAAATATGAATTTGGAAGAGAAAAGTTAATTTACGACTGAATATTTGAATTTTCAACTAAAATGATGAATCCTCAACAAAAAAATTAAATTTTTCGTGTAGTAGTTCAACTTTGAATTAGGCATTGACTTTTTTGAGCAAAAAATATGAATTTCCAACGCAACATGTAATAATTAATATGTCAATAAAAAAAGGATTTAATTTGGAATCAAAAACAGTTCAATTCAACCAAAAAATACGAAAATTTAACAAAATAGTTGAATCTTCAACGAAAACAGATTAATTTTCAAACAAAAAGTTACAATTCAAACCAAAAAGAGTCATTTTGACAAAAAAATACGAATATTCAACAAAACACATGAATTTTTTACCAGAAAAGATCAATTTTCAATTTGAATAAATTTCAACCAAAAAATGGAATAGTTACATTCCCAGTAAAGAAAATAAGGGTTTAAAAAAAGAAAGCTTGAATGAATGGCCCCTAATCTGTTAAGTTAATCTGCCGTCTAAGTTGATCCTTAAATTATACCAATGTTCTCAAATGAACGAAAAGTCTAATGAATTCCATTTTTGACTACACAACAGTAACATGAAGATAAAGTAGAAAAAAGTTGATTTTGCGATACACTCAGAAAAATGTTTCTTCGAATCAAACAAATATCGGTTTGACCCTATATTAAAGATACAATTTGTTTGATTCAAATAAAATTTATTTCAGTAAAACGATGGCGTGTTTGAATCAAATAAATTTTGTTTGAATCAGAGAAATATTTATGTAAATCAATGAAAAATTTGTATGACCCTATATCAAAGAAAGAATTTGTTTGATTTTAATAAACATTTTTCTGGGCGTAGAAAAAAAGTCCCGATTCTAAATATAATTTCCCGGGTTTTCTAGGTTAAATGAAATTCCCGGGGGTTTCCCAATTTCCGGTCCACTCGCCACCCTCGTATACCACATTTGACCAATTAAGGTATTTTAATCAAGCATCGAAAATTGAGTAATTCAAAGTTTAAAACTATAATAGGGCACTAAATATCTCTTCTAAAATATAGCAATCTGAAATTTGACCTATTGACAATTAAACAAGTTCAGTTTGAATAATGCTAAAATATCTGAATATTTTTAAATTGAAAACTAAATTCGGGCCAAAATTCGAGGCCACTCACTTCTTTTGATTTCAACTCGCTTAATAATAAATCTCTGAATTGTTCAATGGAGAGCACCCAAAAGCTTAAAGTCTTCCAAATTCAACGATATTATCACTTTTATTCTCAAAAAATTTTCGTAAATATTGAGAGGGCAAAACATTAAAAAAGAAACAGGCTTTTTGGTCTCCTTTTCCAGGCTTCGACTTTCACTTGTTTCCAGAACGTGGTCGACATTAGGAAAAATCTAAAAAAATTTACAAATATTTTTTTAACGTTCTTTAATGCAATGTACTTTTCAGAATTCTGAAACATTCAATAACTCACTTTTTACTGAGATTTATTTACAAATAGTTTATCTTGAGAACAAATGAAGATGGGAAGCCGTTTAATGACTCCACGTGTGCAGTTTGATGATGCAAGTGCAGTTCAATAATTAAACTTATGATAAAATCATTCTTACGCAAGAAATATCATTTTGAATATTTCTTACTTTTATCAGAGTTGGTGCGTGGGCCAGCACAGCAGGAAAAGTGGTTGGAAAAAAGTGCCCTTTGATAAAAATAATTGCGGAGTCGGCTGGCCGATACTGATTAAATTCAAAACTATTCCAAATGATGTTCGCTAAGAAAAAATCAATTAATCATAAATTTAATTATTGAACTACACTCGCATCACAAAACTGCACAAGTTGAGCCGTTAAACGGCATCATAGGTTCATTTTTGCTCTAGATAAAGTATTTGTAAATCAATTTGTGTAAAAAGTAAATTATTGAATATTTCAGAGTTTTAGAAAAAGGATTGCATTAAAGAATGTTGAAAAAATATCTGATAAATTTTTCAGACTTTTTATAACGTCGACCTCGTTCTGGAAACAAGTGAAAGTCGACGCTTGGAAAAGGAAGCTGAAAACTCTGTTTTTGGGATGTTTTGCCCCCTAACTATTAAAAAAAATGTTCAGGATGAAAATGATCATATATATTTGGAGTCAATTGTTGTTGACCTTTAGAGAATTTTTAACTCTTACTCGTGACATTTTCAATCTACAGTCGAAGAAGTTTCCTTAATCGGTGCAATTCCAGTAAAACCACAATACTGGTACAAGGACATCGGTTACGTGCAATACCTATTAAATCGATAAAGTCCTGAACGGGGGCCTACCCGGAGGCACAAAACCAAACTGGAATATAATAATTGTTAACTGCGACATTTAAATACAATTATGCATAATTAAAAGTGACCTATCAGAAATAACTTTATATAACACGGAAAATTATAGAAATTTCTTGTAAGTGGGTCGAAAAATAAAAATGGAGAGCGTCGGGGATAATTGTAAAGTGTATTAGAAGGAACTGATTATATCTATCATCAAGCAAATCATGATTGTCACTAGTCTAATTTTACACCACTAACAACTATCCTTAATGTTTTATTATGTCAGTGTAATTATAAATAAATGTATTCCTAACATAGTTATTGTAAAATTCACTTAGTATTAAAAACAAATTTTATGTAACTTTTCAAAAAGTAGTCAATAATTAATCGCGAATATAAAATAAATTTAAAACTATTTCTAAATTTCTTGTTCAAAATCTCTCAAAATCTACATTTTTTAATTTTTGGAAACCTTTACAAGTTTTAAATTATTTTTGAATCTTTTCAAAACTTAAAAATGTCTCTAGAACTTACTTGAATTTTTTTTTTAAATTTTCAATCTGATAAAATTGAAAGATTTGGCTTAAAAATCTCTTAGATTCATTTTCAAAACTATAGGAGATCATTTCAAATGTGAAATATTTTTCAATTTTCCTTAAAAATTAATATTTCAAAATTACGATCCTTTCAAATTTTTTCATCAATTTTACGAAAATTTTTTTATCCTCTTGAAACCTTTTCAAAAATTTTAAAACGCTTCTAAATTTTTTATCGAAATCCTCAAAAATCCACATTTTGTTTATAATTGTTCTACATCCTTTCAAATTACATTTTTGAGAAGAAAGGTGAAATTTATAGCAAGATAACAATTTCCAAACATCTTTTAAACTGACTTGTATTATTCGTAAAATTTGGAAAAATCTTCTAAAATAAAAAAACTACCTTGAAATCTTCCAGATTTTTTTCGAAGTTTTTAGAGATCTTTTAAATGTTTTCGAGATTTTCTTTAAAAATAAATTAAATCATTTTTTGTATTCTTGAAACCTATCAAAATTCTTAAGAAGCTTCTAAACTTTTATTTCGAAATTTTTAACAATATCTGCACTTCGTTTTCGATTTTTTGAAACCTTTTCAAGACTTAACATATGTTCAAGACTTCTAAACATCTCTAGAAACTTAATTGAATTTTTTCTAAACTTTTCCAATCTTTCGAAATTGAACATTTTTTTTAATATCTCCTACATACTTTTTAAAAATGTTCTTAAATCTACATTTTGTTTGAAATAATTTGAAATTTTCTCAAGATTTTTGAAAAATAATTTGCAGTTAAAATTTTATCTTTTCTCAGTAATGTTTAGAAACATTTAGAAATAAATTTTAACATGAAAGAAAATTACTTATTTGGGAATTTCGATTTGCAAAATTGATGGTGCAGAAAATTCATAATTTTTATTAATATAAAAAAATTCAAAACAGCCACAAAAATCATATACGCAGTGTCGCAACAATCAGATTTTCGCAAAAATGTATGCCAGATTCCGTGACTACAACTTCTTGAAAAGAATATAAACATTCAGAATTATTTTGTTTATTATCAAGATTAATCAAAAGTATCACATTTTTCAAACCTTTAAATGTAATTTTCGGCTTGAATTTGTATTCCCGGTTAATTCCCTGGTTTTTCCGTTTAAAAATTGTTGTTTGCCTATTTACCGGTTTTCCCGGTTAGTAGATAAACTGGCTCTGCTATCTCTATATTCAATCAATATTTTAGGTATCTTGCGATTTCAGGAAATTAATTGGCAGCATTTTACATTAAAGATATTGAATATACAACTCTCCTCTTGTAGAGACCCAATTGTAGAAAAGCCATTAACTGCACTGTTTTTGAAGCAAGCCAGTATCTCAGAAATGAACGAAACCCATAAATAGACGAAAACTGTTTGAAACTTGTTTCACTTACAAACGTTTATTTAATTTTTTTTTCAATTTCCACTTTGAATGGCTAATTTGGCCACGATATTTTCAATGATAGCAGAAAAAATTGGTTAAAATGTTGAGTAGTAGTCAAAAATTTATTTAACGGTACGAATTTAAAAGCAATAATTCGGAAGAACATTGTCAACTAACTTTCCTTGCGAGCCGATCCCGGGAAACGGTCACGATAATTCTAACGAATACCGTCAACATAAATAAAAATATGTATTATTAATTAATACCGTAATTTAGTGTATGTAAGGTTATATTCTCTAATTAATTATTTTACTATTATCAAATATTCTGTTTATTAATTAATGTTAATTAAGGTTTAAATAATTTGAAATAATACTTCTGATTAATTATTTGAATACCTGGAAACGAATAATAATATCCATGCATTATTATTACTAATTGCTTCCGAGATTGTTTCTCTAATTTAATTAATTATTATAGTAGTACAAATAATAATATTGATAGTATTCAGACCGGAATCGTTTTAATCTGACCAAGTTGACAACTAAATAAGTCTAATTGGGATACATCCTTATTCGACAGATGCTACAAGATAAGCTACATCATTATCATTAGCCGTTAACTCCATACGATGCATTTCAAAATTATTTTAGATTTGAAAAGCCATATAATAATTTAAATAATGCCGTTATATCCGACTATTTTCTAGTTGGCCAAGTTTCAGTCCACTCTTGCGAAATAATTCCCGACTTCATGTAAGTGAACTGTGTTTTGTGATAATGGTGTGATAACTATTTTTTATAATTTTAACCATTTTCAAATCTGGTATGTATAATTAGATGTATCTTTCTTACATGATTTCATTGATACCAAAAACTCAATTTTCGATTTTTTTGAGATAATAGTGTTCTTAAAAAACAGGACAAATAAAACACCTGTTCTTTTTTTGTCATCAAAGTTATTTCAGAGTATCCATTAGGACTCGTCAAAACGTGCAATCTTTTAGGTTCGTGTAGCGAGTGATGTTCCTCGGGATCCAGCAATGGGTCTTTTACGAAGGCTAAATGCAAGTCACTCTGTTTCGCGAAATACAGGAACGACGTCTGGAATCTTAGAAAATCTTTCCCACAACAATGTTCTACTCTCGACTCGACAGATTATCTAACTATTATAAAATCCCAGAGCATTGGAACGTGAGAACAAACTTTTTAACCAGAGTATTCTTAAAATTGAACTTAATGACTGTGTTATTAACAATATCAGTTATAATAATCATGTTGCTAAGAGATTATTATTATATTAAACAAAATATTTGAGCCTATTCATTTTCCTTCTATGGTGTCGTGTCTGCAACTCATAAACGGGTTATTTCAAAATCACAGCTTTGTGCAAAAATACCACCTACACGTAAGCGAACCTATAATTTTCAATCTCGTGCTTAACTCAACTAGATTAACATTATTTTGTCTAGCCCTCCGAAAAATTAAAATCTCATTATCCATGACGAACCCTTACTTAAAAATAATACGATTACTCATTACCATATGAAGGAGAGTAAAATCAAGAAGGTTAAAAAAGATCGTAAAAGTCGTGGGTGAAGTTCAAGTTGACAGAACCTAAAATGAAAGTGGTCGCCCTCTCGATACCTGGAAACCGTCTTCCATGATGTTTTAATACCCATTTTTGACTCTGTTTAAATTATAGACATCTCATGTTACGACTAACGATTAGCATGTATTTATAATAAAAACTATGCTCTCATATCAGTATCAAATTATAGTACGCTCTGAAGATCATAATCAGACCCTAGAAGAAACGCTTGGCCATGCATGGTGACGCCTACACGGCCAATTTTTTTTTCCCCCCCTGTTTTGCATAGTCATATTCAGTAAGAGACAAAAAAAACTACTGATTTTATCATTCACAAAATTCCTTCGATCTATCATCGATATAGAGTGTATAAAATACAGGCCGTGCACTCATTTCGGTTATTTAAGAAAGTATGAAGAGGAGCAAACATTTTGAGAAATAGTAGCAAATTAGTGTGATGCAATTTTCAAATATTGAATCGAGGGGTCCTCTTCTATGAAATAATATGAATTTCTTTCGAATCTTTTAAAATGCCCTAAAAGCTTTGAAATTCTTTAGATCCCCTGAAATCTGGTGAGATAATCCAAAAATTCCCGGAAAACTCGACAATCTTTTTAAGTATTATAATTTCTTCCGAAGTCTTACGAAACCCTTATGGTGAAATCCCTTAAATGTGTAGAAACAACTTGGCATCCCTTGAAATTTTATTTATTCCAATAAGTTACCTAGAAATCCGCTGGAACCGCTTGAAATCAATTGAATATCATTGACATCCTGAATACCTTTCTAAAAACCTTTGAAATTTCCTGAATTCTTTGGAAATCTTTCAAAATTTTGAAATCTTTTCAACTGCTTGGAATTTTTTAAATATACCCTAAGCTCCTTGAAATCCTTTATATTAATTTTTCAGGGTTTCAACTTCAAATTTTTCAACTAGGATGCCATTTGAAATTGTATAATTTCTATGATTTAAATTCGAAATTAAACCATTTTTAGTGGTTCAATTTATAATTATTCAAGTTTCAACGTTGTCAATTTCATATTTTTTACATTTGATTGTGACTAAATGAAATTCCGAAATTTTAAACGCTTTCAATTTGAAAAAGTGAATTTTTGATTGGTTATCAATTTAAAATAGAACGAAAATGTTGAAGAGATATGAATTTCTGGATTTTTTTATAATTGAATTTGAATTTATTCGATTTCGAACATTTTCGAACTGAAAATTTCTTACTTTCAAACAATATCAGTTATCACAGTAGCTATTGCCGTTAAAAAAGGTTAAAAAGTGAACATTCTTGTTCAAAAACTCTACAGAGTTCTTCGAAGAACTTTAACAATGTTGAAATTTCGTTGAATTTCTTCAATTTATTTTTAATATACACTAACTCAATAAATTCCTTCGAAATCCTTTAAGATTCACCAAATTCCTTGAATCTTCCTCTTAAAAGATGAAGTTTCAACACGATACATGCATTTTTAAGCAAATGGATGAATTTTCAACCAAGAAGACAATGTATTTTTCTCGGTATTTTTCTACCAGAAAATACGAATTTTCAACGAAGTACATAAATTTGTAACCAAATAATTGAATTTTCAACCCAGAAGATCAATTTTTTACATAAAAAACACATTTTCAACAAAGTACATAAATTTTCTAATAAATAGTTTAAACAATGGATGTGATGCTAGCCCAAATTTTGATTTGATTAATTTTCAGTAAATATTTTTTTCATTTCCAAAAATTTTTTTGAATCAATAATTGAAGTTTAAAACTAAAAAAAAATCCATTTTTAACCAAAAATCGAGAAGTTATATTTATTTTTCAGAGAATTAATTTTCAATAGAAAAAAAAGAATTTTCTACGAAGCAGTTTAATTTTGTACCAAGTTGCTGATTTTCTACCAAATTGTTGAATTTTCAAGCTGCAAAGATGAATTTTCTTCAAAAATGTTGAATTTTCAGCACGAGAATATGAATATTCAATAAAAAAGTTAATTTTCAACCAATCAGTTGAATTTTCAATAAAATATATAAATTCTCAGTCGGAAAAATTAATTTTTAACAACAAATTTGCAACAAAATGATGAATTTTTAACAAAACAAAAAAAAAGAATTTGTAAGGAAGTAGTTCAACTTTCAACCTATTAGTAAGAGTTGATTTAAAAAATATATATTTTAATTTTTAATCCAAAACAGCTGAATTCAACAAAATAACGAATTTTTAACATAATAGTTGAATCCTCAACCAAACGGAAATCAATTCTCAATTATACAGTTGCATTTTTAACCAAAAAACTTGATTTTCTACGAGTTAGAGTAATTTTTAACTAAATTTTTTAATTAGGAAAGACATATGTTTATCTAATTGTTGAATTTTCAAGCCAAAAAGGCGAATTTTTGACAAAACAGTTGAGTTTTCAACCAAGAAGTATGACTTTCTAATAAAATAATTAAATTTTCAACAATTTCACGAGTTTTGTTACAAAAAAGTTGAATTTTCAACAAAATTATTAGTTTTCAACCCAACCAGACTAATTTTTAACCAGAAATTGCATTTTTAACCATCAAAGGTGAAATTTCTACAGAAATTTACGAATTTTTAAACCAAAGAGATGAATTTTTAACAACCAAAATTTCTTAGTCAAAAAAAAAAAAATTCAATCAAATTATTGGACTATAAAGTCAAAAATACGAATCTTCAACGGAGCAGTTTGATTTTTAAACAAGAAGTATGGCTTTTAACCATAACTATTGAATTTTCAACCAAATAACTCGATTTCGATCCAAAAAAGATTAATTGTCAACCGAAATTTCAATGGTAGACTTTTCAACTTAGAAGAATGAATTTTTAACCAAAAATATTTACATTTTCTTATTAGGATCTTTTCCTTCAGTTCGTGTGAAGTTTGCGATAAATAAATAGGATTTTTGATCATTTGTAGACTGATGAATAACGTTTTAAATACACATTAAAGTTCATTTTTAATCATTTGAGAATATTTGGTTAGAAAACTGAAAATTTTGCTTAAAAAATCATTTTAATTTTCCATTGCACAATATTGGTTTGGGACCACACATTTTTAAATTCGGACTATGCATAACTTTGATGCTTGAAAAATGTCATGGAACAAATATTTTGACACTATTTTTTCAAATTTGTGACA
Source organism: Andricus quercusramuli (assembly GCA_932178445.1). Classification (NCBI taxonomy): domain Eukaryota; kingdom Metazoa; phylum Arthropoda; class Insecta; order Hymenoptera; family Cynipidae; genus Andricus; species Andricus quercusramuli. Next base: position 175,215 of record CAKNXH010060996.1, on the reverse strand, counting down.
CTATTTACTCTATTTTTGATATCTGGAGTGAGACTGAGGCTTGCAATGACCAAAAAATGAATTCTGCGAACATACACGGGCTTCCTAAGACAACAAATTATTCAAATTGTTGGTCACAAGAGGAACAGGAGTCTGGTGGACCAAAAGTGGAAGATGGAGAAAGAGTTTTAAAAAAATGCAACGGGAGCATCAACCATATGGACATATCCAGCAACGTAGCCCGAAAATAATAAATCTCTGAGGCTCTGCTGCGGGATTATTAAAAGAGTCTCTAGCTCGTTCTCTCTTCGGGTGAACGGTAGAAGAAAAACAAAACGCATTACCGTTTCTTAATGAAGCTGAGCCTTAAGAACGAACCAAGCAACGGCAGAAACGGACGAACGGATGGACATAGCGACGAGACCGACGTTCAGAACTAATTGGAGCCACGAGATATTAGGAGAGTGAACAAGAGAGAAAGAGGGAAAAAAATCAGGAGGAAAAGGGACAAGTGATGAAGGCGAAAAGAGCAAGATGGGACAGAAGGACTTGTGGGTGGGTGTGTTCGGCGAATGAACCAGATACATTAACAGCCAGTTCGTCCACCTTGCGAGTTTGCTTAAGGCAGGGTTGTAATGAGTTCCTTGGCCGAAAATTCGGTAAATACCAATTCTGCATTTCGCATTTTCGAGATGAATTTCAAACATTCCACAATGCTCAAGAAATTCAAGCTTCTCCGAGTAAATATATTTTGACTTGAGTTGGACTTGGTTCGACTTGATTTCGTCTTCAAGACAAGGCGGCTATGTCTCACTCGCGGACAGGGGGCGAGACTTAGAAGTCGTAGACGAAAGTCTTACGTTATGGCTGAAATTCTTGATGGGGGGTACTTGCCAAGTCGATTCGAACTTTTCTTGAGACAAGAAGTGTTATTGTAAGTCTTCATAGATACTAGATTAAAAATATTTCGACTTGATTTGGTCTTGTTCAACTTGATTTCGACATGAAGACGGCTAGGTCTTGCTTGCGTACAAAGGCGAGACTGAGAAGTCATAGATAGATGAAAGTCGATAGATACTTACCAAGTCGATTCGAACACTTCTTAAGATAAGAATTGTTATTGTGTACTTGATAAATACTCGAGTAAAAATATTTCGACATGAGCTGGACTTGATTCGACTTGATTTCGATTTTAAGATGGCTGTATCTGGCTCTCGAACAGGGGCGAGACTCAGAAGTCGTAGATGGAATTCTTCTTACGTTTATGGTTGACATTCTCTGTGGGGGTACTTACCAAGTTGAGTCGAACTTTTCTTAATACAAAAGAGTTATTGTAAGTCTTGATAAATATACTCTCCTGAAGAAAATTATATTACCAATTTATAGTTCCGGTCTTTAGCTCTATAAACTATGGACCCCGCCGACAGGGCCTCTCATTTCCAGGAAACAGGTAGATAGGTTAGGACCAAACAGTTGATATTTGCTAAGGATTACAATTTTTAAACCAATAACACTTGCAATTTTGTAATAAATGATTTGCGAATTAACAAACCCTAATTTTCTACAAGCATCTAATGAACTTATTATTACATAAAACATGAATACCGTGAAGGTTAATAATCAGGGCCGGCGCAGCCAATATTTTGCATGTCTGGAGATTGTAAAAGGGGGCGACAGGGGGGGGG
>CAKNXH010060996.1:130288-173451 GCA_932178445.1 Andricus quercusramuli | reverse complement strand
GGGGGGGGGGAGTAAAAAAATTTTCTGTAGTTTTTGTTTATTTTAATGAGAACGTTCTTCTTCGTACAACATTCTTGCAGATAAATAGGTTTGTACTTTTATTTAAATGAATGGATTTTCAACTAAAAATATAACTCTTAAAAAAAAATTATTTCTCAACAGAGTGAATAAAATAGTTGAACACTCAAGCAAGGAATAATAATTTTTAACCAAAAATATGCATTTTCATTTGAAAAAAGACATTTCTACCATAGCGGATGAATTTATAAATCAAAAAGATAAATTTAAAAATAAGTAGTTGAATTTTCTGTTTGATAAGATTTTAATTGACTTTTCACAATCAAAATATGAATTTTTAACCAAGAAATTAGTTTCTACGAAAAAAATTGAATTTTCAATCCAAAAAGACGACTTTTTACGAGAAAAGGATGACTTTTTAACAAAATTGTTTAATTATCTACCCAATAGTTGTTCCAATTGACTTTTCAAGATCAAAATATGAATTTTTTAACAAAAAATAAGTTTCTACGAACAAAATTGAATTTTTCATCCAAAAAGACGAATTTTTTCAACCAATGGAAGAATTTTTGACGGAATAGTTGAATTCTCTACCAAATAGTTCAATTTTTATCCAAAAAAGATTAAATTTGTACTAAAACAGATGAATTTTTAATTTAAAAAAAATTGTTTAATAGTTGAATTTTCATTCAGAAAAGATTGCAGTTCTCTTTTCAACACCAAAATAATAAATTTAACCAAAAAGTAAATTCTCTACAAAATAGTTAATTTTTCAACAAAACAGCAGAATTTTCAACCAAAAAATATGACTTTTCAACAAAATTCTGGAATTTTAAACCAAACAGTTGCATTTTTATCCGAGAAAGATGTAATTGCTGCTAAAGCAGGTGAATATGGAATTTAGAAAGACAAATTTTCGAAAAAGAGTTGAATTTTCAACCGAACAGTTGCATTTGTTATTCAAGAAAGATGAAATATTTCTTTTAAAACAGATGAAGTAAGAAAAAAAACATCACAAAGATAGTTAAATTTTTATCCAAAGAAGATTCCAGTTCACTTTCCAACACCAAAATAAGAATTGTAAACTATACATTAATTTTCTGCTAAATAGTCGAATTTTTAACCAAAAAGTATGACTTTTTAACAAGATTAATAAATTTTTAACCAAACAGTTGCATTTTTGTCCAAGAAATATGAAAATTCTACTAAAGCAGGTGAATTTTTAAATCAAAAAGACAAATTTTTAAAAACAAAATGAATCTTCATCCAAAAGGATTTCAATAAACTTTTCCACAGAAAAATACAAATTTTAAACAAAAAGTAAATTTTCTAGGAAATAGTTGAATTTTCAACAAAACAGTTGCATTTTTTTTCAAGAAAGGTGCAATATTTCTACTAAAAAAGGCTGAACTTTCAAATTAAAAAGACAAAGTTTCAGAAAAAATATTTTCCATCCAAAAAATATTTCAGTTGACTTACTAGCAACAAAATATGAATTTTAAACGAAAGGTTCATATTATACGAAAAAAGTCAAATTTTCAACCCAAAAAGACGAATTTTTAACAAAACAGTTGAATTTGCAGAAAAATGATGTCTTTTTAAGAAAATAGTTTAATTTTAAACCAAATCATAATATTTCTAACAAAAAAGATAATCTTCAGGAGAAAGTTTTTGCGAATTTGCAAAATTTATGTACATGGGTGAAAGACCCGCTCCCCCCTGCCGTAACGAATCGTGGTAAAGTGTGTCGGCGCCCCCGGCGCGTACCTTGAGATGTTACGTAATTTAAGTAAGGTCCCTGAGATGTTTTTTTATTTCTTTTCATAAGTTGTTTTCACTCCCATTTTCGAAATCACAATTTTTATTCTCACTATTATAACAAGAGCGAAAGCTATCACCTTTCTTACGCAAACAAAAAATAATTGTATGAAAGCCGCGTTTTTTCAATCACGTTTTTCTCCTTCAACTTCTTCTCTTTTGCTAACATTCGTGTCTGACAATCACTTCGTTTTTGCTCAACCAGTTTGATTTTAAAAGAGATGTTCTCAGTGCAAAATGCAATCTCAAACTGAGGACTCTGGCCTAATTGCGTCTCTGTTCCTGACCCAGGTATATTTTCATAGTAACCGAAATAAGTACAAATAACATTAACCATAGGGGGAAATCCCGTGTCCAGACTGACAGACTCGGCGTGCACCACCTGTCGAGCGACAACTCGAGAACAATAAATTCAAGCCTATAAACATCAAAATTTTACAAGTCCATGGTAACGGCCCATGCAAACTTGGAAATTCAAATTCTTCATCAAAGGTCAGGTACTTAGTAAACCCATACAAGAGATATATTTTTCAAGCAAAAGTAACAATTTTTTTTATCTTTACGTCCAGTTTTCCATGTATGGAATTTCCATGGTTGGAAATTTACATGTCTGGAGTTCTCCATGGCATCCATGCTGGCTGCGCCGCCCCTGTTAATAATATAAACATTCAATAAAATTTTTAATGGATTAGGGATGACCCTCAGAGGCCTTGGGAGAGCCTTTTGGGATAATGCTGCCCTTGTCTTGAGTTGGACTTCAAGACATAAGGCAGCTTCCATGAACCACGAGGCCCAATTTGGGCCACTTTTTGACCTTCCTCCCCTACGTTTTAGATAACCGTGGTTTTCTTGGCTTGTTTTATTGTCTATTTTTTGTAGAACAAAATTTAAAAATAATATATTGAATTTCTTTTATTTTCTTTAGAAACTATCTCACAAACGCAACTCGTTTTAACTCGGCTCGGTTCGATCAGCTCCGTGGAGAAATAACTCTACTAATCCGCTGGACCGCTCGGTTATCCGAACTGGTAATCCGGTGTAATCTGAGTAATTAACTTGCAATCCAGAGTAATCCATGTAATCCAGAGTAATTTAGATAGACAATCCAAATATCTTTGAACTATGTTCTTGAGAATATTTTGCTTTTTGTCGTTAAAAATTAATTTTTAATAAAAATGTAACCATTCCATATTTTCATAAAAATTGATTCAACTTTTGCTTAAAAATTTATCTCTTTGGTTAAGATTTCAACTTTTTTTTTAAATTCTTGATTTTTTTTGCGTGAAATTTTGTTTTCATTGTGAATGTAACTTCCATTTTTTTGTTGAAAATGCTTTTTTTTTAGTTGAAAATTCAACTAATTGGTAATATTCTCAATTTCATTCGGTAGAAAATTATTCTCCTTGGTTAAAAATGCATTTTTTTGGTTCAAACCTAATCTACTTTGTAGAAAATTCAACAATTTTGTTAAAACGAATCCTTTTTGGTTGAAGAAGCAATTTTTTTCTTGAAAATTCGTCTTTTTTGGTTAAATTTGACAGTTGTTGATCTCGAATTGAAATATTTTTTGGTTGAAATATCAACTATTATATTTTTCGTTGGTAATTCATCTCTTCTGGTTAAAAATTGATTGCTTCGTAGAAAATTAATCAATTTTGTTGAAAATTCGTTCTTTTTTGGTTAACAATTAATTTTCGAACTGAAAATTTGACTATTGAATTGTCGGTTGAAAATTGATCTTTTTCAGTTGAAAACTTAACTATATGGTTCAAAATTGACCTTTTCAGTTTAAAATTCAACAATTGGTTAAAATGTCCTCTTTTTTCGATAGAGAATTAATCTTCTTGATTGGAAATTCATGTCTTTTGTTGAAAATTTGTCTTTTTTGGTTGGATTGTACAGTTTTTTATTAAAAATTGAAACATTTTTTGGCTGAAAAATCATCTATTATATTTATCGTTAATAATTCATCTCTTGTGATCGTAAATTAATTTCTTTTTAAAAAATTGAACAATTTGGTTAAAAAGTCATTTTTTTGGTTCATGATTCATCATTTCAGTCGAAAAGTCATCTCTTTCGTTGAAAATTTGACTGTTATATTGAAATATAGTAGATTTTCGTTTAATTAATGTTTCATGTGAAAATTGAACTATTCTGTGGAAAATTCTCTCTTTTTTGGTTGAAAATTCAACTATTTGATTGAAAATTTTCCTTTTTTAGTTGAAAATTTAGCCTCTTCGTTTAAAATTCATGCATTTGGTTAAAATTTCATACATTTTGTTGCAAATTAAACAATTTTTAAAACATGTAATCCTTTTTGGTTAAAGATTCGTGTAAGTCTTATTTTGGCAAAGTAAATCCACTATAATTGTGTGTATTTCAGATTTATTCTATGCAATACGGAATACAGAGTAATCTTACGTAATCCAGAGAAATTTTGTACACAGAGGTAAATTTTTTGGTCACTCTGATAAAGGTGGGTTCAATCACAAAAACAAAACTCGACTAATTTCTCTTTGAAGGACTACTTGACAACAAATCCATATATTGCCTATACCATAAAGCCGTCTTAGTTCGATTATAATTCTTGAAGTATACCGCGACTATATAAGCGCACTCCAGTTCTTTTGATTTAACGAGGTGTGGTGTCGGTTATACCATAAATGGAATATCGAGACCCCTATAAACCAAACGGGCGAGTCGGTAAATTAGGAGCTGTGCCCTCTCGCAAGAAGCCCCTAAAAATACAATTAACGAGTCGTTTAACGGGTTCCGAAAAGGTCAATATCGTCAAAAGATTGTCTATCAGCGCAAAAAATAAATTATGCTTGTTTTACACATCAAGCTATTTGCACATCGTAGGGAAACCACCCTACAGTAGATAGGAAAAAAAATTCAACAGAATTTAACTGCATCATTTTCCAAAAATGAAGACAAATTTTCTTCTGGAAATAAAGCTTACATATCCAATTGAATATTCTTAGAGAAAGAAATGTCACTCAATTAGCTGTATTAAAAATTTGTATTAGACTCGGGCAAGGGTACGATTTTGACATCACTATCCATCAGTAGATAATCGTTGCTGGTATTGTTCCTGGGGATGACGGAATACTCAATTTTCGATAATTATAATTTATCATTAGTATACTAACAATTAAAATTAGTTCATTGAGTAAATAATAGTTGAAACTATGCTTATTTTACAAAAAATAAAAGCTTACATTTTTGACATTATTTTATTTCTGATATTCCGTGAGATTTGTACGATTGGTACGGAATCATTTGACCTGACTTGTGATGACAGAAAAGTGCAGAATTTTTACATAACTTAATCCTAAAAATGATATCTATTCCGAAAGACTCGTTAACAAAACTAACATTCATGTGCTTTTCAATTATTAATAATTTACACTTTTTTCTTGATTTATTATTTATAATAATTTGAATTAAAAAACTTCGCGAATCAAAATGAGCAAACTTATACAACCTCTAACTTGAAATAACTTAAGTAAGAACGCTTTGTATAAATAAATATTGTTCATTGAACTTCAAGCTTTGATTTTAGTGTATAAGCATGCCACAAAAAGGTTTAATTAAGGTAACAAGTATCAATAATAAAGAGGCGAATTTGTTTCAGCTTACGAATGATTATTTTTCTTGCTCTAATAATTAATTATAAAATTTCAATGAAACCTCGTCAGAAAATATAGTTTCCTTGCTGAAATGTTATATAAAAAAAATAAGGAACATTTTTTGGTAGTTTTCCAGTTAATTAAGATCATTATTAAAATAATTCATTAAATCATTGAATCATTAAATCATTATCTACTGCAGGGTGGTTTCCCCTATACTAAATTGGGATGGTCAATCGACCAGACTACCATACCTATACGTTTTTGGGGTCACTAAATCCGAATCTGGAATCAGATTTGCTCAATCACGTCAGATTTTTAACAAAATGAGCCCTCTTGAAAATTTTTTCAAAATCAACATAGGGTGCGAATCTGACGCTCCAGAAACTTTTAGTACGGCTCAAATTAAAAATTGAACCTTGTATGTTGAGGTAATTATCATATCATTATTTATTATTATTATATATTATAATTAAAAAAATATATATATTATCATTATTCCTAGTAGTGAACAATCGTGCATACATATCTCAGGATGGCCGTACGTCAGTGAATTTCATTGGGCAGGAAAAAATCAGGGAATTTTAAAAGGGAAGTTTGAAGGCCGCCCTGACATAATATTCTGATATTGCAGATTATATGAAGCAGCTGCTCTCTCCTGACGATTACATTTTTAGTTAGAAATTTTATTATCTGGTTCAAAATTCAATAATTTTGCTGAAAAGTCGTCTATTACTATTACATTATCCGTTGGAATTCTTTTTTTCTTAAAAAATTTAACTATTTGGTTAAAGGTTAAATCATTTTGTTAAAAAATAATTTTTTTGATGAAGATTTATCATTTTGGTGTAAAAGTCATCTCCTTGAATGAAAATTCATTTTTTTGTTTCGATTAACATTCAGCTTTTGAACTGAAAATATAGCTTTCCCATTTTTTGTTGAAAATTGTTTTATTTTGTTGTTAAAAATCGATATTTTCAGTTTGAAAATTCAACTTAGCTTGGGAATCTAACTATTTCGTTGCAAATTTAACTATTTTTGGTTGAACTTCAATCTTTTTTTATAATTTAACGAATGGATTGAAAATTGAATCATTTGGTTAAAATCAATTTCTTTCAAAATTTGTCTCTTTTGTATTCAAGCTCAACTATTTGGTTGTGAATACAGCTGTTTAGTTAAAAATTGTTTTTTTTTTTTAAATTCAATACTTCGGTTAGAAAATTGAACTGTTTTCTAAAAAAATCGTCTTTCTGGCTTGAAAATGTAACTTATTGCTTGAAATGCAACCGTTTTTGGTTGAAATTTAATCTTTCTTATTAAAACTTCGACCATTTGTTTGGAAATATATCTTTGTATGTAGATTAAAAATTGAACTTTCTTGCGTTTGCTTTAAAGCCTTTAAACTTCAAATATTTGGCCAGACACAACTGTTTGGTTAAAAATAAGTTTTGTTTTTGTCAAAAATTCAGCTACGTATTTAGTTAAAAATACTACTGATTTTGCTTGAAGAATATTTGTTCTTGTCTGAAAATTAAACTATTTTGTTGAAAATATGATTATCAAGTTGAAAGTTCAATATTTTGTTGAAAATTCATTTTTTATGGTAGAAAAGTGATTTTTTTCGGTTGAAATAAATAAATGAATTTGAAATGTTAATCTGAAATTGTTTAATCGCTTTCATGAATGATTGTATGTTAAAAATTTTACAATATTAAATGCTGGTCTACGAATATTAATGGTCAAGGGAAATGAAAAATTGGTCAGGGAAAAATCAGAGAAAAGTCATGGAATTGTGAAAATGAAATTTTTCGGTCACCCTGATATCTACAATTCCTTCTAGCACGTAACATTCATTACGATGATACTGACCATAGTAGAATTTATGTCCCCGGTTCAAAATTGTTTCTGAATACCAGCAGGTAGTAGGTATACCACAATCCACGATAAATCATCTTGGGAATCTCTTGTTTAATGAGTTTTTAGTGGCGGTCTCAGCGACTCTGGTTCAGTTTATTTTTTAATCAAATCATTAACGCCGCTCTCTTTTTCCTCTGCTCTTCTGTCCGCACCACCACCTCTTTTAATCGTCCTTGATACGTTCAGCTTTCGTGGAGTTCCCTGCACATGATGAGACCTATAGGACCACAGTCTCACTCCCTAGCCAAAATACTTAATTTCTTTTTAATTTCATATTAATTCTCCGATTTTCGGAATTATTTTTAGAACAATTTCCTTTTATGCAAACAATCAAAGGATGCCCGGTAAAAAGTGAATAGTTTGGGCAAAGCGAATTAGTGGTCTGCAGCGAAGTTCTTAATTTATTTTTTACTGTTTTTTACTAAAGTCTAACAATGTTACTTTCTAACGTCATTGCTGGATTCAACATTTCAATTGTAAAAAGGTTATTGATTATCGTGTGTTCATATCTCTTGGCATAAGGTTTCCTTCACAAATTTTAGGTAGAGCGAATAGGGTGATCGTTTTTAGAAGTTTCCGGTCTTTCGAAGATGGTGCATAACAATTTTCGAGAAAGCAATTAAGTGACATAATCGGAAAACATTATGACAATTGCGATGAATGAGGTAAAAAAAACAAACTCCATTAGCTCAGCGGCGAAAAAAATTGCATTCCTTTCTCTACTTTGTATAGACATATCACATCTGGAAAAACAGAAGAAGTTGGGAAGACGAATCCCCGTTTTCATAAGGGAAAAATAAGAAGACCTTTGCGTTGATTAAAATTTTGATGTGATCCCTTATTCTTTTTGCCCTCCTGCTTTTCTGTGGAATTTCCTTCGCCCCCCCCCCTACGGGGGTGGGGGCGGCAAGCAGTATATATGGTTTAAATTCGTTAATTGAACGGGGTTTAATGTATAAATTCGTTTTTCTAAACTTTGTTTTCTTAAATCTTAATTGATATACGAAAATAGTTTCAAAAAAAGGTTTTTTCAATTGCAATATTTCAGTTCCTTTTTGTATAACTTGCCTTAACATATTCTTCCCCCTTTGAAAGCATTGGATTAATATTTGAAAACTGAAGTTGGAAATTCTCCTACAAATGAGAAGTTGAAATGTAGCTCCATCGTATTAGGGCATCTTTCATGTGGTTAAGAAGAAGAAAAAGGGTGTTCGAGAGTCAGAACCCCGCGGGATACGACCCCTGCGGTGAACACACGACTCCCGTATAAGCATCTGTTTGGAAATCACGCTTCTTACTTGCCAAAGGTCAAAACCTCTCGGTCAGAGTTTCTTTCATGCAGGCTCAAACGATGAATCTTCATTCAAAGCCTATTAGCCAAACAATACATTCTGCTACCTTAATCATTATTAATAATCTACCATATTATTGATTCTTTGATTGAATTTTGTATTTATATTTTTAGCGAAAATTGTACACTTTAGCCTTCGAGACTCGAGCTTAAAGAAGATGAGGTGGGGGAAATAGAAGACGTGAGGGAAACTAGGCAATGTGAGAAGAGGGGAAGGATAGGAAGGGAGATGAAGTGCGGGAACGGGTAGCAGGGAAGTTCCCCTACTTCTCCCTGCTCTACATCTCCTCTACTTCCCTCCCTAATTCCCCCCACTACCTCTTATTTTCTACTTCCCCACTCCTTAATTTTCTTGCCATTATTCCCCTCCCCTACTCACCCTTACTTCCCCACCGTTCTTCTACAACCCCTTTCCTTACTTCCCCTTAACTTCCCATTTTCCCCTACTTCTCCCTCCTCTACTTATCCCCGTCTTACTTTCCCTCCTACCCCTTCTCTCAATTCATCCACTCGCGCTCCCTTCCTATTTCCACATCCCTCACTTTTCTTCCTGTAATTCTCCTTCCCTACTCACCCTCACTTCCCAAACTTCCCCTCCCCTCCCATCACTTCCCCTACTACACCTCACGTACACTACTTCCCCTCACTTATCCTGCTTCCCATCCCCATTGCTTTCCCTATTTCCCCTTCCTTTTTTCTCCACAAAAGATATTCCGTAAATAAACGGTATAACGTCACAAAGTGTCAAATAGGAGAGAAGTCGAAAAGGTTTTGTAACAAGTGACACTTTTCTGATTAAAAAATATAATTTAAATCCGTGTCGATATATTAGAGAGCAATATTATGGATACAAAAGATTCAATGAAGAAACAAGTTTCATTTTCAACCAGTTTAATTTTAAAGACAAAAAGACCAATTTCCAACAAAACAGTTGAATTTTTGACCAGAAAAGATGCTACCAAAAGACGAATTTTTGAGAAAATATATGAATTTTCAACTTTAAACTTCAAACCAAGTAGTTGCTGTTTAACAGAAGAAAATGAATTCTCAACAAAAAATTTAATAGAATCCTCATTCAAAACGGATCAAATCTCAAACAAGCTGTTGGATTTTTATCTACAGAGGATACAGTTTCAATTAGGAAGAAGAATTTTCTGCAAAAAAAGACAAATTTTTAACAAAATGCATGAATTTTCAAACAGAAAAGATTAATTTTCAATTTAAAATATCAATTTTCAACCAAAAGTACTTCAACCTTCAACTAAATGGTTAAAGTTTAAAAAAAAACATGAATTTTAAAAAAAGTTGAATTTTCAACACAATAATTATATTTGCAATCAAATAGTAGCATTAATAACCAAACGAGATGAATTCCGAACAAAAAATATAATGGTAGACTTTAAAAAAAAAAAAAACTTTTGACCAAGAATAGTTGGATTTTCTTATTGGATTCTATTAATTCAGTACAAATTTAAGCAAAAAAATAAGACAAAGGTGAAGTTTCTTGAAAACAGTGGAAAGAGAAGAATTTTTTTCAAAAAGGAAAAGACGTAGGAAGGAGGATAATAGAAAGACGGTAATATAAAATTACATTTTGAGGGGTGGTTCACCAAAATGTCACAAATAGTCACAAGAGGAAGGGGTGAGTCAAAAATCACTAAAAAAAGCGTCAGGTAATATGTGGACGCCCCCAAATATAAAACGGATTAAAATCGACAGTGAGATAAAAAATGGGGTTAAGAAGGAAATTAAGCTGGTTGGAACCATTATGCGAGGGGCGGAATTTTAGTGAAGGCGCGGTCGTTGAAGAGAGACGGATCTATTAAGGCCTTCTGGCTCTTGGCTATGGTGTAGGCTTAACCCTGTAATTAACCGGTAGCTCTTTTACTCGCGAGAGAGAGCAAGTCCGACCGTTAAACGGTCTGCTTTTATTGGCCGCTTATTGGTTATTTTTGGCTCTTCGTGCCTCCGGCTATGGCGCCCTCGGCATCCGGAAAGCGGAAGTACAAGAGCGAAATACCTAACCAGTGCACTGAAACATTGTGCCACACTGTTGACTTCCGTTATATGCAGATCAAAATGCAAACCAGCTATTTTCCATTTTCCTAGCAAAATCCAACCAATATCGATATTCCTATTCAAAATCTGAGTTCCTATTTTGCAAAAAAAAATAATTATTCGAATAATCCTTGAATTTGTTTGTCAAGCATCAGTCGAGTTGACGAATTATTTTCGAAAGTCATAGAGTTTTCTATCTTTTTAATTGAAATAAGTTCTAAGCTTCTTGACCAGATTTCGTGAGCTTTGACTCAAAATAGTTTAAAATTGAGCCACCAGTACACGATTTTCCAAGATAAGGCAACAGCAAAGGAAGTTATGCCAATTTAGCTAATACTGATGAGTCCGATTGAAGAGCTTGACATAATGACTTTGCGGAGCTCTTCGCCTGGGCTGCTTGCTAGAGAGATTGATCAGCGACCTGGATCGAAGCAGTGTTGGGAATGAACTGTTATTATATTATTTATCTTTTAACTTTTCAATTCTTTGAAATATCGTAAGATCTGTTAAACTTTCAAATATTTTGTAATTCCTTTGAATTCTTTTTGTCATCTTTGAAATCTGCTAAAATTTAGAAAAACTTTGTATTCTCAGAAAAATCGCAAAATTGTTCTTCAAATCTTTGAAAATTACCTTGAACCCTTTGAGATATTAAAACCCCTATAAATATCTCTTGAAATATGAGGAAATTATTCAGAATCTTTTGTACTCCTTTAAAGATGTTTGCAATCCTTAGAATCTTCTTAAATACTTCAAAATTTCTCGAAATCCTCAAAATTCCTTGAAATTCAGTAAAATCCTTGGAAACCTGTAGGAATTCCTTTAAATTATTTTAAATTCAATAAAATCTCTTGAAATTTCTCACAATCCAGTAAAATAGCCTGAAATCTTCAAAAATTCCGGAATACCTTTAGAAATACTTGGGAATCTATTAAAACGATTGAAATCTATAAAATCTTTCACAATTGCTCAAATCCCGTAAAATCCTTCAAAATATTTGTGAATCTCACGAAATCCCTTGAAATCCATTAAAATCTGGTAAAATTCCGTAAAATCCTTTAAAATCTTAAGCAAACCCTGAAAATCCTTTAAAATCAAGTAACATCTCTTAAAATTCCTCAAAATCTCGTAAATTACTCTGAAATCTCAAAAAATTTCGAGAAACCTTTGCAATTCCTTGAGAATCCTCTAGAATCTCTTGAAATCATTTAAAATCCCTAACCTTTTGTAAATTTATTGAAAACCATTCAAATCTATTAGGAAATTTTAAAATTCCTTCAAATCTCATAAAACTCTATCGAATCCTTCAGAATCATTGAAAGTCCTTCGGCATCTTTTTTAATCCATTAAAATTTCTTGAAATTCCTCATAATCTCCTAAAATACTTTGAAATGTTTGGAAATCTCATAAAATTCCTTGAAATCTTGTAAATGACTCTGAATTCTCTCAAAATTCTAAGAAACCTTTGGAAATATTTGGAATCTTACACAATCTCTTGAAATCATCCAAAATCTTTTGAAACCTTCGAAAATTCATTGAAAATCATTAAAATCCTTCAAAATCTCTCAAAATTTCTTAAAATCTCGTTAAACTAATTCAAATCTTTCAAAATCCTCAGAAGTCCATAAAGATTTTCAAAAATCTTTCGGAACTTTTTTTAATCTAATAAAATTTCTTAACATTCCTCGTCAACCCGTAAAATTCTTCGAAGTATTTGGAAATCTCACGGTACCCCTTGAATTCAAATTTTTTGAAATCTATTAAAACCTTGTGAAATTCCGTAAAATCCAATGATATGTCTTAAAATCCCTTGAAATCACGTAAATTACTCTAAAATTTTTTAAAATCCCAAGAAACGTTTGGAAATCTTTCAAAATCCTTTCAAATTTTGGGGATTCTTTGAAAACCATTGCAATTCTTCAAAATCTACTTGAAATTCCATAAAATCCTTCAAAGTTCGTTAAAATTAGTTAAAGTACACACTTAATATAGAGAAATCTGAAGAATTCCTATGAAATCGTTGAAAATGTCTCGAAATTCAATAAAATTTTGTTCATTTCCGTAAAATTTTTTGAAATCTATGAAATGCTTCGAAATCTCTTGAGATCCTCCAGAATCCATCAAAGTAGCTTATAATCCCTTCAAATCATTCGGAATTACTTTAAATTCTTCAAAATCTATCAAACTCGCCTGAAATTCTGTAAAATCCTTTGAAATCTTTAGAAATCCCTTTAAATCATTTGGAATCTCTTGAAATAAAAAAAATGAAAAATGAATCGCCTTTAAGAAGATTTTGAATCTTGGATTGAATTAAGGGTAAACTATGCTGAGCTTGTTTTTTTTTAAATGTTTATAAAGATTGATGATGAAAAGAAGACTTTAAATTTTAACTTGAATCCTTGAGTCATTAAATCAACTCAATGATCGACTAGCTCGAGCATGGAAGTTCGAGTCTCGATCCATTTAGGTGTAGTTGTTGAACCCCTAGATCCTTTTTCTGTTGCTGTAGCGTACTTGAGTCTATGATACTTGAGCCAAACAAAAGTGAAGCTTACAGTATCATGATTTTAGCATTGCACGTGTCCAGCGAGACTATTTTGCTTGCTAAGTGAAGAGCACTCGATGCCTGTTGTTTATTATCGGGCACCATTAATTGTACTTCAGTCTTCATACCCCAGTACCTACGGATTTTAAATTTTTTATTACTATACATAGAGACTTATGAAACCATTGATAAATGTGTCAAAAATATAAAAATTTTTGTTTCTCATATTTTAATATTCACATTTCCCTGCCCATGTTCCATCGTATTAGAAACATAAATTGAGGACAGGCTCTTTTTTAGAAAGTATAAAGTACCGCTTCTCTAACCGATGCATACCTTTGGGGGTTGAGATTATCCGTAATTAACGCCCTAACTACCGGCCTGAAGAAATTGGATTATTTTTACGCCGTAACATTTCAATCAGACCATCAACGTCCCCCTAAGCTATACGAAAAGATTCGACCCTGCAATTACTTTCCTAATTAAATCAATATCGCGTCAGTACAAGATTTGCTGATCGAAGATTCGCATCAAGATCTACCCTCTATTTTGACTCCCTCGCAGATTTAAAGTTACATTTTTGTTATAACTGACCCAAAAAGGGGTCGTACGTAATTTGCGTAAAGTATTCTGGGTGGGGGGAGGGAGTAATGTAAACGATTTTTATATGCTGTCTTATATAGGGAGATACGTGGTCGAAAACGTTTATTGCGTAAGATATTTTATTATTTTCAAGTCTGCGAATCACTAAAAATCAAACATTGAAAATATTTTATTGCAATTAGCTGTTTGCCAACCCAATCTAGTGCTTACTTTATTACCTAGTACATTAAACATGAAAAAATTTGTATTATTTTATTGATAATTGGAACAGTATTACTTGTAAACCTAATAATTTTAGTAGTACCTAGTAATATTAGTATTAATATTAACGGTATAAATCATAAATTCACGAAATTATAATGAATAAACGAAAAAAGTAAGGGGTCATACACAAATAACAAATTCCAGTGTTTATTTAAACTATTATTATTCCGTCTATAAATGATCAAACATCCTATTTATTTATCGCAAGCTTCACAGTCCATCCCCTTTTTCTCTTTTTCCCACTTAAATGCGAACTGAATTAATAGAATCTATTAGGAAAAACAAACTATTTTTGGTTCAAACTTTAATTATTTTGTTAAAAATTCAACAATCTTGTTAAAAAGTCATCCTTTTTGTTTTAAAATTCAACTTTTTTTGTTGAAGATTCGCCATTTTTCCTTGAAAAATTATTCAATTTTGATCGAAAATCAATTTTTTTGTTGAAAATTAAAGTTTTTTTTAGAAACTTCATCAATTTGGTAGAAACTCAATAATTTGGCCGAAAATTGAACTCCTTTGTTATAAAATTCATTTTTTAGTTAAACATTTATCATTTCAGTTGAACATTTCTTTCTTTGGTTGAAACTTGAACCATTGGTTGAAAATTCGTTTTTTCTTGAATAATAATTGATTGTTTTTTAACTTAAAATTCAACTCTTTAAATTTTGGTTGAAAATGTATGTTTTAGTTTCAAATTCAACTACTTAGTTGAAAATTCATGTATTTTAATAAAAATGCTAATTTCTTGGTAGAAAATCAATCCTCTTGGTGAAAAATTGACCTATTTGGTTGAAATTGATATATTTGGTTGAAAATTCGTCTTTTTTTGGTAGAAAATGAATTTTTTCTGTTTGGTTCAAACCTAATCTGTTTTAGTTGAGGATTCAGATATTTTGTTGAAAATTCGTATTTTTCAGTTGCGATATCAACCATTATATATTTTCTTGTAATGTTGAACTGAACTATTTTGTTTAATGTTACTTTTTTTGTGTAAGATTAACGTTTTTGTTGAAAATTGAAATGTTTCGTAGAAAATACATTTTTTTAACTTGAAAATTCCAAATTTTAGTAGCATGTTTAATTATTTGGTATAAAATTAAATTGTTTGGTAGAAACCTTGTTTGAAAATTTATGTAATTTGTTGAATATTCTTCTTTTATGTCGAAAATCAAACTTCTTGGTTCAAAATTCAACTATTATTTAAAAAGTGTATCTATTTTGATGAAAGTTTGTCTTACCTGGCAGACAATTAATCGTTTTGGTTTTTGGTTAAGGATTGAACTACTTTGTTGAAAATTCATATTTTTGTTCAATTCAACTGTTTGTGATTCAAAGTGAGTATCTTCTCCTGATTAAAGTATCAACTAGTATAATTTTTGTTGAAAATTTTTTTTTTTTCTTTTTGCTTGAAAATGCAACTACATTGATAAAACTCGATCTACTTTGTTAATTGAAAAGAAACAGTACAAAGTTATCACCCCCCCCCCCCCTCAATTGTTTTACGTTGTGTTTGGATGAGCCCTGCATAAATTCACAAACAAAATTTAGTCAACAAAAATTACGTAAGACAGGGGGTGGAAGGGGAGAGGTCAAAACTTACGGATCCTATCACAAGGGGTACGTGGTTCAAATTTTCAGAAAAAAAATTTATGTAATTCATGCACGGCTCGGAAATTGAAAAATTCTAAGAAAAACACAATGATTCAACTTGCAGTACGAAAATCACTTAAGCTTCGAACGAACTGCTCTTTTATTGCAGGTTCATTGAAATACCACAATTTCTATATCCTTTGTACATAATAATCTGAGCCCTTTAGACAATGCAATGGCGAGCGCCACAATCGCCACGCCCTGGTTGCAGTTCTGACAGTTCATGTCGGAATTGCGGTATTACAAGCGTTGCATCCTCTGTATCCTGACCATCACCCTTGTTTATGATCAGTAAAACGTGTTCGTTTCGTTGAGCACGATCTGCCGCTCTCTTTTCTTTTACCCACCTCCTCAACATCCCCCCGCCCGATCCATGTTCACCTTTCCGCTTCTTTTGCCTCTCGCGTTCCTTTTCTCTCCGGAGAGCTCACGATACCAGCAAGTCCCTCCGAAGAAACCTAAAACTGATGGTTAATTATATTCGCCCCGCAACTGAAGTTGGATGAACGAGAGCACGAAGGGTCTTTTTTAGTTTGCGCCACGCGCCGCCACGTGTCCGCCACGGTACCGCTGAAAAAGGAAACGAACCGACACCGTGGGCCGCGTTGCTGAGTGTTATCGATAGCCAGGGCTCACATAAAAGGCCCTCGTATGGTCTTGACGAGACCAAAAGGTCCCGGATTATCGGCCGGAAGATTAAATAATTAAATCCTCCTACGACCCCTCAATCTTCTCAAACTTAGAATCTGTTACTGAGTTCAGCAGTCATCTTTTAAAAAATTAGTTAAAGTAGGGACCGTGCGTAAAAAAAGGGTTTTGTAGCCTATTATAGACATTACTTAAGTCGTTTAAGTCTCCCCCTTCCATACTTTCCCTTCTTTCATTTATTTTTCCTCATGTTCCGTAATTCCCCTCCACTCACATCCCCACCGTTCCCCTACTATCCCTAACCTTACTTCCCCCTTCACCTTCCGTCCCTTCCCCCACTTCTCCCGCTTCTACTTCTCTCCTCACTTCCCAAATTACCCCTTCCCTCCCTTTCTACTTATCCACTTCACTACTACGCATCCCCTAATTACTCCTCCCTGTCCTGCCTGTCCCATCCCTCTATCCTCCTATTTCCCTTCGCATCTTCTCACCATCTTCTCCCCAATTCCCATAACCCCTCTTACTCTCCCTCATTTCCCCTCCGGGGGAAAAAGTACGGGGTGCGCACGGTCATCCGAACAAAACTTTAAGGGTTTCTGTCCGGGGTTATGCGAAACCCTTAAAAGAACTCTGATCCTTCATTGTGATATTTCAGTTCAAATTCCAAGATGGTCAAGTTTTCTGATAGAAGAGAAATTTGTTATAGTCTTCCGAATATTGGATCATTGGCTTGAACCAGTATAAAGTTTCAATGAAGAAAATGTATCAGTAGCAGGGGTGACAGCCCTAAAATTGATAACTTGGACCAAAATATCCCCTTTTCCCCCTTTTTCACAAGGTTTAAATTAATTTTTTAAGAATCATAAACATAAATTCAAGATTTGAGAGAAAAAGAAGCTACGAAAGAGATTGTTTTTGATAAAACCAATTTCAAATATTTCCTGTAAGATGAAATCTGTACTAAAATCGAAAGCTAAATTAATTCTGTTCTTGCAAATTTGAAAAAATCTTTATAGAGGGAACAGGCTTCATTAGCACTGTGAAAACTAGAGAGCTCTTTTTTCACGGTATCATTTTTCGGGTGTCCTGTTTCTGAATAGAAGAACTTCATGCTGTTATTTTTAATGTAAAACAAATTGATCTGCGTTCCCATCAGAGGTCTCATTTCAGTACTGCTGGAGACTATTTCTTCTGAGTCTTATTAATTACTTGAAATTAGCGCTGAAATAATACTTTTCTTACAGTGAGAAATAAAGTTGAAGGTCTAAGGGAACAAAAATAGAAAAGTAGGGGTTTCAGTCATTTTTTCGTTTTTCAAATTATTTCTTTCCAGCTTACTTAGACAAATACTTTTAACAACTCGTGTTCCATCTGAAAAGAATACACTAGATAAAATTGATAAGAATAGGGGCTCAAAATCAATCAACTGATAAAAACATATTTAAAAAATTAAAACCTGAGTCTTATTTATTCCTGTTTACCTATTTTTCACTTTGCTTGTGGATCTCTTCCTTCTTGATCTTGTTCGATCTTCGTGTTTCTGGTGTATTTTTATTAGTAGAAAATGTTGAAGTGTTCAACAGATTTTCCAAAGTTAGCTAAAAAAATGTTTAAACACACAAATTACTAGAAACGAGATTTACAAGATACCGATTTGGTATGAAAAGTTTTTAATAATGAATTAAATCCCTTTTTAATTCCCTTTTCGGGAAAAAATTCGCTTTCTTACCAAAAATTGAACTATTGAACCGCTGTGATCCCTGCAGTTAGAATCAAACTTGTGTCTGACTAAATGCAGGGTTTTCTACTTATTAAATGCATGCTGACTTTCTGATGCTTTCCTCCTCGACTATTTGATTAGCGGCACCACGAGAACTCTCATGACTTGTCATGCCTTTACCGGCGTCTCTTCATCTGCGAACTTGGGTGTCTGCGGGGTGCAGGGGGTTTGATAAGTAGACAGCGTTGGGATTTTCTTCTTATCCTATGGAGTTATAAAAGAGAGGTCCGTTTGAAGGTCCATTTTTCTTTGAAAGTCTTTGTCGTTAGGTTCACCAAAAAGCAGAACCGAAAAGATCCTCCTGCCAGAACTGTAAATAGTCTTTTTTGCGCCCGGTGTTACTTGATAATTTGGTCCGGTTTGCGCCCCCTCGTGACCGGCTTCCGGCGTGGGAGCACCGACGGCACCGCCCCAGTCACGGATTAAGTATAAGACTGACCCACGAATCTTTAGTCGACTAATGTACGCAGTTGCATAAATGTCTAACCACGTACGCGTCGCATTTCAGGATGACGGAACGCACTGAACAAAGAGTGTGCAATAAATTTTGTCAAGAATTTTGTCATTAACGTTCCAAAAAAAATCGTTATGATTCGAAACGTGTATGATGATGAGTCTATGAGTGATGTTGATATTAAAGAGTGGTTAAGGCGATTCAAAGTGGTCATACTTCAGTGGAAACTGACCTCCGTTCTGGCAGGCCCGCAACGGTCTAAACGCTTCAAAATATGGAACGACTAGGCGTATTAATATATGAATAGAGGAGACCTCGGGATTCCAAAAGCTATTGTTCCGGAAATTTTTAGACTGATTTGTGAAAAAGTGGCGACTGAACCTTTCACCAGGACCACTCGTTGCAGCATATTCAGCAATTTCTGGCGACAAAGCATCTATTAGCTATTCCGAAAGGTGACTGTAAGGAGCGCTTACGATATAGCGAGGATCGCTGGAAGAAGGTTGTGGCTTCTAAAGGAGAGTAGTTTGAAGGGGATATCAACGCCGTTGACCGGGATTAACTCTTACTCCTGGTTCATCACAAGGTCGAAATTTAAGGACAAGTTCGTTACTTAGCTATTTCGGATAAAAATTCAGAAAGTTAGGTCCTTTTCAAAAATTTTGAGAATACTTTTTTTTTCAAAAATGAGAATTCATTGTACACATATTTGTTTGAAATTCGAACAATTTATTCTCATGACTTTTTTCGATAAACAAAATTATCAGAGTTGTATCATTTTCAAATTTAAAAAAAAAAAAAACGAAAACGAACAGTTTTAGCAAAAGAGTGCACGATATGAAAAAAAGTCAAGAGACGAAAAACTTAGATTTTTGGAAGTACAACAAGACATAACATAACATAACAGCTTTCTTAATTTTTCTCAAAAATATAAAATTCAAATTTTGACCCCACAAAATATCATGAAAGAAAAGTGTCCACTTATGGATGATTCCATTAATATTTATTCATGGATACGAAAAAAAATAATAAGAGAAAAATTATCCATCCAAAAAAAATCTTCAAATTTTTTACTACTCATTTTTTTGTAGGACATGTATTTTTCTCAATCGTGCAAAATTAAGTTTGTATTTTATTTTAAAATATCTGAATAAGGAGTGCTGGGCTGAGGTATATTCAAAAGCTTCGTAAGCACTGTTTGAGAAGAAATGGAATTTTCTATTTTTTTGTAGCATTTTCAGGAAGTTAAACCAAAGCTATCTCTCAAGCAATTAATAGTTTTTCTTTGAACTTTAAAGAAGTCTGCGGGTATTGTAATGGCCGATTGAGCCTTGATTAATGAACTTCCTTTTCAATGTAAAATAAAAACAAATTTAATAATCACTTAAAACGTAAAGATTCTGTCAATTTTATAATATTTGCAAGAAAATTTCTTCTTTTTATCCAAGTCAAGCACGATGTACGAAAACCGAAAAAAGCCGAGCGCGAAGCGCGAGATACAACAACCGCGCGCCCTAGGCGCGGTCAAACTTGTGAGCGAAACCCGTGATGAGAATGTGCCCGCGAAGCTGGCAGATTTTTTGTTTTTTTGATTGTTACATTAAAAATAAAATTTTCTTCCAAAAACGGGCTTCATTGAGGGGCTTTCTACACTTTAGATAATGTTTACAAAAAAAAACTAGACACAATGGTTTCTCCATTTAAACTCAGCTGTTATTTCAATAGCAGTGTTATTTATTTATATATAATATTACTTCAATTTTAATGAATTTCAACTCAACTTTCTGAAATATGGAAAAATGATGTGCCTGGCTAAACACAGGTTTCCCTACTCAACACTTGGTTTTTCCCCATTATCACAGAGACTTTGATAAAGGTTTTATACAAGGCCGATTTGCCCTTATTCAGAAATCACATTCTCACTTCCAAGGTGTTCCAACTGTCCCTAAAACCAATTATCTCTCATAAATATTGCTTTGACATTACGTAGCAGAAGCATTTTGCTAAACAAAATCCCAATTTTTTGTATCTTTTCCGTTCACCCTCGTGCTGCAGAGCACAGGGAATAAAGGCTGCCTCTACAAAAGTATAATCGCCCGGTGTCTAAATTAAGTAGAAAGCGCTAACTGAACTATTCAAAATACCTGTCCTGCAGCAAAATGCAATCATAACGCGTGGGATTTGGGACAGCTGTGCGCGTGCTGAGGACGATTAACATGAATTATACTAAATGCCTTTGGAGCAGCCAGAAGGTTCACCACGAGCCATCATCCTAACCCGGGCGGTTCTTCCCTGAGGGCTGTCGAAATATACGCTGTAGCATTCGTGTTGACTGTTGATTTCAATACCTAAGATTTTTTTCGTCATCAATCAGCAGGTGCTTCCTTCTTTCTCGCTCTCAAATTCGCTTTTTGTCAATCATGTAAGTGGCCCAAATATTGGCAAAAAACGTTTTCGCAATAATTAACTTAATTGTTTCCAAAAACTGATTATTTGCAAGCTGCAGAATCAATAATAAAAGCATTCTAAATAAGTAAAGTTGCTACGGGTCAAGGGATTCCAGAAAGACAGAGAATGTCAGAGAATTTTTGATACAGGAAAGTTGAAGTTTATTTTACTATTTCGATTAAAACTTGTCCATTTTAGTAGAATTCAACTGTTTTTAGTTTAAGATTAAAATATTTTTTGGTTCAAGTATCAACTATTACATTTTTAGTTGAGGATTCATCTTTTCTGTATAAAAATTCAACTACATACTTAGTAGAAAATGGATCTACTTTGATAAAACTTCATTTTCTCAGTTGATGATTTATCATTTTAGTTGAAAAATTTTTTTTGCTTTCAAAATTTAGCTATTTCGTTGAAATTTATATTTTTTGGTTCAAATTGACTTTTCAACTGGAAATTTAACTATTCCATGCTCGGTTGAGAATTCAACTATTTGGTTGAAAATTAATGTTTTGCATGAAGATTTATCATTTCAGATGAAAATTGATTTCATTAACTGGAAATTTAACTATTCCATTTTTTTGTAGAATATTTACATTTGTTTAATAGAAATTTAATCCTCTTGGTTGGAAATTCATCTGTTTGGTTGAAAATTTAATTATTTCGTTACAAATTTACTTTATTTAGTTGAAAATTTATTTTTCTACTGAAAATGTAACCATTCTATTTTTGGATAAAAAGTAATTTCTTTGGTTGAAAAATTGATTCTTTTGTTAAAAATTCGTTTTTTTGTGGTTGAAGATTTATTTTTTCCACTGAAAATTTAACTACTTTATTTTTAGTTAAAAATTCAACTACATTATTTTTGGTTGAGAATTTGTTTTTTATTTGAAAATTTATGTGTTTTGTTGAAAATCTGTCTTTTTTGGTAGAAAATTCATCTTTTGAGTTGAAAATTCAAATATTTGGTTGAACATTCAATTTTCTGATTGAAGATTCATCATTTTAGCTGGAAATTAATTTCTTTAACTGCAAATTTAGTTATTCCATTTTATGTAGAATATTTTTCTTTTTCAATAAAAATTTTATCTTCTCGGTTAAAAAATCATCTGTTTGGTTGAAAATTTAACTATTTTGTTGAAAATTCATTTCTTTTAGTTAAAACATTTTTTTTTTACTGAAAATAGATCTATTCTATTTTTGGTTGAAAATTTTTGGTGAGATTTGTTTTCCTTTGTTGACTGAAAAATCTTTCTTGGTGAACAATTCCACTATTACACTTTTTTTATAAATTCATTGTTTTGATCGAAGATTTATCACTTTGGTGGAAAATTCATTTTTTTGTCGAAAATTCATTCATTTTAGTGAAAGCTTATCATTTTTGGGTTGAAAACTGAATTGTATTGCCGGAATGTCGTCTTTTTGGGTTGAAAATTCAACAATTTGGATGAGACCTTTTTTTACTTATTGACTGATGAATTTTTCATGGTCGAAAATTCAATTCTTTTTTGCAATGACCTCTTTTTGGTTTCAAAATTAGTCCTTGTTAGTTAAGGATTCATATTTGGTTGAATATTCAACTATATTGATGAAAATTTAATTCTTCCTAGGTTTAAGGTTGTTTTTATACCTAAAAAATTTTTAGAACGGACAGGGTGGATGAGAACTTGGTCAGGGAAAAGTCAGAAAATTGTTTAATTGAGATTTCGTAGCAACCCTGGAAAAGGCAAGTCACTTGTTGCTTGCTCTATTTTTCACTCTTGCAAGTTATCAATCACTTTCTCTTCGATTAACAGCCAATGTGTCAAGCGATCAAAGTGATTTAAAACGATCTTTAATTTTCTTCTACGTACGGCTGACAGGCCTTAATTGGCGATTTAATATGCATTCAACTAATTGAAATGAATATTCAAACGTCTCGAAAAGAGGGCATTGATAAATACTGTTACTAATACCGAATTCTAAGTACATTTAATAACACCTACTATCTCTCAAAAATTTTCTTTCGCTGTGTGGCAATTTTATTTTTGTCTGGTATAAGTGAACGAAAGGTTTTCTCTATCGCATCTAAAACTCTTTTTTTCTTTAACGTTTCTCAGAGTAAATAAATTTTTGACTGAAAACTTAAGATTTTTAAATAAAACAACAGGAATTTTGGAACAAAGAAATGAAGTTTCAACCAAATTGCTGAATTTTAAACCCACAAGATGCATCTTCTACCGAAAAAGACAAATTAAAAAAGGAAAATTTTTAACCAAAAATAAAAAAGTTCAATTTTCAGTGAAAAATAAATTTTCAACCAAATAAAATAAATTCTCAACGAAATAGTTTGATTTTTAACCAAACAAATTAACTTCCAACCCACCAGAATAAATTTCTATAGAAAAATATAAAAATCAAAAATCAAAAGCGGAGTAGTTAAATTTCTGACCAAATAGTTGAGTTTTCAAGTGAAGAAGATACATTCTCAATGAAATATGGTAAGTCTACATTTCTAGTTTGAAGCATTAATTTTCGATCAAAACACAAAATTTGTCAAAAAATAGTTTAATTTTGAAAAAAAAGGTTTCCTAACTGAAATGGTGAATCATCAACCAGATAAATGAATTTTTGAAGATAAATTTTCAACTAAAAATATAATAGTTGAATTTTCGTTCATAAAAATGAATTTTCAAAAAAAAAACGAACTTTCAACAAAATAGTTCAAATTTAAATTTTCACTGAAAGAATTAATCAAAAAAAAAAATTAAATGAAGTTTCAACGGGGTAGTTCTTTTTTTACCAAAGAGAATAATTTTTAATCCAAAAGATGGAATTTCTATATAAGAAAGATAAATTTTCCATGCAGAATGGAATAGTCAAAGTTTCTACCTGAAAAATGAATTTTTAACCAAATAGTTGAATTTTCAACTAAAGAAAACACATTTTCGACGAAACATGGCACTATCAAATTCTCAGTTTGAAAAATTAACCTTGAACAAAAAGAATCAATTTTAAACAAACAAAAAAAAAAGAATTTTTAACTAAAATGATACCTCTTCAACCAAACAAATGGATTTTTAACCAAATAGTTTATTATTCAACCGAAACGATGAACTTTCTATAAAGAAACAAAACAAATTTTCAACAAAATACTTTCAACTAAGTAGATGATATTTCAACGGCAACAAATATTTTAATATAAAATTAAAAACAGTTGCGTTTTACCAAAAAGACGAATTTTCATCAAAATAGTTGAATCCTCAACCAAAACTTGTTAATTGTCAACCAAACCGTTGCAGTTTTTAACCAAGAGAGATGCAATTACTACTAAAATATATTAATTTCAAACAGAAAAAGATGAATATCTAACCAACAAGAATGACTTTTTAAGAATATTGTTACTGATAACAAATTTAAAGTACATTTATTACCACCTTCTATTTTTTGTTAAATTTCTTTTGCTGTGTGGTAATTTGATTTTTTTGCGGGTCAAAGTGAACTAAAGTTATTTCTGTAGCATCTTAAGCTTTTTTCCCCCTTAACTCTTCTCAGTGCAAGTGCTTACAGTACTTCCGATTGTTGGATATTAGATTTAAGGCACGGCTTAAAGTTTTAAGCGTTAACGCGTTTCGCTGCCGTAACTTTCTACCCTCCAGATTAAGTTACCATAACTAAATCCCGTGACAGAACAAGGTGACGTTACCTGCAGGTAATCGCTTTTCCGAGACCTCTTCCTTTACTGCCATTAATATATTTTGCCTTACATGCCGCAGGAATTGAGCCGGTGCAGTGGCTATTAGTTGCTAATTTTTCTGTCGCAAGACCGATGTGCAGTAATCATAAGCTTGTTATTACCTCGGGCTGTCTTATGTACAGAAGAAAGTGTCAGCTAAAATACTCTGAGGCATATACCGACTATTATCCTTTTATAGAAATATTTATCAATATTTCAGTACTGTACCTATCACAGGATTACCTTGTATTTCTATTTCTATTTTTTTTGCAGTTGCTGCTTTCTTGGTTGAAAATTCAACCGTTTTGTTGAACATTAATCTTTTTGGCTCGAAAATTCAACTATTCTGGTACAAAATAAACTTTTTGTTAAAAATTTGAATTTTGGTATTCAAAATTCAAGTAAAACCTTCCTTGGTTGAAAATTATTATTGTTTTAATTCGTCTTTTTGACTGAAAAATTCATCTTTTTTAGTAGAAATTTAATCTTTTTTAGATAAAAATGTAAGTTTTTGGTAGAAAATTAATCTTCAATTGTAGGAAAGTAATCATTTTTAGTTGAAATAAATAATTTCGATATTTTCTAGATAAAGTATTTGGTCTTATCCTCGTTAATTAAATGTATCTCCATGCTGAGGAGAATATGGCAGAAAAAGTTGTTGTGTCAACACACTTACATTGTTTATGTTGACTTTTGAGGTGCAAGTGGCCTAGGGCCATAGTCTCTAAACGCAGGAATTTCGAGAGGGCGTAAATCCGAGTCAAAGAGTCAAGTTGAAGGAGAAATTTTGTCTTGAGTTGAAGTTAGGTCGAGCGAGTAACCACCCTTTTATGCGCGAGAAGATACGGTCTGTTCGAGGGTGGGTCGAGCTGGATACAGCACAGAGCCGATAGCTTCGGGCTGATAGATGTTGGCTAATTATGTGGCCGAGAAGTCTTGGCCTCGACTGGCCAGCAAGAGCAGCCCTTCCATGCAGCCGTCTCGCCCTTAGCCATGCAATACACCATGTATATATATATATATATAGAGAGAGAGAGAGAGAACATACCGACCACCCATTGATATTAAACTTTATAGTTAGCAACCCCCTAAACATCATCTTTACCTTTACACAAAGGTACAGAAGCTTCCTTAATCAGACCACAGTAAATGCCAGTTCATCAATTTGATCCCGAAATTGGATCAAAAGGGAGCATCCACATATTACGTGACACTCTAAGGGGGGGGGGGCGGCCCAAGCATCACAAAGTGTCACATAGAAGGGGGGTCGCAAGATTTTGTGACACATGACACTTCTCTGATCAAAAACTGAATATAAATCTGTGTCGATATAATAAAGACCAATATTATCGACAAAAAAAAATTGAGTAGCATTTCAACCAAAAAGTTGAATTCTCACGACAAAAAAAAATTTTTTTAGGAGCTAGCTTAATTTTCAACCCGAAAAGTTTAATTTCCGACAAAAAAGATCATTTTTAGACAAGCGAGAAATTTTTAACAAAAAGTTGAATTTTTGGCCAAAGGAGTTGACTTTAACAAAATAGTTGCATTTTCAAACAAATAATTGAACTTTCAACAAAATTGTTGAATTTTTTCACCAAATATCTGAATTTTTAACCTGCAAAAATGAATGTTCAACAAAAATATTAAGTTTATACCAAGAAAAACCATTCTCTACAAAGAAGATTAATTTTCTACCAAAAGGCGATATTCCAAAAAATAGATTAATTTTCAACCAAAAATGAAACAGTTATATTTCAGGTAAAAATACTAATCTTCAACAGCAACAAAAACACGAATTGTTCACAAACAAGATACAAACAAGTTAAAAGGTCGAATGTTTCAGAAAACAGTTGAGTTTTTAACCGGAAATGAAGAAATTTCAACAAGAAATTCAATTTTTAATCAAGAAAGATGAATTTTAACGAAATAGTTGAATTTTCAACTAAAAATGATACATTTTCGATAAAAAATATGAATTATCAGCTAAGAATATTGATTTTGTATCAAAACAAACAAACTTTCAACGAAATACATAAATTTGCAACGAAATAGACTAATTTTCATCTTAAAAAGGTGAATTTTCAACCAAATTGTTGAATTTCCACCTGCAAAAAGTCAATTTTCCACCAGAAATTGAATAGTTAAATTTTCACTCAGAAAATTAATTCTTAACCAAAAAGAAATGAATTTTTAACCGAAGAGATAATTTATCAACTAAAATAATAATGAATCTTTCAACAAAATAACGAATGTTTAATAAAGTTGTTCAACTTTTTACTAGAAAACAATCATTTTTCAAGAAAGTATTTATATTTTCAACCAAAAAGGTGAATTTTCAACTGAAATTATGAACCTAATTCCAAAAAAATGACCTTCTGACAAGATTATATAATTTTCAACAAATTAGATAATGTTGAACAAAATAGTTGAATTTTTACCCCTGAAAAAAGGAATGTTCAACCGAGAAGTTTGATTTTCTACCAAAAAGACGAATGTTCAACAAAACAGATTAATTTTCAAAAACCAAATTTAATTTTCTACCAAATAGTTGCATTTTCTATCAATGTAGTTCAACTATAAAATAAAAAATTACTTCTCACAGAATTATTGAATTTTTAATCAATTAATTATTGAATTTTCAATCAAAAGCTTGGTATTTCAACCGAGGAGAATAATTTTCTTTAAAAAAAAAATGAATTTTCAACCAAGTGGATGAATTTTCAACTAAAAAAGATCAATTTTCAACCAGATGGTCAAATGTTCAACTAAAAAGAATACATTCTCAACCGAAAGTGGAATAATTATATTTTTAATTTAAAAAATTAAGGCTTTATTAACAGAAGAAAAAGATTTGTCAACATAATGGTTGAATTTTCAGCCAAGGAAATGAATTTTTAACCAAAAAAATTAGTTTAATTTTGAACCAAAAATATAAGTTTTCAAGCAAGAAGACTAACTTTCTATCGCAAAAGACGAATTAAAAAAAAATAGATGAATTTTTAACTAAAAAGATAAATTATTATCTACTGAAAAGTGAATATTTGAATTTTTCGTTACGAAAAAATTAATCTCCAACCAAAAAAAAACAACGTATTTTCAACAATATAGTTACATTTTCTACAAAGTAGACTAATGTTTCACAAGATAGTTGAATTCTCAACCATAGCCATACATTTTTAACCGGAAATATTAATTTTCTACCGAAAAAGACGAACTTTCAACAACACATACGGATTTTCAACCAAAAAGATCAATTTTTAACAAAAAATATAATAGTTTGATCTTCACTTAAAAAAGCTATTTTTAAAAATTTGGTTACCAAAGTAGTTGAAAACTATTTAAATTATCAATGTAAATTACTCCGAATCACCCAATGGATAACTCTGGATTACAAGTTAATTACTTTGATTACTTAAACCACTTCAAATGAACTGGATTACAAGTGGATTAATCTGGATTAGGAATGAATCATTCTGGATTACAAATGGATTACTTCGGATTAGAACTGAATTACTTCAAATTACAAGTTGATTATTTCCCATTTCAAGTGAATTACTCCAAATTTTCTAAAGTACTCTGGATTACTTGAATTACTCTCGAATACAAGTGGATCATCTCGGATTACATGTAGATCACTCCGAATTACTTGAATTACTCCAGGTTACAAGTGGATTACCGCTCGACAGATATGAATGAAGTTGTGTGATAATTAATTTTCGATTCGCAAAAGTGGATAATTTTGATCTGATGATGAAGATGATTAAATAAAATGTTGCTTATTGCTTAGTGCATTGCTTCAATAGAATAGTTTTGAACAACAATTTTTAACGTTACTATTTCTCACTGTATAATTTTTACTTTTTTACAAATTGTTACGTCTGTTCTTATAATTTATCAGCTTTGTTTAGAAAATAAGATAAGGCAATTTTTACACTTCATCATTGTGAATAACAATCCGTCAATATTTTTAACTTTTATAAGCTCTTGTTCATTCTTCTTTAGTGTATTCTTCTACCATACCAATATTCTACTTATTTCAACAAACTTCTATTTAACTTACATTCTTGACTTTTTTTACCTTTGTTACGTAATGCTAGACAATGGTGCTGTGAGATCTCACGGTTTCTTCTATTTAGCCGATGCACTGACCAGTAATCAACACTATTTTGACTATTTGATCACAATCCTCAGTTGATACTACCCTGGCAAACACCTGAACATCTCCTTGAATTTTGATCTGAAGAGCAACGGGTTCCAAAAATAAATATTTTCCATTAAACTGAATGAAATTGAACGACAGGGCAATTTATTAACGAAAACACTATACTAAACACTCTCTAAATGGTATCTAATGAGCGTATGAAGCAAGAGAGCATTGATGACGATGAGTATAGTATTCGCAAGTTTCGCTGGGAGGCAATATAGCCCGCCGACGTGCAACTCCTTATGCGCGTCACGCACGTACGATGTCGATTAGATCGATATTCAGCAGCAAATTCAACGTGACTACGTTTCTAGGACATTCCACTTACTCTGACTCCCATTTATCAAGACACATAACGAGACAGCAGAGCCGACCCTGCAATTAGCGTTTACCATATTCCCAACCCACCTAAAACCACTACTAACGCACCCAGTCCCACCTCCTGCAATTAATAAACCATTTGATCCACGTGCGCGTCGATAATAGGAACGTGATACCGTTTTATTCACCTGGTCACACCTTTCGCAACAATTCAAATAAATCCTTATATTTGAACTTTGAGATTAGGTTCTACCAGCGAGGAAGTGTCAAAAACACTAAATTTGCATCAGCAGTTTATCAACCGCTGATTGGCTTATACGTGTCTCAATTAAAGATTGTATCACACTTCCTATAATTGAGGAGGTTGATTTAGTGATTTGTTCCTAATTTGTATCAAAATATTTATTGCGTGGGTTTCTAGTTACTTTTCATCAGAAGGGTTTCTACAGGTCAGGGTATTTAAAATTGGACAGGAATAGTCAGGAAAAACCTGAAAGATTCCGAAATTTTCGATAAACTGAAGATGAAGTTTAGTGGTCATTCCCAAGTAAGGTAAGACATTTTTCTGTCCTTTTCAAACCTCTTTTTCTCCTGATGTAAGATATTAAGATTTCATGAACTTAAGTTACGAACATGCACATAATTTCTATTAATTAGATGAACAGAGAACCTTAATGAAATCAGGTTTAGAAAAAAGTGCTAATAACAAGTAAGTCTTACAAACGTATAATTTTGTATTTTTTAAATGATTTTTTTGTTGTTGATAATTCATCTTGTAATGAACAATTTTATTTTGTGGAAAATTTAATAATTTTGTCAATAAAGTCATTCATTTTGGTGGAAAAGTCAACTGCTTTGTAGAAAATTCGTGTTTTTGGGTTGAAAATTCAACTATTTTCGTAAAGAACTAACCGTCATATTAAAAATTCATTTTTTAATTTGAAAATTCAAATGGTTCATAGAAAAATTGTATTTTTGGCATGAAAATTTAACATTTTTATTGAAATAATTTTAAAGAAAGTTTTCCGGGTTTTAAACACGTGCAAAACTACGAATCTTGCCGACGTTTCGTGAACATTGCAGTTAATTTTTTTGGTTATAAATGCAACTTTTTGGTTGAAAATTAATCTGTTTGTGTTGAGGATTCAACTATTTTCTTGAATATTCGCCTTTTTTGATTGAATTTCACTGCTTTTGTTTTACAGTTAAAATCTCTCTTGGTTGAAATATCGAATTTTAGATTTTTCGTTAAAAATTCTTCTTTTTTGGTTGAAATGTTAACTACTTAGTTAAAAGTGGAACTACGTTGTTGAAAAGTAATTTTTGTTGTTGATGATTCATCATTTTAGTTGAGAAACCTTTTTTTAATTGAAAATGCAACGATTTTGTAGGGAATCTTTTTGTTTTGTTCAGGAATTAATTTTGTGATTGAAAATATAAATATTTCATTTCTGGTTAAAACTTTATCTTTTTTAGTTGAAAATTCGTTTTTTTTGGTAGAAAAATTAATCGTCTTTATTGAAAATTCATATTTTTAGTCGAAAATCATTTTTCAACGAAAAATCATTTTCGTTGAAAATTCATTTCTTTGGTTGAGCATTTTACTATTTACCTTAAAATCCTTCTTTCATTGAACATTAAATTTTATAACTGACAACTTAACTGTTTCAATTTTTGTTGAATATAGATCTTTTTTAAATTCAACTGTCCGCTTGAAAATTCATGTATTTTGTTAAAAATTCATCTTTTTTGATAGAAAATTTACCTTCTTGGTTGGAAATGTATCTTTTTGGTTGAAAGTTGATTTATTTAATTGATAATTTATCTATTCTGTTACAAATTCATTTTTATAATTCAAAATTAGTTTTTGAACTGAAAATTTAACTATTCCATTTATTGTCGAAAATGGATCTTCTGCAGTTGAAAATTCCACTATTTCGTTGAAAATTTATCGTTTTTGATAGAAATTTAATCTTTTTGGTTAAAAATTCATCTGTCTGATCGAAAATTCAACTATTTTTTTGAAAATGCATTCTATTTAGTCTAAAATTAATTTTCTTTACTGAAAATTCAACTATTCTAATTTGGAAATTTATCTCTTGTAGTCGAAAATTCAACTATTGGTTTGAGAATTCATGCACTGTATTGAAGATTCGTTTTTTTTTAAATTGAAATTAATTTTTCAAACTGGAAATAGATCTTTTTTAGTTGATAATTCATAATATATTTTTTTGAGAGTGCAATACCTTTAAGTTATAGTATGTGTGTATTAACTTTTTTTTTAGTAAAAAATTATTCTTACGTAAGATCTTTAAATATTTAGGTATGTCTGTTTCCACTGAAACTCTTCAAAATAAATACAGGTCATTGTTGGTGGTGGGGTACTTCACCGACCTAGGCCAATAAAGCGCACTTTGCCGTTCAAGCGAAACGCGCGCGCATGTGCGTTCGTTATTGTGACCGGCGCGCACTGTTCTGCGCGTTATTTATCCCTTTAAACTAACTTCAAATCTGAGACATAATATAATGAGGAAACTCGTAAAAAATACTCTTATAACATGAAATATCGTGTGTATCGTGACAGCAAAGTCTCTTTACGGTCTCGCCTGTTTGCAAAAACACGTCTCGGTTTCGACTCGTTTTGGAAACTTATGCTCGGCCGTAAAAAGACTAGTTCGCTGCCTTGGTGCACAATATACTATTGTAGCATCCCTGATCAGGGGTTTGAACAGAATTTCGTAACGGTATTCAAAACCGAATAAGTAACCATTATAAGACGTGACACCTTCCCCCTATAATTCGAACGAGCCTTTCCGAAGTTGAACTTTCGACAACAGCGCCGCGGCGACTTGTCCTACGAACGAAATTTTAGCGCGAAATTCAAATCCAGCAGCTGGATTTTGAAATTCCAGGAACGACAAATTTGATATTGCGTTTTAAGAATTCTTTCTATGACCTTGAATACCGCAAGCAAGAGTTGAGGAGATCGCGATGCTCGAAAGTCTCGAACGTGGAGGCGTTCGTTCGGTGGTACTGGCCCTGTAATTGGGCCCAAACTCTTAGCTCCGCTCGGCCGGGCAAAGATTATACACCCGCATGTCCCGAGGGCCTACGGTCAAACGTTCTTGTGTGATATATTATGCTGCAGATACCTGTATCTGATTCACGAGGTGAAACAGCGTAAACGGAGTAAGTTTTGTTCGTGTTGAGTCAAAAACTAAAGAGAAAAAGAAAAACTTTTTAGCCGCCGGTCGAGCCATCTACTATGCCCTGTATTTTGAAATCGTCAAGAGTCTTCGCTCTAGCTCTCGACATTTAGCTTACTTTTAGTTCGTCTTTTACAGTATACACCCTCCAAATGCAACCGATGATCTAACTTTACCTTACCTCATCGACCAGGCTCGAAAACTATACTTCTGACGATTTCATCGAATCGTTCTCCTGCAGTTATCGTAATTATTGCAATAGGTTCCCCTTTTCTCGACTAAAAGAGAACCATTTCGCCGACATTAATACCCACTTTTGAGTCTCTGCCTTCTTCTTTTAAAATTTGTTCAGAAATTCCTGGCATAAGGGGACAAATTATTTACTGGCAAATAGATTTACTCGGCAAGAAGCTTAAGTCTGGGACTGGCTTTTGATTTACACCCCGGAGAGTAACGAAGCCCAAGATGCTTTCAAAGCAGGAGAAATAGAGGCATACATGTTTCTAAATAAACTAAATAATTTTTGAACAATCATCGCATTAACAACCGAATAGTTGGAGTTCCCAGCAAGAGAGACGAACAAAATAGTTGAAATTTCAACCAAATATTTGACTTTCCAACCTAAAGGATAAATTTTCAACCAAATGTATATAAATAAACATAACAAATGTAAATAAATATCAAGTTCTTAAGAAAATAATAAATTTTTTTAGAACATAGTTGAATTTTTATCAAAAAATGAATCTTCAATCTAAATTGACGAATTTTCTGTCCAAATAGAAGAATGTTTCACAAAACATTTCAATTTTCGACAAAGAAGATTACTTTTCAACAAAATAGTTCAATCTTTAACCAAATGCTTACTGAGCTAAAAATTCCATTTTTTTGGTAAAAAAGGAACCTTTATATTAAAAATTCATTTTCCAGTTTTAATATTCAACTGTTTTGCAGATAAATTGTGGTTTTTGGCATGAAAATTCAATTCAATTCATTTCTCATCTGAGAAATTTAATTTTTTGGTTATAAATGTAACTGTTTGGCGGAAAATTAATCTGTTTTTGCAGAGGATTCAATTATTTTCTTGAAAATTCGCCTTTTTTGTTGAATGTTACTATTTTTGCTTTACAATTAAAATCTTTTTTGGCTTAAAGATCAAATATTAGATTTTCCGTTAAAAATTCATATATTTTGGTTGAAAATTCAGCTACTCAATTGAAAGCGGAACTAATTCATTGAAAATTAATTCTTCTGGTTGATATTGGATCGTTTTAGTTGAGAAAACCTTTTTTTTTTTGTTGAAAATGTAACTATTCTGTAGAAAATTCTTATTTGTTGATGATTTTCGATGAATTTTAAACAAAAAAAAAGATGAATTTGCAATCTGAATGGAACGAATTTTATGTCCGAATAGAAGAATATTTCACAAAATAGTAGAATTTTTGAGAAAAAATAGGACTTTACAACAAAACAGTTGAATCTTCAACTAAACACTTGAGTTTCCTACCTACGGAGATGAATTTTCAACTACATACTCGAATGTACAAACGGAAAAGATTAAAATTCAATCAAAAAAAGTTCTACCAAAAGATAGAATTTTTTTTGAGTTGAATGAAACAAAAAAAAAATCATTTTTTATCAGAATAGTTGCAACCTCAACCAAATCAATACATTTTCAATCAAGATACATGCATTTTGAAACCAAATATTTCAATTATCAATTCAAAAATATATTTTTTAAACCAAAAATGTAATCGTCAAATTTTCAGTTTAAAAGATTAATTTCCAACAAGGAAAAAAAAATAATTTTCAACTGGTTGAGTTCAACGAAAAAATAAAAATTTTTAACCAAACAGTTGAATCCATGCTTATTATCTTGACGAAACAATGATTTATTAATTTAGTTGTATTCTAATAAGCTGTATTTCGTCGGTTTTACCCCGGATGACTGGCCAAGACACAAACCATTTTTTTTGAAATATAAATATCTTAGGATCTGAATTTTTTATTTTTTTATTTGATGCAACGCTATTTTATAAAAGTCGCTTTTACCCCAGCTGTCGGCCTTGTCCCAGTTTAGCCTAATATTTTTCTGCACAAATGGACATTGTTATGCTTTTTCCATATCAGAAACTTTGGCGGGTGTCATTAGCGGAATGACACCCTCCAAAAAAAGTAACCCTTAATGAAAAGAGCACAAAGTAGTCAGGTGAAGGGATACAAGGTGAAAAAATTGTGACGAAGAAGAATAAAACGAAGAAGCTGCGCACTCGTTGATGTGGCCACGCCCGTGGGGGATTCTTGATACGTAACTCGTGCGATGGCTCGACCTACCAGTTTCTCCTTCCTACGCTCTCCGTCTAAGATTATCGACTTACTGCTTTTATTGCAATTGAATCCATGAATCCCCTCCCTCTAGTACCATTCCGCGTGATGCCCCTCGCCACCGCGTTGTCCTTACCCCCCACTCAAGACTCTCAACAGAACCGCCTTTAACTTCTCTTAGGTCCCCGGGCACTTTATGAGGCCTCAACCTCCCTGAGTAACTTTCTTATCATTTTTTATGGGCATTCAAAAAATGTAATAGAATGATTCAGATTTCAAATCTTCTATCCACGCTTTCCTTTGAAGGAGAATCCTACACATTCTGAAAATTTGTTTGAATTTATACTCCTCCTAGTAACAGATCATTACCAAACTTGTATATGGTAAAGTAGTAAAATGCCATTTTTAGCCATTCTTGAGAAAAACAGCTTTACATAAATTTGCGCTCCGGGTTTGTAACCGGCAAGTGCGGGTTCGATTCCTGCGGCCGGCATTTTTTTGCCAATTTGTTTCTCATTCCAATTTTTGCATTGCATTTAACTATTTGTTGTCATAATGTTGTAATATTTTGTTGTCATAATAATGATATTCCATGGTTGAAATCCAGGCTCTTTCCTGCTGCTGGTAGTTTTTGGCAATTTCTTTTCATTCAACTTTTTTGTATTGACTACTAAATTTCTTTAAATCGAGACAAATAATTCATTTCTAACCATTTTTAACCTTTGCCGCGATATTTTTTGTTAAAAAGCATCATTCATTGCTCTATTTCCAAAATATGAATATTATAATAATGATCATATAAAATGTCTTTGTTTTATATTTTATTCGTATATCATTTTATTTTCATCTCATATGAAAAAAATAATAACCATAATGCCATAATGTAAATGTTAAATTAAATGAAGAAAAAGGAGAAATTTCTATTGAAAACTTTCCTTGGAGTAAAAGTATTTAATACATTTGATGTGACATTGGTTGACTAGATATGTATAAATAATTATATTTGTCCAACACCTGCGATGGACAAAGTATTATGTGAACCTAGTGGGAGACGGCGATTCGCTCCTGTGATTGCCGAGCTCGCTGCGCTGCGCTCGCACTTCCCGCTCGTCTAGAATCGCCAACTTCTCTCACTCGATGCACAATATGCTATTGATGTTAGTTTTTTAAGTTCACTGGGCTTATATCAATATTTAGGAAAATATTGATTTTTAATCATAGGGTAATCTGAAGACCTGGGTTTGAATCCCAGTGGATCTAGAGAGACATTTTTTCACAACTTATGACATATGTTTTTTTACACTACGTTTTAAACAACATAAAAATTAATAAAAAGCACGTAACAGTTTGAATACTTAGAAAATGATCTATATCAAAAAACAACTACTCACACTTTTAAAACACTACAAACTATTGAAATACGTCTTAAATAGGTAGCAATTCCTGATCTGAACTGTAAACATTATTTTCACTTTTGTGTTCTTGCTAATTTACTTGCATTGTTGGGAGAAGCACTCTGTAACTAACTAGAAGGCTACTTAGTATGTATGTACTTATATATGTATTTGATGAATAATATATGTTCATATAAAAAATTGAAAATGACCCGCGTTAGGATTAGGCCTCTTCTTAGGCACCTTCCCCCTATAACCAAATTATAGTATTACAACTTATCGTGTAAGCCAATTTCTCAAAATATTGATATAGTGTTCCTTTTTAAATATTGTAAAATAGTATGAGGCTTCAATAAATTGAATTTGGCAAAACTGGTACCAATTCACAGAAAAATGCCGATCTTTAAAAGTACGCCGATTCGTATTGAGTTTCAACAAAAATGAGACACCGGAGAATGAGAATGCAGCTATGTTCATGTTCGTGGCCCAGTTTGTTACCAGTTTATCAACCTTGATATAGATCGTGTGATTCAACTATAGACAGAAAAAAACGGGGTTTCACTAAATTTGCGATTTGAATAAAAGTTGGTATCTTTCAGAACTTGAACTCCATTGAAAACCCTTGGAGTCCCAAAAAATGGATTCTTTAGAAAAAGTCTCTATTGAAATTGGGTTCCTTGGAGGTCTTACTGGAGTCGCCTTTGGAACAAATTCATTGTTTTGGATTCCTTTTCAGCAAGAGTGGTTCTTTTTCGTTGGAGCTTGGTTCTAATCGAAATTCCAGTTTTTTCTATATATACTCTGAGGATTAAGAGTAATAAATTAATTAAATAATTAGAAACAGCAATATCTCATTGTGCAGAGAACATGCACTTAGTAATACAAATTTGTATAAAAAATGTATGAAATATGTGTCCTGATTGGTTCGGTAAGGAGTGCATCACTGTTTCTTAATGCCATGAAGTGCTTTGTATCTCCTGCACTCTCCCCCTCTATATTTATCTGTGGCTCTCCTTCTCTCTTATTCTTAGCTCTCTCTCCTTTCCTCTATCTCTTCCTCTCCTGCCCCCTCCTCCCTCGGATGAAATATTTTACTCGCACATGCCTTTTTCTTTCTTATACATCCCCGTTGGCTTTGCTTTTACATTACGAGTTTTGCTCTTGCACGTCGCGGTCCGCTCTTACATTCCTCGTCCGCCCTGCGGCTCATTAAAGCGATGCCTCCTTGATCCCCTAATTACAAGATGGCGGCTGCGCTTACATGGCGGCTCGGCTTTTCTATAAGGGACACTCCACATCTTACATATCACGGCGATTTGCGCCTGCAAAGTTGTCACTCCCGGAACCACTTTTTATCAATTTTCTTCACGATTTACGTGAGGATTTACAGAAAAAACTGAGGTTTCTATTGGAGCCAATTTTTGGTTCAATTTATTCCAAAGGAGCCTCCAGTTGAACTTCCAAAGGAACCCAATTTGAATCGAGACTTTTTCAAAAGCACACATTTAATAGAACTCTGACGGACATGCACATTATGTAGCAAACTTGTAAACATGAATGTATATTCATATGCAAGAAAATTGTTGTCCTAAGTCATCGATCGATAACTGTAGACCGATGTTTGTAAATCCCCAACTTAACAACAAAAAGCATAGAATTTTTCATTTTTTAGTTATCTTAAATTTTTTATTTTAGAACACTCCAGTTTAAAATAGAGCAGAAATTTTTAAGACCAGGGACGGCGGTGTAAGTAAGAAGTATATGGAGCACTCCACACAGAAAAAACTGGGGTTTCTATTGGAACCGATTTCTGGTTCCAAGAGAACTGGAACAAAAAGGAACCGCTCTTGCTGAAAAAGAACCGAAAATTGATACATTGTTCCAGACGAACCAGAAGTATGAGTTATAATAAAGACTTTTTGCACAGAACTCTTTTTCTGCTTTAACTCACTTCGAAAATTTTAGAAGTTAATTTTGCATCTTTTACTTCATAATACATATTAAATAATATTGCACTCAGAGAATTTCAATTTTGAAAAAACTAAAATCATAGAGCTTTGTCAGTCTTGAAAGAAAGATAGTGCACATGAGATGTGACAGTTGCGGCTCAAGTAAAAGTTGGCATCCTTTAGAACCGAAATTCCAATAATGGAACTCTTTCTGAGGATTCCTTTTCATTTCGTTGATATCTGTTAGATGGCCAGTGCAGTGACAGATAAATATTTAAATAACGTAAAAGGTATAAGATGACATACTTCAGACCAAATAAAAAGAGCTTGATGATGTCTTCCATTTCAAATTTAAAATGAAAATTCTTTAAATACATTTTTTTAATATTTTCCGTAATGGGATAAAAATGGACCTTACTACTATTTAACATCTGAAAGTTAAAATATTAAAAGCTCAGAACTAATTTGAGATAGAATCTTGTAAGAGCATGAATCTTTATTGACTACGACATTTTGGCTTCTGCCAATTTTAAAAAAATAAAGGACTTATATGACTTGGATTGCTGTTTTCCTGAAGAGGAGAGCATTTGACTCTCGAAACGTCGATGCTTGAAGGCTCTTCTCAACATTATCAAGGTCTTTTTATTTGGGCTGAAGTATGTCATCTTATATCTTTTACGTTATTTAGGTATTTATTTTCTCAGACGCATAACATCGCAATCTAACTTTTACCATCTATTTAACAGATAAATATTTTCTTAAAGTTTTTTCGAACCCATTTAATTGAATGATATAAATGACGGCATTCTCGATATAATTTAATATCTACGTGATACTGCAAGTATATATTATACAATTCAAATAGGTCCCGGTCCAAATATTATATTATTTCATCTTTGGGTTCCTTTGAAAAAATTTATCATTTTGGGTTTCTTTTGAGCAAGAGAGATTCCTTCTTATTGTTGCTCCCTTGGAACCAAAAATCAGTTCCAATAGAAACTCCAGTTTTCTTGTGGAATGTCAAAGTCTGAGTTTTTAAATTGTTCAATTTTGCTTCTTCGTATAGAGAAAAGTTGGTTAAATTTGCTTCATTAAACGTGCCTCAATTTAAAAATGTCTGATACAATGTTGTCTGCAATTGCCCGGATGTGTGTATCACTATTTTTCGAGAGCGCGATAACTTGAAGACAGTCACAGATAAATTGATAAAATTTTGAAGAGATTCCTTGACTCGAGACGTATCGATTAACTCAATAATGTTTTTATTTTCGTTCACTATTTCTCTATAATCATTAAAATATATTACTGGCATATTCAAGAGTAGTGCTAAAAATTTAACAAAATAGTGAAAGAATCTTGATATCTACAATATCTACATACATTATAAATAACTCAGATAAACTCTCGAGATAACAGAAATTTCGCACTTACCGTGATATTCTGTTAGATATGGTTTGAGAGGAAAGCAAGTTTGCGATAGGATCGGAATAGAAAAATTAAAACTGAACTTTTACTTATTTTTGCCTTTCACAATGAACTCACAAAAAATTAAATTAATTATATATATATTAAATAAGTAAAATAAAATTAATTATATCAAATTCCACTGAATATAAAGTCAAAAATGAGATGTTATTCATGCAATATGTGTATTCATAAAATGTTGACGTACAGTACTGGTCAGAATTATCAGGCCACTACAAACAAATCATATTAAAAACATGCCTCTCATTTTTCGTGGATATCTTAGCAAAAGATTAAAAAGATTTTTAAAGAATCGGTTAAAAAGCCCTTTAAATTTTGCGCCTTTTGAACCCTACTTGAA
This sequence comes from Andricus quercusramuli, assembly GCA_932178445.1. Lineage (NCBI taxonomy): Eukaryota > Metazoa > Arthropoda > Insecta > Hymenoptera > Cynipidae > Andricus > Andricus quercusramuli. The sequence continues at coordinate 133,326 of CAKNXH010060996.1, read as the reverse complement.
GCATTTGTCATAAATAGTGGCCGAGATAGTATGTGAGTAAGACCGACCTATTTTCTGTTTTTGATCAATTTTCAATTCTTAACTTCTAAATTCTTCATGTTTTAAGAAAGTGAATAAAAAAATGAAACTTTGCTGACTTGAAGCCTGAAATCTTTTTTTTTAATTGAGTCCACGAACATAATGAAATATTGACCAGTTCTCGAATTATCACGAAAATTGTGGAAGCGTGCCCAAGACAAAAATCGATCGGTAGTAGTAAGGCCCTACTATGGGTAGACTACCCCCACCCTTCCTCCTTCTCCCACTATTAGCTAGACCGATCATGTCTCGGTAAAAATAGACCCCTCTTTCGATACAAACAGGCCCCTCTTATCTCAGCTAGACCTGATATAGCTCAAGAGTGAGCCTTAAAATAAATTTATATTGGAAAATTATGTACTTTGTTATACTTTTCCAAATAATGAACATAAATAAATATGCATAATAAATAAACGAAGGACTTACTTTTACCAAAATCAGGGTCTATTTTTATCACATAATAAATAACAAAAGGATTTATTTTTACACAGACAGGTTAGTCGTATAGACGTATAGGATAGCGGTAGAAGTGGGAATGGTGGGGGTAGTCTGTCCATAGTGGTGCTTTACTACTGTCGGTCGAGTGGTGACCGCAGCCTTCCGTTTTACATCTTGGGCATGCTTCCATATTTTTTATGATAATTCGAGAACCAATGAATATTGTATTATGTTCTTTATCTTATTTCAAAGAAGATATTTTAGGCTCTAATTTAGCAAAAGATTTAATTTTTTCCATTTACTTCCGTGAAGCATGCAGAAGGTGGAAGTTGAGAATCCTAAATTGGTCCAGAACGAAAAATAGGTCTATCTTTTTCACATGCAGATAGTTTTTTTCGTCTTTCTGGCTATATTTTCCGCATATTTAGTTATTTTCCAAGACAAGCTTGTTTTTATTCTGATTTTTTTAGTGAACTGACAATTATGGTGGTTGCTATATCCTTTTCTATCATTATGCTCTAGTATACGTTTATTATTATCAGTATTAATTATTAAAATTCAATCTATATGGAAAACTTTCAGTTTCCTAGATTTACACACCCATAAGTATGAGAAAATTGATAAATCGGTATTTAGAAAGGTACCTGATACTTCAGAGTTATTAGCACTTACTCGCGTTCTGATTTTTATAATTAATTGTATCGAGTGAATAGACAGGGTTTATGTGCAATGTTTACATTCAGTTTTTAATTCATTGACATGTCAATTGAAAACAAAAAGAATAACAAAATTGAACGTCAGATTTTGAGCCTTAGGTGTTTTTGAAAAAATTTCTCAGTGTATCCAAAGAAATTGGAATAATTTTGGCAAGTGCGCTGTGGAAAAGCTTTTTGCAAGTTCAATTTCAGATACACCTGTTACAGAGAATAAAGCAGAGTACGAACAAGTAATATAATGGCGTTCGTCGAATGCTATTTAATTACATTTGAAAAAATATAAATGCACCCACAGGCTATATCCTGTGAGTTGGGCATGTGCAACCGTAAATTTCATTACATGAGTATAAGTAAGCCTAAGGAAACGTAGAGGAAATTTATGTTTTGTTGAGTGCGCAGTTACAAGAGTACACAAATCTTTTCGCAATTCACTACAAAAAATTAAAATGCCGACACTGTTTAAATATTGAATTCAGGCGGTATCCACTAATTTTCGCCCACCACAAATTTCCGGTTATTTCTATGTGTAATTTTATGTATTGTGATATCTGATTACATTTAAACGAAATGAAATTGTTGTAATTTATAGTTTGAAATATAATGAATACAATTAAATTACAATAATAACTTCAGATATTTTGGCACACGATTGGCGGGCCTCTTCAGTTAATTATTCTGAAGAAAATTTTATACTTTATATGGAAAATATAATATAATGTCGGTATCTTAATTATCTGAGCAGATTTGGTTAACATGATTTTTTTTTATTGAACAAAATATCTCTGGTTGATTAAGTTGGTATTGTAAATGGTAAATAATTCTTATATATAGTTTTTTTAATGTCTTTGGTGTTAAAGATTAATTCACGATGAATCACTCAAAAGTAATTACAAAACAGTATTTTGAATCTTTTATTATGACAGTTCAATTATAATTACATATGTTTATAACACATTCGGTGTGAAATTCACTTAGTACTAAAATAAATAACTTTTCGGATGGTTTTTTCGTAATTACTCTTCAATAATTAATCAATCACTAATACCAAAGAAATTAAAAACTATATCCACATTTTTTGTGCAGTCTTCAAAAATCTGCATATTGTTTAAAATTTTTTGAAATCTGCACAAGTTTAAAATGATTTCCTAATCTTTTCTAAGCTTCTAAATATCTCTTGAACTTACTTGAATTTTATCTGAACTTTTTCTTTAAAATTCTCCCCACTGAATATTTTATATTACTTTTCGAAATTTGAGGAATTCGTTTGAAATGCTTTGATATCTTTTTCAATTTTCTCTTAGAATTAATATTTCAATATAAAAAAATATTTTAACTTTTCCCATGAACCTTAAGAACAATTTTTCATTCTCTTCAAACCTTTCGAAACTATTAAAAGGCTTCCAAATTTTGTATCAAAATCTTCAGAAATCCATACCTGTTTGAGATTTTCAAAAATATTTTCAAATCTCCCATCTCGAATTTGTATTCCAGATTAATCCCAGGTTTTATTTTAATTCCCGGCTATTTTCCGGTTTTCCCGGTTAGTAGGAACCCTGTTAACTATTAATTCCAGACGAAGTCGATTTTTAGCATATTTCCACCTGTACCCTATCCAAATGTACCCTGTACCCCAGAGAACTTCACCCTGTTCCCTTACCGACCTTACCTCGTATACTACCCGACTTTACACCGTACCGTAGGCGACTTTACCTCGTTTTCAAGCCAAATTTACCCCGTACCCTGATCGACTTTACCCCGTACCCTAGCCGACTTTACCCTGTATCCTAGCTGACTTTACCTCGTACG
>CAKNXH010060996.1:103343-121545 GCA_932178445.1 Andricus quercusramuli | reverse complement strand
TATGTTTCAATGCAAAATCCGCAAAAAAACATAATTTAAAAAAAAATATTTACTTATTTTAATTACATTAAAAATTTTGTTGTTTAAAATTATAAAAATATCATGAATATTAATCAATTAGAGATTAAATGAATTAGAACCAATAAACTTTCTATCATTTAGGTCATATGGAAGTTTTCATTCTGAGTCCCAAAATGTCTTATAGGTAGATGGATCATCGCCCGACTGCTGTCCCGGAGACGCGTGTTCGATTCCCGCCAGCCTTCGTTTTCTTCTAACCCGATTTTTCTGTTTCAGCTTTATAATATAAAATACTATCTTTTAAGAATATATACATATATGTAATTTCTAATGTTGTCAATTCTTAATTTAAATAAATGTGAATTATGCGTTAAATGTAGAACATGTGTGTAGGTAGGCTTGTGTGAAAGTTAGCAACACGTATTTATTTTTTTTACTATTCCCACTGTAGCAGATTTTGCTAACCAGTTAGTAATTCGGTGCGCACGGTCCCTGCGCATCATTTTACTCCAGCACTTTGTAAATACTGTTATCTTCTACAGATATTAATCCAACAAATTTACTATTTTCTCCTACCAAAATTAGTAAATAGTGCAGACTTGCAGTTTTACTACAGAGGTTAATAAATACTTCAAATGTCTTTTACAATAAATGCAATAGTTTTAACTTTTATTCCAATATATTTTATAATTCTTTAAGTAGCTACGAGTTACTATTGAGGTTAGTAAATATTATTAAAATTTGCTTTTTGCCTCTCATTGCAAAGTTCAGATAGTGAAATCTAGTGTGATTTTTAACAAGAAATACAAACAAGGGTTTCTCAGTGTAATTGTATCACTCTGCGGTCAAAAACTTGATCATCTGAAAGAATATAAAACTTGATATCTAGATTTTATGGCTTGGTATCTATAGATTGTGACGATCTAAAAGACAACCCTTGATTGTCAATGAGAAGATTTTGCAAGCACCTTCCATGTTTTATGGGAGCCACGTTTCAAATTGCTGCATATTATATATTACTATTTTAATTTTTGTTTCAGGTAAGCTTTTCCCATCTTTGACGATAGTCTTTCGATGTCGTTCCAGATGCCACACGCTCCTGTATTGTATGGTAAAGTTTTAATTATTTTAGACTCAAAATTATACTATTTTTCCAATAGGATGCACTATAAAATCACTTAAACTGGAACTTCGATAAAGGGGATCAAAAAAAGAAAAACCTTGTAGTGAAAAAACGAAGAAGAATTTTTACGATTAGAGATCTAGAATAGATTATAGAGACAATTTTAGACAAATTTCTTGATACAGATGGATTTTAAGCGAGAAATTGAACAATTGGGTGAAATTGCGGTGTAACACTCTAAATTTAAATCAGTCAACATTTGACTAATGAAATTAATCAAGCATTGCTTTGATTGAAAAATCAGTAATTTCTATTGACAAAACAGTCGTTTTAACAGGTGAGACGGTCAATGTTGCTGATTGATTCAAATAGTCACTTCAAATTATTGATTTTTTTTAATAGAAGTGACTGATTTGTCTGCTATATTGAAATGATAAAATTATTTCTAGAATAAAATTACACATAAATGTCAAACTGACACATTGAAAGTTACGAATTGGATCAATAAAAATTACTGATTTATTTTGTGAAAGTAACTTATTATATCATTCAGAATGACTGATTCAATTAGTGAAAGTACCTGATTACGTCATTCAAAATTTCTAAATTTATTAATTAAAAGTTAGTGTTTAGGTCATTCAAAATTACTGATTCACTCATTGGACATTACTGGTGTAATCAATTCCTCTTTATTGGTAGAAAATAATATTATTTGTTCTAATTAAGGCATGAAGCCATATCCCTTTCGGGGTAAGCGTGGCTCACTCGGCTCTAGCCTCGTTATATTGTCAGGGATTAAGGAGTTTATAGGAAAAGTTCAATGAGGAAAAAAGGGGGGGGGGGTTATATTTTTAGATTAATCTAAAATTACCGTATTGTTTCTTCAAATAACACTTTCATTCCGCAACACTGCTCCAACCCAGTTCGCTTATCAATATCTGTAGCAATCACCCCAGGTGAAGAGCTTCACGAAGTCAGCATGTAAAGCTCTAAACGCGAGCCCATTAGTATCCAAGGTCTTTCGTTCGAAGCGTTTCACACTCCACTGACACTTCATCGTGCATTTTTTCATTTAAAACTCATCTCTTTTGGTTGAAATATCAACTATTATTATTATGCATTTTTTGGTTAAAGATTCATCGTTTCAGTTGAAAACTCACCTCAATTATTGAAGAATAACTTTTATCTGTATTTTGTTGAAAATTCTTCATAATTGTTATAAAATAAATCTTCCGGGTTGAAAATTTATCTTTTTGGTTAAATTCAACTGTTTTTGATTTAAAATTAAAATCTTTTTTGGTTGAAATATCAACTATTAAATTTTGTTATGATGACATTTTTTGTAGAGGATTCACCATTTTATTGAAAATTTCTCTACTTGGCTCAAAATTGTACTACTTTAATGAAAGTTGAACTGCTTTGTTAAAAATTCATTTTTTGTTGAAGATTGATCATTTTAGTTAAAAATGCATCTCTTTGGCTGAAAATTAAACTAATTTGTTGTTCCATTATTGTGTTTTGTTTTGGGGAAAATAGCTTGAAAATTCAATAATTTGATTAGATTTGTTCACTCTTTGCCGCAGAATCTTTCTTGGTTGAAAATTCGTCTTTATGGTCTGAAGAACTCATCTAGCGTTTGGTAGAAATTTCATCTCTTTCGTTAAAAAATGCAACTGGTTAAAAAATTAATCTGTTCAAACTATTTTATTATTCATCTATTTTTATTATTATTTATTAAACTATTTTGTTGTAAATTCGTCTCTTTTGGTTGAATTCAACTGTTTTTGGTTTAAAATCAAAATACGTTTCAATTGAAAATATATTTTTCTTTGAGAATTCATCACTTTTTTGGTTGAAAGTTGTACTAATTTGTTAAAGATAATTTTTTTTGTTAAAGCTTCATAATTTTAGTTAATAATTCATCTTTTTGGTTGAAAATTTAAATACTTTTTGAAAATTCAACTATTTTATTGATAAAAATTCAATAGATTGGGTCATTCCAAATGACTAATTTCATCAGTGAATCAAATTGACTGACATGAAAAGTCACTTTTTTTCATTTGTTTTGCATATCATTTCATAAAGAATAAAATAATAAAAACTTGTATGTGATACAAGCGACCAAAATGTCCTTTTGATAAAACGCAAAACTTGTTTTATTTGTTGAACCTGAAAACCCAAACATACTTAGAAACTATTAAATATGAAAAACAATTTGTCATTTTTGAAAATGTAAGTTCACCATTATTGCACCCAACTGTTCAATTTCAGGGTGATGTTACAATCCCTGAATATAATACGATTTCATCTAACCCGGCCTTTTATTTTTCTGCTCATTACCAACCTTAACAGAACCCGTCACCATCATTTTGAAAAATAAAAAAAAAGAATCAGCGAACTTAAAATGAAATGCACCCTCGTGAGGATCGCGGTGGAATTCATAGGCAATACTCATTAGAAGGTAGACGAGCTGCTCCTATAGCCATTGCACGGCCATCTCGTTTTGTCGGCAGTGTGTACTACAGGCGTAATCACAGTGCCCCCTAGCAGTGCTGTGGTCGGAGAAGCGAAAGATCGACTTGGAGGGGACTGATTTTTTTTAAACTGAGGGAGCGAGAAAGATAGGAGAAAAAGAGAGAGGCAGGAGAGGAGAGAAGAGTCAGCAAGCTAGCTGGCAGGTTGAGGAGCGGTCGAGGGGTTGCGAGATGCAGTTGGGAGTGGGTGGGTGGCGTGAGGGGGGCAGCGGGGTCTTGGGGCCCTGGCGGGCCGCCCCCGCCGCCCGCCACGTGATTACTCCCCCGAGGCAGGCATCGCGTGTCAGACCCCTCTTACAGGGCCCACTCCCCTCCACTGTCCAGCAACTTTCGATAAGGCCCCTTCTTGCAGTCTGCAGGCTGCACTCAACACACCGACTCGTTCAGACTCGTCCATGAGCTGTACACCTCTTCTTCAACGTAGATGTATTACCATAGTTCACAGATTTTTCTTTGGCGCTAAGCCCGAAACGCGAGAGATTTTTAAATCAATCCGGAAGACTGTTTCCATTTCTTAAAAATATTATTAGACGTAACTGATAACAAATATTCGGTCTTAAATATATGAGTTTTCGAATTTTATAGAGAGTAATTACCATTTTCTTATGTATCGTTATCCTTCTTAAAAACCCGGCGAGATTTTAAGTGAGACCCAAAATACGGAAGCGTTTTTTTGAGCCCGAAAAAGATTTCAAGGTGCATGGGGTGTAACTAACAGACCATAAACTAACACGGTCTGCTCATTTTAACGAGGTATTTCGAATTTTAATGCATTTATCCAAGTAGCGATTTGTATAATGAAGATGTAAATTTCATGTTGGGTAGAGGAAATTTTCCGCTTTTGGCTTATATTGGAATTTGTGGATATATGGTGCGTAAAATTAAGGGTGATTTGATTTCGTTCGATTGGAAGTGAATAAAAAGCTGGTTGCAGAATTAGCAATTGGCTTTAATGATATTTATTTATTTATATTTGAAAATGTAGTTTTATTATGCCAGAAAATGTGTATTCCCTTTCTTTGAAGTTTTTTTGAAAACATTTCAACCGCACCCCTTCTTCGTCACAGATCATCACGCAAAACTTGAACCCCCCCGGGGGACGTCACAAGTACGGTCACCCGCCCCCCTCTTTTTTAGTTAAAATTATGTCTCCGATTTCATTTGATAAACGACTAAAATTAAACATAAAACATTCATATGTAATATGGTTTAGTATCTTAACAGTCTTCGCAGCCCAAAACGCTTTCACGAAAATAGGAGAATAAATAATTTTTAATCAAATTAATGTACTAATTTGTCAACAGAATAGTGGAATTTTTAACAAAAATTATAATGGCTTAACAAAAAATTAATTTTTAACAAAGAAGTTCAACTTTCAACCAAGCACAGAAGAACCCCGGTTTCGTAACCCCCGATTTTGTAATTCCTAGAACTGCTCGTCCTCGCAGTTTCTTAGGGGGCAGGGCCCTGACTGTTTACGTTTCGATTCCCCCGATTTAGTAGCAAGGCCATTTGCACGCATCTCCCGCCACTGTTACTAAATCCGGGTTTTGGTGTAGTTGAATTTTCAATGAAAAAAGATTGATTCTCAATAAAACATATAATAAATAATATTTCATCCAAAGCAAGAGTTTAATTTTAAATCTGTAACAGTCGAATTTGCCCAAAGAAGACGAATTCTCAACGAAAAATTCAATAGTAGATATTTCACAACCAAAACAGAATAATTTTTAACCAAACAGTTGCACTTTCAACCAAAAAAGATTAAATTTCTATTAAAGGGGACGAATTTTCAACCAAACAGGAAGAGAAATTGTTTAAAAACTGGGAAAGGGGGGAAATGGAGGGAAGAGTGTGTGTGACGTCTGTATTCAGATGCTTCACAATTATATTTTCCATATGTAATATCATATTCTGTGTTACTCTCCACCCTCCTGGCAGTGTGACGTACTTTTTGAACGTCCCCTAAGAATTTTACACGTAAAAATGATGACCATATTACCAACGAAAAATATTGATATTCTCGAGTCGTAAATAAAGCTTTATATCCTGATGACAGCTTCTTTATGGCTTTTCTTGTTTTTTCGAAGCTAATTAAGCAGATTGAGTAACCAAACGATGCTTTTATGTTCACCTGCAAAAAGTAACCGGGAGGGTCATGACTCTAATTTACTTAATAGAATCTGCATTTAAAGTAACAGATCCCTCTTTTTAGAACATCAGACAGGGTATCTACTCACCTGGAAAATCTGGAAAAGCTGGAATTTGCAGGGAATTTCTATATACCTGGAAAAAACTGGAAATGTTAGGGAATTTTTTCAATAGCGTGCTTAATGTTTTTAAATTATAATATAAAATTAAGTAACAATGTTCATCATCCGTAAAAGTATTATATTATCAGATTTCACTATTTTTTGTCAAAATTCGTTTTTTTCTTTGAAATTATTTTTGCTTGGAAATGTAACTATTCTATTTTTGGTTGAAAATTTATTTTTCATAGTTGAGAGTTCTAGTATTTAGTCCAAAAATCGTGTATTGTATAGAAATTTCGTTCTTTTTTTTTGTTGAAAATTAATCTTCTTGGTTGAAAATAATTATTCTTTTTGCTTCAAAATTCAACAGTTTCAGTTTGGTCCAAAATTTTTTTCTGTCTAGACTGAAAAATTGTTTTTGGCTGAAATTCAAATCAGGTTGAAAATCCGTCTTTTTGATTCAATTCAACTATTTTTTATTCAAAATTAAATTAAATTAAAAATTCATTCTTTTTTTGTTCCAACTTCATTTCTTCATATAAAATTTAACTAATTCAGTTGAATATTTTATCATGTATTTATTTATTATTTCTCATTAACTGTATTGTTTGATGATACATCTTTGTGGTTTAAAATTCTAATATTGCAGTTCAAGATTTATCACTTTAGTTGCAAATTTAACTATTTTGCTTGAAATTGTTTTGCATTTTTGAATGCGAATTCAACTATTCAAATAAAAACGATTATTTTTTAGTTGAAAATTCATTACCTTGATGGAAAATGATTTTTAAAATTGAAATTTTAATTATTCCATTTATTGTTGAAAATTCATCTTCTTTAATTGAAAGTTCAACTATTTGGTTGAAAGTTCATGTGTTTTTATGAATAAATGTTTGTTTCTTTTTTTTTTGCTTGAAAAGTCAACTATTGCGTTTAAAGCTTATCTATCTTGTTAAAAATGAAATATTTATATTTGAAATGTTAGGAATTTGAAGCTTCTCAAATTGAATTTAATATAGCACCCACATTAATAAATTTTACTTAATAGAAGATATTTCCATATTGTCGTGAACATTCTTCTCATTTCCCATGTTTTTACAGGGTATCTACTCGCTTGAAAAATATATTTCATTCAAAATATTAAATTCAAGAATTGATGAATTATGTTTTCAGTATTATTTATTTAATTATCCGATGTTGGTAATATATTCAGGAATATCTTGTAATATAATTTGTCGAAGCTTCCTAATTTAAAGTTATTAATTAAATCTCTCAAAAATATTACCATTAAGAAATTACTTATCCCTTAATAAAGTTACTTTCACAAATGAAAAAAAAAGTTTTATAATTTTACATATGAATTACTTTTACACCTTTAGATATATAAAAGGTCTAAAAAAACATTATTTAGTATATAATTGCAAAATTTGAGATACGTGGAAAAAACCTAAAATTGTCAGGAAATTTTTTCCAGGATTTGTGTATGTGAGCAGAGTTTTTGAATCAATAATAATTTTCGAAAAAAGATATTGAGTAGACGTTCACTAAAAAATTAATTCTAAAACATACTACAGAAACATAACCAAAATTGTACAATCTTTCCAAAAAAGTTCTTCCTAGTAAATACCATTATGGATTAAAAAAATAGTCCTCTATTTACTGTGAGACTAATATCCTTATAGAAATAGAACAGCAGCTTCCATTTCTTGTTTGAATTTTTTTTTTATAAAATTGTATAGAAAATTTATCTTTTTGGTTGGAAATTCGTTTCTGTGGTTGAAAATAAGTTTTGTTTTTAATGGAAAATAATTTTTCTTCAACTATAAAAATAGAATAGCAGCTTCTATAAATTGTAACGATTTTAACATTCGTTCTCCAACCAAGAACTTCGGTTTGCGCATACTGGCGTGTAAGAAGGTGGAAACGTTTGCTAGTGGAAGATTAAGCGAATTAACAGCAATGCCGGAGAACTTGAAGTACTACCTTGATGGAATTCTCGATCTTCTGATATTGCACGCGAAGATAGATCCTGAAAAAAATTAACCCGACCTCGAGAAGGAAAATGGCTGGTTGTTATTCTAGCATCCGCCAATCGAATTTTAACAAGAGTTAAGATTTCTATGGATTCCATTTTGTAATCCTCCATTTCTCTAACTGAAGGATGGCAGTACAGAGCTAGATAACTAGCAAAATCAGAATTTTTCAGGAGAGCAATAAAGCATTCTGAAAAATCAAAATCACAATTTAAAGATAAGACAGACGTCCACTTCTGAGATGGTGTATTGCTAATTTGAGCACAAGAAAAGTTCATTAAAAACAGATATCCAATTTTGGGTCACAAATTGGAACAGGCTAGGCTGCGGATTGCGATAAAAAATGTAAGCTTTAGTTTAAATACAAAATAAAAACCCACTCCCGGGGTATTGAGTTCCTGAATTAGGGTAAAAAAAGGTTTGATCTACAAAAAGTGAACCAATTTCGAGTAAATCGTCCAAAAATGTTGAGGTTACAATTTGACAGGTTTTGGATGTCGTTTTTTGGTAGCGATTGAAATTAGAATTTTCAATTTTTCACAAAAATAAATAATTGCTCCCGAGATATGAGGAAGCTCAATAAGAATAACAAATGTTTGATACAAACGAATTATTCTTTCCCGAGAAAATCAAAATTTAGTGTTACGATATCGCACTGAGATAGATGATTATTCGATGAATGGACTATATAAAGAAGCTTTTTTCAGTGAGTATCAAGGTTGAAATTGTAGTATCAAGGTTGGAGTATGAACTGTTACAGTTGTGTTAAGAATTCAGCTTTCTGAATTGAAAATTCAACTGCTTTGTTGAAAGTGGATCTACTTTATTGCAAATTCATTTTTTTGGTTAATGATTCATCATTTTAGTTGAAACCCCTTTTTCTTATTCAAAATTTAACACTTTTGTTATAAATATTTTTTTCGTTTGAAAATTAATTTTTTCAACTGAATATTTAATTATTCCATGTTTGGTTGGAAATGTATCTTCTAAGTTGAACATTTTAACTAGTTGGTAAAATGTTAACTTGGTGAATAATTTATCCTTTTGGTCGAAAATTTATTTCTCCGGTAGAAAATTTAACTACTAGGTATAAAATTTATTTAAAAATTCGAATATTTGGATGAAAATGAATGTATTTTGTTAAAAATTTATCTTTTTTGGTAAAAAATGAATCTTCGTGGTTGAAAATTTATTTCTTTGGTTGAAAATTCATTTTCTTGGTTGAATGTAAGTTGTTTTTATTGCAAATTATTGTTTTAAATGAAAATTTAACTATTCTATTTTTGGCTAAATAATTTTTAGATAGAAATTTTATCTTCTTGATAAAAAATTCATCTATTTGGTTGGAAATTTGAAATATTTTGTTGGAATTTTACTTTCCTTGGTTAAATATTAAGTTTTGTACTGAAAGTTTAACTATTTTATTTTACTCCATTTACTTAATTTTATTTCATTCTGCTTGTTTTGTGTGTGTATTCAACTATTTTATTTAAATTTCGGGTTTAGTTTCATTTTTCTAACTGAAAATATATCTATTCTATTTTTTGGTGGAAACTATTTTTTTTATAGAAATGTAATCGTTCTGGTTAAAAATTCATTTATTTGATTGAAAATTTAACGATTTCGCTGAAAATTCATTTTATTTGGTTGAAAAAACTTTAAAATTGTTTTTTTCAAGTTGAAAATAATTTTCCAAACTATCAAGTTAACTATTCCATTTTTTGTTAAATTTATCTTTCTGAGTTTAAAATTCATGTATTTTGTTGTAAATTTGTCTTTTGGTAAAAAATTAATCTTTTGTGTTGAAAATTGAACTATTTGGTTTAAAATTCATTTTTTTGGTTGAAGATTTGCCAATTTTGTTAAAAATTCATTTCTTTAACTGCAAATGGAACTATTCTTTCCTTTGAAAAATTTATCTTTTCTAAAGAAATTTAATTTTCTTACTTGAAAATTTATCTGTTTGGTTGATAATTGTACTATTTCGTTGAAAGTTTATTTTATTTGGTTGAAAATTAATTTTTTTACTGAGAATTTAACTATTCCATTCTTTGAGGAATATGTGTGTTTTTAAAAAAGAATTTAAATCTTGAATAAAAATTCATCGGTTTGTTTAAAAATTTATTTTTGTAGGTTGAAAATTCTTTTTTGTTTAAATTAGAAAATAATTATTTCATTTTTTTAAATGTATCTTTTCTATTCTGAGTTAAAAATTCACGTATTATGTTGAAAATTTTGTATTTTTCCGTAGAAAATTCATCTTTTGTTTTTAAACTACGTTTTTCAGTTAAAAATTTATTTTTTTAACTGAAAATGTAACTGTCCCATTTTTTGAGTTGAAAATTCCACTTTTTTGTTAAAAATTCATATATTTGGTTCAAAAGCTCAACTATTACTTATACGTATTTTGTGCAAGACCACATATAAAATTCGGTATGACCATTGTCACTAAACGTGTTTATTATAAATTGAGAAACAAACACTTTCTTTGCATTAACATTTTTGATCTTCTATGTATAAGGTTATTCTCACACCTAAGAAAAAAATTTAGAGCGGTCAGCAAAAATAAAAAATTGGTCAGGGAAAAGTGAGAGAATTTGAGGGATTTTCGAAATTGGGATTTTATACCAATCCTCTAATTATATGAATCTTTGCATGGTTCATAACATTTGTTTATCTTCTCATACATAAAAAGTTATTGTACTCAAGAACTCGTAAATCACGTTCCTTTCTTTCTTGGTAATCCATCCGAATGACCATTAGTTCCGCTTCATCTTCGGTGTAATTTCTTGGATAATTTTGCACCCGATACCTCATCAGTTAGTCCCTCAACCGTAACCCTACTCACGTTGTTTTAGAAGTCAAGCCCGTTTTTATATGTACCGGAAGAATAAAAAAAAACTAGAGAGATTTGTTTTATTGTCTTTAATGATTTTTATTTACTTGGAGAAAGTTACTAGACTGTGTCTATAGATAAATAAGCCTCCTTAGACATTATAGTAATTTAATCATTTCTTCGGTACTTGTCACAGTTTTCAAGAGCCTAAGGCTAAACATGACACCTAATCATTTTCAATAACAATTCCTGTCAGGATAGTTTTGAGATTTATGGTTCAGAATTACCTACACTTTATCAGTGATCAAAGAAGAGGTTTTAGATTTTTAAATCCAAATTCTCTTCTCCATTAAAACACCACTTGCTGTTTTGATCCTTCTCCTCCAGTTCAATTTTCTTTCGTTTCAAAATGTCGATTTAGAACTCCAGAATTCAATCGTGCTTTTGTAATACCAAATAATATTTCAGTGCGATCTATGATATATAAATGGTAATTTCATTTTGCAAGGCGTCAAGAATATCTTCCCCATAGGATCTGACAATCTATCTGACAGACAAAATTACAAGTTCCACGATCCGTCATGCGTAACTTTGATCTATAAATTCTACTCTCTTATAGACACACCCGTCGGATCCTTTTATATTTACCCATGATTATATCCCATTTTTTACTAAAGTACTTAAATATATACCAAACAGGGTTGCTACAAATGAGGGAAAGCCAGGCAATGTCAGGGAAAACCTAACAGAGTAAGAGAATTTTTGATAAACTGAAGTTGTAGTTAATTTTATTATTTTGTTGAAAATTCAAAATTTTGGTTGAAAAGTTATTCTTTTTAGATGAAAATTCCACTGTTTCGTTGAAAATTCATCTAATTATAACATCGTATAACCGAAAGGGATATGGCTTAATGGTATAGTAATAGACTAATAATAAAAATCACAACTGCTTGGTTGAAAATTAATCTGTCTGGTTAAAGAAAGCATTGAAATATTTTGTTGAAAATTCGCCCTTTTTGGTTAAATTCAACTGTTTTTGTATTGAAATTAAAATCTTTTTTGATTGACATATAAACTATCACATTTTTGTTGACAATTCATCTTTTTTGGTTGAAAATTCAACTACTTAGTTGAAAGTGGAACTACCTTTTTTTTAATTTTATTTTTTGATTTAGTTGAGGATATAACTATTTTGTTGAAAGTTCGTATTTTTTGTTGTAATCAATTGTTTTTGGTTTAAAATTAAAATCTTTTCTGTTTAACATATAAATATTTTGCATAAAATTATTTTTTTTATTCATGTATTTTGGTACAAATGGCATATTTTTTGGTTACAAATACAACTGTTTCGTTTATAATAACATCAACTCTGGTTGAGATTCAACTGTTTTGTAGAAAATTCATCTTTTTTGGTTTGAACATCAAATATTTTTTGATTTAAATATTAGCTATTATATTTTCCACCGAGGATTTATATTTTTGGTTGAAAATTAAACTACTTTTTCCATTGTTGATGATTCATCAATTTACTTGAAACCCCATTTTTTTGTTTAAGATTGAACTGTTTTGTTGAAAATTAATTTTTTTTTCTTGATACTTAATTTTATTATCTGAAATTTTAACTGTTCCGAGTTTTGTTGTAAATTTATCTTCTTCAGGCGAAAATTTAACTATTTTGATCGAAATTTCTATATTTTGTTGAAAATTTATTTTTTGTAGTAAATATAATTCTTTTTGGTTGAAAATGCATCTCTTTTGGTGGAAAATTCAACTGTTGAGTTAAACATTCCCTCAATTCAAATATTTCCTTGCAAATTAATTTCTCTGGTCAAAAATTAATTTTTTCAACTGAAAGTGTATCTTTTCCATTTCTTGATGATTTATCTTTTTTGATAGGATCTTCTCAGTGGATAATTGATCCATTTCGTTGAAAATTGAACTATTTCATTAAAATTTTATTTTGTTCGTTTGAAAATGATTTTTTTTACTGAAAATTCAATTATTCTATTTTAAGATAAAAATAAATCTGTTTTAGGTGGAAATTTAAGTATTTTGTTGAAAATTCTTTTTTTACTTCCTGGATTATGATTCATCTTTTAATTTGAAATTTAATCTTTTTTGATTGAGGATTCAAGTATTTTGTTGAAAATTTGTCTTCTTTGTAAAATTCAATGTTTTTTCGTTTGAAATTGAAATCTGTTTTGGTTGATACATGAACAATTTTTGTTGACAATTCATCTCTTTTAGTTGAAAATTGAACTATTTAGTTTTATTTAATTTATTTTTTAATTTTAATTTAATTTAATTTTAATTTAATTTAATTTTAGTTTAATTAATTAATCAATTAATTAATTAATTTTAATTTAATTTAATATAATTTTTAATTTAATTTTAATTTTAATTTTATTTTTTAATTTTTTTTCTGTTGATGATTCGCCATTTCAGTAAAAAACCTGTTCTTTTCATCCAAAATATTGGACTACTTATTTTCTTCAGTTGAAAATTTAACTATTTCGTTCAAAATTCCTAAATTTTGTAGAAAATTTGTTTGTTTTTTTCTGATCGAATATTAATCTTCTTGGCGGCTTACTCATCTTTCTGGTTGAAAATGTATTTCCTCGGTTCAAAATGTAACTATTGGCTTGAAAATGGCCTTAAATCAAATATATGGTTGAAAGTTCATCTTTTTTAGTTAAAAATTCATGTATTTTGTTGAAAATTTCTCTTTTGGTAGGCAATTAATCATTTGGTGTGAAAATTCAACTATTTGATTAAAAATTCATTATTTCGGTTGAAGAGTTATTATTTTAGTTAGTTAAAAATTTATTTCTATAGGTGAAAATTTCACCATTCCGTTTTTTATAGAAATTTATCTTATTTGGTAGAAATTTAATCTTCTTGGTTAAAAATTCGTCTTTTGGTTTGAAAATTAGTCTGTTTTGATTGATGATTCAACTAGTTTTAATGAAAATTTGTATTCAGTGATTTGATTAAACTATTTTTGATTGAAAATGATTTTTTTTTTTGTAAAAATTTGATTCTTCTATTTTTGAATAAATTTTATTAAATTCATATATATTTTGTCGAAAAATTGTCTTTCTTGGTAAAAAATTAATCTTTTTCGTTGAAAAGTCAACTGTTTGATTACAAATTCATATTTTTTGTTACAAATGCATTATATACCTTTAACTTGTCATATATATGAATTTAGTTTATTTCTTCTTGCTTCCTTTCTCCTCATATCGTATTGCGTAATTTGTGAATGGCCACTTATAAAATTCTGCATGGCTGTTGTCACTAAAAGTGTTTTAAAATAAATTAAGAAACAAACCGGGGTTGCATTAACATTATGGATTTCCTAGGTGTAAGGTTATTTTTATACCTAAAAAAAATTTAGAGCGGTCAGGAAAAATCAAAAGTTAGTAAGGGAAAGTCAGGGAATTTTGAAATTGGGATTTAGTAGCAATCCTGCAAAATGAATGTGAAAAGGTTTTAGCAATTCAGTAAATAATTATTTTTACTTTATTACAAACTACAATTTCAAATGACGTTGATCTTGAAGACTGAAGTACCACTTCCTTGAATCGGGTTATAAAATAATTCGAATCGATGAAGAAATAAACTCTATAAACACGGCTATAATTTTCTTGGATTAAGCCCATCGATAATTCTATAATGGCCCACCCTCGTCTTCTCCTGTCAGTTGAGTGCTCCACGATTTGATGTAGGATACGCTATTTTCAAGGGATTGAACACTTCCGGAAATAATTAATGTGAAATTATGCAGATCTTTAAAGAATTCTTGACATTAAAATGGTTTCAAATCCTTTTTAAAGGTAGAATCAAACATGGATACCTGGAACCGACAATATAAAAGACTAAGCGTTCATGAAGATCTGTGTGTCATTTTCAAGGTAGCTTTTATATAAACGACTCTTTATTCGATAATAATTGCACTCTATAAGCATTAAAAACACTAATTTTCTCAAATCTTTGTTTAATATCTGGTATTTCCTTGGGACTGCCCCTGTTTTTTCTTTCATTCCCGAGATAGCTACCCCGCAGCGTATTCTTTCTTTGACCACTTTGTGAATTACTCTACAAACTCGTTCCCATTTCAAACACTACCTGTTTATAACCTCAAAGCCTTACTTTTTTTCAAATTATCTCAACTGAATTTTTTATTGACACACTCGCTAGTTTAAGTTTTTTATAGCAGCAATATCATTTTCAAATCGATGTAGAAGTACTTCTACAGTTTTTTGATAAAAAAAGGAATTTCCAACAAAATAGATCAATTCTTAACAAAAAGAGGAATTTTCAACCAAGAAGATTAAATTTCTACCAAAAAAGATAAATTCTTCAACAACAATAAAATAAATTCTTGGCCAAATAGTTGAATTTTTAACCCAAAAGATTAATTTTCTGCCAACAGATACATTTTCAGCAAAATAGTTAAATTCACAACCAAAGAAATGAAATTAAAACCAAAAATATGAAGTTTTAACTAATAAGATTCCTTTTCACCAAAAAATACGAATTTTCAACAAAATAGTTGAATTTTCACCTAAAACGAATAAATTTTAAACTTAAAATAGAATAGGTGAATTTTCATTAAAAACATTCATCTTCAAACAAAAATTTGAGTTCATCACCAAGGAGATTAATATTCCACCACAAGAAACGAATTTTCAATCAAATACGTGGAATTTTGAACGAAGTTGTGGAATTTTCAAACAAACATAAAATAGTAAAATTTTCACAGAAAGAAATTAAGTATGAACCAAAAAAATAATTTTCAACAAAATGGTTCAATTTCGAACAAAAAAAAAAAAGATTTTCCAAATAAAATAAGGAATGATCAACAACAACAAATTACTTTTTAACAAATTAGTTTCACTTTCAACTAAGCAGTTCAATTTTTAATAAAAAAAGATGATCTCTCGACGATAAATGTAATCGTTGATATTTCAAACAAAGGAGATTTTATTTTTAACTTAAAACTGTGGAATTCAACCAAAAAAGACGATTTTCCTACAAAATAGTTTAATCGTCAACCAAAAAAAAGATAATTTTTAACCAAACTGTTGTGATTTATAGCCAAAAAGATGCAATTTTCACCAAATTCATAAAAATATTATACAATTCTTTAAAATCCTGTGAGATTACATAAAATCTCATGAAATTTCTTGAAATCACTTAAATTTTTTAAGTTCTATGAAATCCTATGAGATTCTGAAAAAATCATTAAAGTACCTTATCGAGAGATTTTAAAATCCTTTAAAATTACTGAAATTCTTTGAAATCTTATGAAATTCCGTAAAAGCCATTGAAATTTCTTAAAAATCCTTCGAAATATTTGGAAATCCTATGATATGCTTTGAAATCTTTTCAAATATCTTAGCTTAACGCGATAAACTTGCAGAATGTGGAATGATTTTGCGGATAATAGTAACTTCAAAAATTGTGAAAATACTTTTTTTTTTTAAATATTGTTTACAGAATGATGGAAAAAAATTAAAATACTAATCTAATCATATCGATTTGAAGTATTTATAACAATCTTTCATTGTAGAATCACTACACTTTAAAGTGTATGGTATACTATAATTTTGGATACATGGATTCCCGATAAGGTTGATTTGTTAAAAATATTACCATAAAAAAACTGCTACGCAATTTATGGATGACCCCATATCAAATTCTAGATTCAAGAAGACAGGATTTCATTCACTATGTAGATTACCAATAACCATAAACTTCTGATAATTTTTCACTATGAAATATTGTAAGGCTATTCAAACTTTGTCTCGAGCAATTCACATCCAACTTGATAGTCTAATAATTTAAAACTTTATCATCATAATTTTCTGTATTTTTTTTCAATATCGTTTGAAAGTAGATCACTAAAGTAGGAAATGTAACATCCAGATAAAACCTCTCTAGTACTGGTCGTACTATAAATTCGCTCGCAGGCAGGCGCAGGCAGTTGTAGCCAACATAAAACACAGTGTATGGCGTGGAGTAACTTTATGGAAAATATAATTAACAGGTCATACGCAGTGCTCCAGTCAACTTGTTCTCTTTGAAGAAGATAACTTGCTCAGCAAAAGACTAAAAGACTCACTCCACTTACAAATAATTTTTTATAAAATGATCAGTTCTACTCAGAGTCGTAAATAATCCTTTAGTGGGTCCTGAATATTCTTGATTATAGACATTTCTGCCTGGTTAATAAAATTCTTCTACTTCTTCATGATGCTAAGTATGGAATAATTGTATTGGTTTTAATAGCAAAGTGGCCACGTGCAGGTCATCAAAGCCTGAAAATCTGAGAAAAGTCAGAATAATCAGGGCTGCTAGTCACTTTTTTAAGATAAAGGCACTTTAGTCACTTTTCTTTCAATGCTTTACACTATGAATTAACCACTATTAAATTCAGGTCTATAACTATTTCTGAATTTCTCTGAATTCTTTTGTAATATTTTAGAGTATTTTAAAATATTTTATAAGGAATTTGTAATAGATTTTAATAACTTCAAGTATTCAAAGGATTTTCAGATGTTAGATTATTTTTTAGACTTCCAAGGAAGTTTCAAGAGCTTTAAAAAGTTTCGACGGATTTCAAAAGATTTCGAGGGTTTTTGAAATATTTTACGGTAGTAAAGAAGGTTTCAACGCGTTTTATAAGATATCCGAGGATTTCAATGATTTTAGACAATTTTAAAAGCTCTTCAAGTATTTTATTGAATTTTCCAGGATTTCAGGAAATGTCATGTAATTTCAAGGAATTTTATGATATATTAATGGATTTTATGGCATTCATGTACAAGAACTGAAGGATTTCGTAGTATTTCATTCTTGAAAAATGTATATTTTAACGTATTCACTATAGATGTTAAAGAATTTCAAAGATTTTAGGATATTTTGAAAGATTCCAAGGAATTTTCAATATATTTCAATAAATTGAAGGAATTTTAGAAGATTTCAAAGATTTAGGGAACTTTTTAATATTACAACAATTTTCAATTGATTTCGGTAATCGAATGGGATTCCGAAGGATTTGAAACATTTAAGGGGGTATTTAGAAGACTTCAGGAGAATGGAAAAGTTTCAAGGTCTTTCATTAGATTTATATTTATTTATTTCATTTTGATTAAGTGATTTAATGCGTTTTCAAAAGTTTCGAAATACTTTAAGGTATTTTTAAAGATTTCAAGCAATTTTAAATTTATTTCAGTAATTTAATGGGATTATAAGGATTAAAAATATTGTAGGATATTTGAAAATATTCCAAGAAATCTCTGATTGATTTCAGTAACGGAATGGGATTTCGAAGGAAGGGAAATATCTTAGGATTTTCCAAAAGATGCGAAGGAATTTCCAAGAGTTTAAAAGAGTTT
>CAKNXH010060996.1:0-102943 GCA_932178445.1 Andricus quercusramuli | reverse complement strand
AAGGCATTTAAAAAGTTTTCAAACAATTTGAAAGACTTTAGGGAATTTCAAAAGATTCCACAGAATTTTCAGTTGATTAAACAAAATTTTAAGGGTATTTGTAGGATTTGAATGATTTTACGGGATTTGAAATTTGTTCGTGCGGTTGTAAATAATTTTTCAGAAGTTGGAAGATTTGGGATTTGATGAAATATAAGATTTAATGTAATTTCACGGGATTTTATAATACATGAATAGATTTCACAGAATTTGTTCACAAGAAGTAAAGGATTCCGTAGGGCTTTAAAGATGTGAAGAGATTTCCAAATCTTTTTTGAAATTCATTTGAAATTTAGCATAAATTCTTAATAATTCAATCCTGAATTCTCAAAAATTCTTTGAAATTCTTCGGAATTCTTTTGATATTTTTAAATACACTTGAATTCTTGTCAATACACTCAATTCAACTGAATTCAATGAGTTTTTTTTATTTTTTAAAAGTTTTTGTTCAATTCATCCTGACGTCTTAAACTCACCTTGAATTCTTAGGTATTTTATCAGATTCTTTTCAATTCCCTTAAATTGTTGTAAAGTCATTTTACACTTACTATTAAATTTGAATTCATTTGGAATTCACCCTGAATTCTCATTAGTTTATCCTGAATTCTGAAAAATTCTTTTGAATTCTTCGGAATTAGCTTGATATTTTTTATATCCCTTAAATTTCTATAAATTCGCTCTAATTTTACTGATATCAATACAATTTTTTTCCAATTCACTTACAGTCTTATGAATCCAATTATTTTTAATTCTTTTATATGCAAAAGAACGTTAGTCACATCCATAAAATATTCTACATTAAAAATATTATAAGAATACACTTTTTGCCTTTATATATGAATGGTCAAAGAAAATGAAAAAGTAGTCAGGGAAAAATCAGGAAATTGTGAGAATAACGTTTTGCGACCACCCTGAATAGGGGTCTGTAACTTCCGCAATCTGAAATATTTTAGTATATTTTAGCATTTTCAAGAGTTTGAAAAAGTTTTAAAGCATTTTAAAAGTACATCAATTATTGCAATCTCTTTGCAATAACTTTGTAATCAATTGATTACCCACAAGTTTTTGGAATTTCGGTTGAGACGAGGTCATTAAGAGACATTTTTATATTAATTTTTTTTATTTTGCATTATGTACTTTCCGTTCCTCGATAGATAAAGTTTTTCTAATCAGATTAACTCTATGGGAACAAGTGAGTTGAATTTGGAGATTGCATAAAAAGTTTCAAACCCACAGCATGTACGAAGAGTTGAAACCGCAAATCTATAATTTACCCTTTGCGATGCGTATAATCTTCAAATACCAGAAACTATCCTATTCATTATTTCGTTCTGTGCGTTTGCTACCAACGCTTCCTTTTGCGAACACAAAATATAAATCCCTAGTCATTATGCTAATGTCCCAAATGATAGTCTCCACCGAAAAGAGATCCGGATCGCCTCGCGCGGCATCTTATGTGCAGGTACTTTGAGAATGGTCATTTCTGAGGTATTCCAATTCGCGATTCTGAATCTTTTCGATTCCCTGGCCTCTTTTCAAGGTCGCGAAAGAAATCTTCGAGAAAAAACGAGGTCGATTAAATAAAAATATGTTTTTATAGGGTATGTTAGCCCCCCGCCCTCTCTCCTATTGTAAGGATTCGTAAGATTCTGGTGATTCCACTTCCCCACCTTTTTTTTATATTTTTATTTATGTAAACGTGAACGAGATTTCAAGGGATTTCGAAGATTTTCAGACATTTAAAAGTATTTCAAAAGATTTCAAGGGATTTCAAGATATTTTAAAGGATGTCTTTAAGAAGACATACCGTATGTCTGTATATATCTCTTTCGTACAGACTTTCAAGAAATTACAAAATATTTACGGAATTCAAAGAGATTTTCAAAGCTTTTTAAGGCTTTCATGAGATTTCAAAGGATTGCAAAAGTTTCAGAATAGGATTGCAAATGATTTTAAAACATTTCAAGAGTTCAAAGATTTTGAAACATTTCAAAATAACTCACGGGATTGCAAAAGATTTTAAAGGATTTCATGTTATTCCGAAGTATATTTAGGAGTTTTTAACAATGTTAGAGGATTTTAATGGGATTTCGAAGATTTGAAGGAACTTAAAGAGATTTCATGAGATTTCAAAATATTTCACGCGATTACTTTTTTTTTTAATTTCAAAGGATTTTAAAAGATTTTGAGACATTTAAAGGAGCTGCGATAATTTCACGCGATGTCAATGGATTTAAGAGGATTTTGTAGGATTCAGAAAGAGTGAACGGAATTCCAAAGGATTTCTGAATATAATAAAGAATTTTAAGGACTTTCGAAGAATTTTAATATATTTTAAAATTTTTGAATGGATTCTAATATGTATATTATGAGGGATTTCAAAAATTTCAAAATATATTATTTTACGGAACTTTTAGGATTTCAAACTAGTTTCAGAATATTTGAGGGATTCCCATCGATTTCAAAGAATTATGAGGGATTTTAAAGATTTCGAATGATTTTACGGAGTTACATACTTATTGAAGGGTTTTAAGAGGATTTCAGGAATTTCAGGAGATTTCAAAATAAATCTTGGGATTTCATATGATTTGGAAGTATTTTCACGCATTTCGAAGGATATCAAGGCATTTCAATTGAATTGCGAAGATTTTGAGCGATTTAAAGACATTTCGTAAGATTTACATAGATTTTAGGGGATATAAAAAAATTTGTAAAGATTTTAAAGGATTTTAAGAGATTTCAAGATTCAAAGGGGCTTCGATTATTTCACAGTATTTCAAGCTATTACAATGAATTTCAAAAGATTCTAAAGTATATTAACGCAGCTTAGAAGATTTCCTGAGATTTAAGAAGATTTAGCGGGATTTCAAATATTCCGAATATTATGAAGGATTCTGAAGAATTTCGTGAACTTTTATTCTCTTGCAAGATATTTTAATAGATTTTCATATATTATAAGGGATTTCAAGAGATTCGGAAAAATTTTCACGGATTTTAAAGATTTCAATGAATTTTCAGTTTTAAGCGATCTCGTAAGATTTCGAAATATCTCACAGAATTTCAAGGATTTTAACCGATTTTCAATATTTAAAGTGATTTCTATGGATTTGAAAGGATTACAAGGGATTTTCATGAGATTTTGATTCATGAGATTTTGATTCTTGAGATTTAAAAGGATTTTAATGAATCTTATGTGATGCCGAAGTATTTTCACAAAATTTCAGAAGATTCCAAAGTATATCCACGGATTTGAGGGGATTTTTAAGATTTTAAAGAATTTAACGGTATTTCAAAGGATATCTGAACATCATAAAGGTTTTTAAGAGGTAAAAAAATCGTTATAAAAAAGGTTTTAAAAAAAGTTACTCAAAGTATTTCATGTGGTACCTAAGTATTTTCACGAATTTTGAAGTATATCAGGGTATTTTAATGAGACTGCGAAAATTTGAAGGGATTTAAAAAGACTTCAAAAGATTTTAGAGGATTTAAAAAGTTTTAAATGTATTTTAGGTAGTTTTAAAGATTTCATTTAATGTTAGAGAGGTTTCACAGATTTCAAGGGATTTTGTAAGATTTCGAAATATTTCATGGAATTTGAAAGATTTTAACCAATTTTTAGAAAACTTAAGGAACTCTCACCCATTTTGAAGGATTATAAGGGATGTAGAAGATTTGAAGTGAAGATTCCCAAGGAATCCACGAGATTCCATAAAGAAGAACGATTTTAATAATGTTTTAACTCTTCGAATTTATATTTATTGGATGATGTAGCATGAAATATAATATTATAAAAAAGAAATAAAACAAATGATAATGATATATTGTGTATGATATTATAAAAAGTAAGTTCAGCAGTAAAAACAGGTGTCAACCTTTAAGTGTGGACGTGCGGTCTCACAGACCGCAACATGGTTCTAATATGTTGGTCCCTCCCCCCTCTGGCGTGAAAGATTATTAATAATAAAATGTGATAAAATTTATCAATTTCTTTCTTATTCCAGTGTCCCTTCTCATACTTTTGTGAGTTAGATAACAAAAATTTATTTACATATTCAATTGAATATGAATATGAATACAGCGGTCTGTGAGGCCTCAGGTTCATTTTAGTGCAAAACTGAAATCACTTCCATACTTAAAGAATGATTAGTATATTTTAAAGAAATAATTACAAATAGAAAATTTACGTAAGAAGTTCGGTTGACTCCCCCTCCCCCTAAGTAAGGATTTCTAAGATTTTCTGGACCCCCCCCCCCCCTCCCTCTCCCAGAAAAAGCCTCGCGTAATTAATGGATGCTTCCTAATGTCTTTATCGTATCACTAAACGATAAAGAGGGAACAATAGTCTTATAATGAAAAAAGTTGCAAAATTCCACAATAATAAGACTATTTAGTTCAGGAATTTGCTATTAGGGAATTTAGTCTTATTTTAGGGATTTTTATTTCATTACCTCGCACGCAGCCAAACCACCCACGCGTCAAGTTCGGTGAATTACGGCCTTATGTGCGCGCACCTGATCCACGATAATCGTCTCTAATCTTCCACTTTGGCCCTTCGTTGGGCATTATCTCTTCTTCTACTCGCGGTCAAGCGGCGTATAAATCATTCTGACCAGTAAATCATCCTAGCCAAAGCGAGGAAAGTTTCGAACGAGTTTTTGCCAAAAAGTGGTATAAATATGTTGCTTAATAAATTCACTATAATAATAATAATTTATTTAATTTGCAGTCAAAGCAGTGATTGTAATGCTTCCTTCAAGAGTCTTGTTCTCTGTTATTTATGGGATTTCTACACTGGAAGGGCACAGCTTTTGAACTTTAGTTCAGGTTGTTTTTGGTACCTCAAAATTTTATAAGTTCAAATTCAAAAAAACTGCACATCAGATAAATGTTAGAAAAGCATTTTGAAGAATTCTGAATCATATAAACTATAATTTTTCTGGCAAAATTAGAAAAATTAACAATTGGAGGGTGTCATTCCATAACGGCCTAAACGCTGCAATTTAACAGACTGTTTTTATGAGCTAGAAAATTCTCTAAATTCTAGATACATATTACACGGTAAAAATGTTTCCCAAAGAACATTAGAAGTTGGGTTTTCAAAAATATGTGATAAATATAACTGTCTGAAAAAATTATCTCATTAATCCAGAGCTTTAAAACTTAAAAAAAAACGAATTCCTTAAAAAACATTCAACAGTCAGCAAAAAAAACAATTTATGGACACTTATATTTCAGCGGATACATTCATTGATATTCTTATAGACTAAAGTTTTAAAAACGTTTTTCATTTGTCCAAAGCTTCAAACGAAATGAAAAAAAAATGATCAAAACAAAAACATTTAAAATTGTTTTTAAATTGTTTTACCAGTAAAAAAAAAGGAAAAATCAATGCAAAATGTTTTCAATAAAAAACCGATCCTTATACAAAACAGGTGAATTTTCTACCAAACTATTGCACTTTCAAAACTGTTGATATTTCAAGGAAAAAGATTTTTATTGTTAATGAAAAAATAATTAAATTTAACCAAGAAAACACGAATTTTTCAACAAAATACTTGAATCTTCAACTAAAAAAGATTAATTCTCAACCAAACAGTTGCATTTTTAACCAAAAATGTTTATTTTCTATGAAAAAATACGATTTTTCAACAAAATGCATACATTTTTAACCAAATTGTTGGTTTTTTATTCTAAAAATATCACTTTCCAATAAAGAGTGGAATAGTTAAATTTTCATTGAGAAAAATTATTTTCAATTTTGAAAAGCGAATTTGCTACCAACTTGTTGAATTTTCAATTCAAAGGACGAATTTTCCACAAAACAAACCAAGTGAGTAATGCATACCTCTCGAGGGATTTGGCTTCATGGTATAATAAAAACAGTTGAACAAACAACAAGAAAATTGAATTTTCTAAAATATGTGGAATTTTTCGCTAAATAATTGAATTTTCAGACAAAAAGACGAATTTTATACAAAACAGTTGAATTTGCAATTTATAAATATGAATTTACTACAAAAAAGTTAATTTTTGACCAAACACTATAATATTGAAAAATATAAATAACGTGAAATTTACTGCCTTATTATGCTCTAGAAGAAAAACTCTTTTAAATCATTGGGGAAGTCTAGCACCCCCTTTCACAAACATGTTTCGAAGGAAATTCACAATTACCCCCTCCGAAAAATTGTCTGAATCCGCCCTTGCTTGTAATAAAAAAAGTTAACAAGTTATTTGTTTTTTCATTCCAAGTTTTCTCTTTATTATACTAAAACAGTTATCACACTTACCCTTATCGACTCTACAAGTGTTTTTGTCTTTCCTACTATCTGTCCAAAAAAATTTAGATAGAGGAGGGCGGGGTTAAAAATGCCAAAATTTACTTTTCATAACACTGTGTCCAAACGAAATCAGGTAATGCCTCGATTTTCACCTTAAAATATATGTCATTCATTGAAGTTCCAAATTATAATCATAATAAATTTATATGCATTCCATCTATTCTGTTATATATATTTTTATAAATGCTGCCTAATGGTATTTCTTGCGAAAAGTTCATAGTGGCGGGGTCAAAAGAACCAACCCAAATAAAACAAAATTTTTGTTTAATTGCACAGAAGGAACTCAGAATGCATAGAAAACAAAATAATATAAGTCCTTAAACAACTGACATGCATTTCCTGAGCCAAGTTTTTGCATACGTGACACTGGATCCATCGCTCGCCTGTGATGCTTTTGGAAGAAGCTTCACAACAGGCAAACAATAATCCTTTTTTTCGACAGCTGATGATTATGGAAAGCCTATACAAACTTTGGTCATACAAACTCTGGGGAAGAAAATGCCACTTGGCGCTTCTTACCCCCATACATGCCCATTATTTACAATCAGCATTTCTGAAACAACACAAAATATGTTGAATAGTGAGCTATCTGCACTACAGGAATACATAATTACGCATCAAATTACACCTACTTCATGAAATTGGCACGTAAGAATAAGTGATGGTACCAAAGAGAAACGGCGATGATAAAACTACTTTATGCACAAAAAACCACCTAACATAGCCAAGATCTCAAAAACAGCTTTTAGCGGCTGCTACCGACTATAAAGAGTTCATGGTGATTCGACCGATCGATGGAAAATGTCAGGTGGAGTAACAAATTATTTGTTTTTGTGTTATCGTATGTGGCACTTTTGACCCCGCTCTCAATTTTTTATAGATTATAGTGAACATTTAAGCAGAAAAAATTCTAAAAATATAAGACAAAGTACATTTTGCAGTTGAAGATTTTGCCTATACTGATACAGAGTTTTGAAATTTTCAGTTGATCAGCAATTATTTCCCGATGAATGAAAACTTAAAAAGTACCATTATCTTATGATTACTTCAGAATGCTCAACTTTGATTAATGATTATAAGTCCCTGAAAATAAATTACAAAATCTTCATAAATTTTTTATCCTTTCTGTGTACAATGGTAAATTTTAGAGTCAAAAATAATCACTTGTTATAGAGTGAATAACAAATAAGTAGTGCGATATCATCCCCGAAACTAAGCAACGTACGAAGATAATTCTTGAAGCAAATTGCACATTTTTTTCTTCTGAAATTTTGTGTGTAGTGTCAATGAGAAAGAAGTTTTGCTTAAATGTTTACAAAATTATTTTCTTCTTTGAAAAATACAAAGGGCTTTCCGAGTATTGATGGATCAGCACTCACAATAGGACTGAGTGTCACAGAAAGTCGTAGTAGTAGAAGTAGGAATAGCACAGACAGGATATTCTGCTGTGAGTGCGGCTGCTTCGATAATCGGAAAGCCCTCTATATTTTCCAAAATATAAAATAATTGTTCAAACATTTAGGCGCAACTTGTGGCTTATTGACACTGCATACACCATTTTCAGAAGCAAGAAATGTCAAATTTTCTTCAAGAATCATCTCCTTACATTGTTTAGTTTCAGAGAGACGCTAACTACTCTTTTGTTATTCATTTTATGATGACTGATTATTTCTGACTCAAAAATTTATCATTTTGCACAGATGGAATTAAAGAAATTCATATATTTCTTGCAGGTTTTTAAAATTATTTTTCAGGGACTAACAGTCATTGAAAGTTGAGCATTCTGAAATGATGGTAAGATAATGATACATTTTAACCTTTCACTCATCAGGAAATAATTTTTTAATTGACTAAAAATGTCAAAACTCTGTACCAGTATAGGCAAAACTTTAATCTGCGATATGACTTTTGTCCCATATTTTTATCATTTTTTTCCTCATGAGATTTTCACTATAATCTGTACAAAAATTAAGGTATCTACATTTTTTGGACAGATAGTAAACAATATCAATTTTGTGAGTTAGGCTGTTATGGTATTACGTTTCAAGTCACATTTGGCATATATAATTGAAAGATTATACTTGTTATTCAAATTTCCACGTTCCACTTTTGAGCAAAAATTTGATCAATACTCCCAATTATAAGGCAGGTAAACTGCAGAAGTCGAAAGGTGGTCGACTGTTGCATGACCTGAGTAAGTTTTGAAAACATTTCAACGCCATTGGCGACGGTGAACCTTCATTTCCTTGCAAATTCAAATGCAAGAGAAGTAATACTGGGGTCGTGGCGTAATATTCTTTCAGAAAATCACACGGAATTGCAAAAACTGCGCATGGCCTAAAGCCTTGACGTCCCTTTGGCCCCACCAAGGTTTTCGGCGGTGATTTTCGTGTTGCGTGAAAAGTATACACAAGCCCACCATCGAATCGAGCAAAAGCTTGCAAATTCGCTCGTAACTCGTCGAGTGCGGGATGTTATAGGTATGGAGGGTCTGGGCCTCATTGGGCCTCATTGGGCCTTACCGGGTCTTTTCAAGCGGGCCCTAAGGACATGCGCGTTCCTGTTTCTTGTGCGCGAGGAACCAACTCGAACGGAGAGTTAGATAGACATTGGAATGCATGCACGCGTGGGCAGTTCTTCGTCTTACTACACATGTACCTACGGATAAGCCTTGGGCTGGAAGACGAGAAGTGGTTTTACACCAAGCACAACCACTGTTATAGGAGCCCCTCGTCCCTCGCTCCGTAAGCTTTTTATACTGCTCGAAAAATCTTCGAGAGCCCCTCCAGCACGCGTGCCATGCACACACCTTGCGCATAATTAATAATATCGTATCGCCGAGAAAAAATATTGCCGACGTGCAACAACGATGCAATTTCGCTTCCAAATCTGAGCAATGGAAAAAAAGAGAGCGAGGAAAACATAAGTGGCAGTTTATCAAAGTGCAATAATTATCAGAGAAAGGCCTTTGGCATTTGAGAATAAAATTCAGTGAGGTATAATTGCATTATCAGGGTTGATACAGTTTAGGAAATTCTGGAAAGTCAGAGAATGTCAGGGGACACCTGAAAAATGTTAGGGGTGATCTCGCCATGCAAAAAAAGTGAAGATCAGTGCAGGTAAAATGAAAAATTAGTGATCTTTCATCATTTTTATCCCTTACTGATCTGCAATTTTTTGCATGCCGAGAATACCCTCAACATTTTTACTTGAAACGGTTTTTACTTTTTATTTCTTCTATGCAACCCCACATAACATTTGTTGAAAATTCGTCTTTTTGTGTTGAAAATTCAACTCTTTGGGTATAAATTCAACTATTTGTTTGAAAATTAATCTTCTCGATGAAAATTCATATTTTCGGTCTGAATATTCAACTGCTTTGTAGGAAAATAGTTTTTCTGGCATGAAAATTCAAACATTTTGGAATTATTGCTTCTTCCTAATTGACTGAAAAATCTTCCTTGGTTAAAAATTCAACTCTTTTGATGAAAATTCGTCTTTCTGATTCGAAGATTCATCTCTTATCGTAGAAATTTTATCTTTCTTGGAAAAATTTAATTGATTTGGTAAAAAATTCAACTGTTTTATTGCAAATTAACCTTTTGGTTTAAAATTCACATTTTCGGCTTAAAAAATAACTGTTTTGTAGAAAATTCGTCTTTCTGATATGAAAACTCAACATTTTTAATGAAATTGTTTTTATGTGTTGACTGAAAAATCTTTCTTGGCTAAGAATTCAACTCTTGTTTGAAATGAAAAAATAAGTTAAAATATCAAAAATTACATTTATCGTTGAGGATCTATCTTTTTTGTTGAAGATTCAACTATTTGGTTAAAATTTTAACTACGTTGCTAAAAATTCATTTTTCGGTTGAAGATTCATCTCTTTGTTTAAAATGGGGTTTTTTGTTTATTGAAGATGAATTTTTATAACTGCAATGTAACTATTACATTTTCGTTTGAACAGTTCAGTTGAAAGTTCATGGTTTGAAAATTCTTGGTTGAAATTGGTTCAACAGTTTCAATTGAAAGTTAATGATTTGAAAATTCTTGGCTAAAAATTGAACTATTTTGTTGAAAATTCATGTATTTAGTTGAAACTTTCTCTTATTTGGTAGAAAATCAATATTCTTGGTTGAGTTTTTATCTTTCTTATCGAAAAGTTAACTATTATGTTGATCATTGTTTGTTTTTTCTAAATTTAAAATCAATTTTTGGAACTGCAAAATTGCCCATTTCATTTATCATTAAAAAATTGAGTATAATGTTGGAAATTCGTATTTTTCGTTGGAAATTAATTTTTTTGACTGCAAATTTAAGTATTCCATGTTTCCTTGGAAATTTATCTTTTTTAGTTGAAAATTTCACTGTTTCCTTGAAAATTCGTCTCATTGGTCGAAAATTTAACTATTCCGTTGAAAATTCCTTTTTTTCCAACTGAAAGTCAATTTTTTATCTGAAAATTTAACTATTCCATTTTTTGTTAAAAACGCATCTTTTTGTAGTTAAAAATTGTACTATTTGGCTTGAAAATTCAAGCATTTAGACAAAAACATATTTTTCTTTATTGATTGTAAATTTTTTCTTGCTCTCAAATTCAACTGTTTTATTGAAAATTCCTCTTTAAAGTTTGAAAATGAATTTATTTTGGTTGCAAATTCAACTCTTTATTGGAGGTTTTTATTTTTTGCTTTCATTCGACTGTTCCTGATTGAAAATTAGAATGTTTTTTTGGTGGAAATATCAACCATTACATTTTTTGTTAAAAGTTAATTTTTTCGCTTGAAAATTCATCTGGTTGAAAATTTAATTTGTTTTAGAAGTTCCTTTTTTTATTGAAAATTAATTGTTTTAAATGAAAATTTGTTCACTCCATTCTTGGTTCAAAATTTATCTTCTTACGTTGAAAATATAATTTTTTATTGAAAATTCATGTCTTTTGTTGAAAAATCGTCTTTCTTGCTAAAAAAGTAATCTTTCTAGTTGAAAAAATCAACTATCTGGTTCAAGATGATTAATCAATTCTGTTGAAAATAAAATACTTCTAACTTGTAATATATGTGGATTTAATTGTTTTTTAATTGTTATGTAAGATATTCCAATTACCTCCCCCCCCCCTCCCTCATAAAAACAGTAAGATGACCCCTTATAAAATTCTGTCTGACTGTTGTCACTAAAATTCTTTAAGATAAATTTAGAAAAAAAAACATTTTTGTTTTGTAATAACATTATTTATATCTCCTAAGACTTGATGTAAGGTAGTTTTTGTACCAGAAAGAAGAATGTATAACGCCCAGGGAAGATAAAAAATTGATCAGACAAGTCAGGGAATTTCGAAATTGGGTTTTTGCAGAAACCCTGATTATGTTTAAAATTTTCGTTGCGGTCTTCATTTGATTAGGGCTCAATTTTCAGGAGTGACTCATTGCGGTGGAGTGTTTACACGGTATATCGAAAGGGTTTAATTTAGCCAATATGCCACAAAGTGTATAACGAATCGTTGATCCTCCCCCAAATGTTCGAGCCCCATCATGATCTTAAACTGAAATTTCGTTTTGCTTTATAGATGAAAAGAAGATGTGGATAATTCTTATGAATTAGATCTGGTTTGATCTTCAGATACATAGCGAGTGGATGTCGGTATATTTCGACATAGGCATTGGATAGGGGATTCCTAGCTAGAGAAGGAGGCGCCAGGGCGTTCTGGCAGGGTCAACTAACCTTTTCATTAGCTAACCTCGGGTCGGCCGCATCGCGGCCTATAAAGCTCCTAAACATTGACGCAAGCAAAGATCCCCTACGAGTCCTAAACTACAAAGTATATAATTATTAGTGTGTTGAGAAGATATGAGCCTTGTAATTTGCTGGCGCCACGAAACGACTCAGACTTGGAGACATGTGCTTGCTAATTATCACCTACGATGCAAAAGTCTGTTTCCTAAAATCCTTTCCAATGATGGGTAAGTTACTTTTTAAAAGGAACTGGAGTCGTGACCATAAGTCGAGGTCTCTCACTTCTTTTGATTGCAACTCGTTAAAAAAATCTCTGAACTGTTTATTAAAAATCATCTGAAAGCTTGAAGTCTTCCGAATGAAATGATATGATCCCGTTTATCCTAAAAAACTGTTATCAATAGTTAGAGGCAAAACATTTGAAAAAACAGGGTTTTTCGGCCTCCTTTTTCAAGCATCGACTTTCACTTGTCCCCAGAAAGCGGTCGACGTTAAAAAAAATCTCTAAAAAATTCACAGATATTCTTTCAACATTTTTTAATGCAATACATTTGTCAAAATTATGAAATATTCAATACTTCACTTTTTACGGGAATATATTAACAAACACCTTATCTTGAGAACAAATAAAGATAGGGAGCCATTTAATGGGTCCACATGTGCAGTTTCGTGATGCGAGTGCAGTTCAATAATTAGATTCATGATAAAATCATTCTTACGCAAGAAATATTTCGAATATTTCTGACACTAATCAGTGCTGGCCTGTGGGGCGGCACAGCATTAAAAGTGGTAGAAAATAGTACCCTTTCGATGACAATAGTGACGGAGTTGGCTTGCTTCTGGAGTAACTATTGTCATCGAAAGGGTATTTTTTCTACCACTTGTCCAGCTATGCCGTCCCACACGCCCACACTGATTAAAGTCAGAAATATTCAGAATGATATTTCTTGCGTAAGAATAATTTTATCATGAATTCAATTAATGAACTGTACTCGCATCACAAAACTTCACATGTAGAACCATTAAACGGCTTCCTATCTTCATTCGTTTTTCAGATAAAGTATTTGTAAATAAATCCCCGTAAAAAGTAAATTATTGAATATTTCTTAATTGTGAAAAGTGTATTGGATTAAAGAATGTTGACAGAATATCTGTGAATTTCTTTAGATTTTTCCTAACATCGAACGCTTTCTGGGAACGGGTGAAGGTCGACGCTTGAAAAAGGAGGCCAAAAACCCCTATTTTTTGTAATGTTTTGCCGTCTAACTATTGATAAAAATTGCTTAGAATAAAAGTGATCATATCGTTGAATTCGGAAGACTTGAAGCTTTCAGATACTTCTTCTTTAATAATTCAATGAATTTTTGAGTACGTTGCAAACAAAGGATGTGAGGGGTCTTGACTTTTGGCCCCGACTTTAGTCATCGTTATCGTTGCCGATTCAAAAAGTAACTTTTCCTGAGATACGTTTTGAATTTGAGTCAGACAAAAGTGACTGCTTGGAAGTAATTTCAAATCATTTATTCTGTTGAATTTACAACTGAAAAAAGTCTATTTCCAACTAAAAATAGAGTTGTTAAGTTTTCAAATTGCCTAATTAATTTTCAAAAAAAAAAACCCCGAAGTTTCAACAAAATAGTTCAATTTCCAACAAAAGAGATAATTTTCAACTGAAGTGATGCATATAAAAACAAAAAATTAATTTTTCGCAAACTATTTTAACTTTCAACCAAGTAATTGAATTTTCTGCCAAAATAGATGAAATCTCCACCAAGATAATTAATTTTCTATCAAAAAACAAATAAAATTCAACAAAATACGAGAATTTTCCCTCAAGAAGTTGAATTTTCAACAACAGAAATTAAATTTTCAACAACAAAAATTGAATTTTGAACTGAAATGATCAGTCTTGAAGCAGGAAAATAAATTTTTCACAAAGCAATTACAAAATAGTTGAATTTTCAACCGAAGAGATGAATCGAAAACAATTGTATTCAACCGGAAAAAGCAAATTTTTAATACAGATTCATTTTCTTCCAATAAATACAAATTTTTAACAAAATACATAAAATTGCAACCAAATAGTTAAATTCTCAACTAAAAAAGATCAATTTAGAACCAAAAATGCAATAGATCAATTTTCAGATCAAAAAAATAATTTCCAGAAAAAAAAACTACCAAATTGTTGAATTTTTAACCAAAAAACATGAATTTAAAAAAACCTAAATCTAAATTCAAAAAACAGTGAAATTCGACCAAAAGAGACGAATTTTCAACAAAATAGTGGGATCCTTAGCCAAATACTAGATTTATCAAGTAGAACAAGTAATTTCCAACAAAAAAAACGAATTATGAACAGAATAGTTACATTATCAATGAAAGATATGAATCTTCAACTAGACTAGCTATATTTTCAGTTGAAAAAGTTAATTTTCAACGACAACAAAAATGAATTTCCAACAAAACAGTTCAATCTCTAACAAGAACAACAAAATTAACAGACAAGTTTAACCATCAATCAATTAGTAAGCAAAAAATAATAATTTTCAATAAAGTTATTCAACTTCAAATCAAAAAAGGTAAATTCTCAATGAAAAATATAATACTTAATATTTCAATCAAACAAGATTTTAAATTCAAATAATAAATAGTTGAATTCAACCAGAAAAGATGAATTTTCAAACAAAAAAGTCGAATTTTGAACCAAGAAATATTCTTCATTCAAGAGAGAAGTAAATTTCAACCAAATTGTTAATGTTCAAGCTGGAATGGCGAACTATCTACAATACAGATGAATATTTAACCCGCAAATATGAATTTTCAACAAAAAAGCTTAATTTTCACAAAGTATTTCGTCGTCCCGAAATTGGATATGAGTACTTTTTCCAACTTTTTGGGATGACTAGACACAGCCAAGTTTTTAATAAATATTTTAATTTTCTGCCAAAATAATAGAATTTTCAATAAAACAGTTAAAATTTCAACTGAGTAGAATGATTTTCTAAAAAAATAATAAAATTTTCAACCAAATAATACAATTTTAACCAAAAAAGATGAATTCTCGACCAAAGTTGTACTTTCGACCAAAGAGCTGAATTTTCAACTAAAATGATGATTCTTCACTCGGAATTACCAAATTTTTAGTTGCAAAGATTAATTTAAAATATATATATATATATATATATATATATATATATTTAGTTCTATAAATTAATGTTTTTTTCTATTTAAAAGTGTTTCTACAGATTTAAGAAAATTTTGATTTCCAGGATGGAGACAAATTCGAATTCTCAGACTTTCGAAAACTAGCCGCCACAAGTTGAATAGCGAAAATGAAAAACTATTTGCAAAAGCGATAACATTGATTGATTTTCGTAAAAAAACGTATTCATTTTCGAAAGTTTTTTCCGAAAATCACTGAAACAGTAACGATTCTTAACTAAAAATCCTGATCACTGATCACTGATCCTTTCTACTTTGCAAATCGAATTTGTTAGCAAGTTTCTTTCATGACCGACATCTTATTTGAATGGTCCAAAAATCGAGAGGTCGTCGTACACTGGATACTTTTGCCATTTCTGTCATTAAGAGCTTCAAACGTGGGAACTGGACACTTTCTACTCACTTTTACCTTGAAACAATGCGTTCTCACTCTTTCGTTTTCGCTCGGAGCATCCCCCGCAGTGCTTCAATTACTTTAAGTACACAAGAAGCGCTTTTTCCTCTACCGAATTTTTTTCCAATCAATCGAAAATCAGGTTACGGGGTAGACAATATTTCTTCATCTTTATTTCGACAGGCTCCCACGAGTCACTTAACAAGAATCTAGAGAGTGCAAAATTTTTTACAAGTGGCCATTAAAAACTACTTCATATTACCAGGATGGGGGGGGGGGGGGGAGGGGCAGGTTTCGTGACAATTTTTGACGTAGACTAGAAGAGGGGTTTGGTTGAAAATTTAACTATCTTGTTAAAAATTGGATTTTTTTGGTTGAAAATTAATTTTTCTAACTGAATATTGAACTATTCCATTATTGATTGAAAATTATTCGTTGTTAGTTGATAATTCAACAATTCCGTTAAAAATTGATGTATTTTGTTGCAAATCCGTGTTTTTATTAGCAAATCAATTCTATTCATTGGAAATTCAACTAGTTGGTTGAAAGTTAACCTACTTTGTTAAAACTCCATTTAATTCGTTTGCAGATTGATCACTTTGGTTGAAAATTGAGCTGCTTGTTAAAAATTCGTATTTTTTGCTTGAAAATAAATATTTCTAACTGATTTAAAAATTTATCAATTTGGTTGAAAATTCGTCTTTTCGGTTTGAAAATTCATCTCTTTTGGCAGAAATTTCATCTTTTTCGGTTGAAAATACAACTGTTTGGTTAAACATTAATTTTTGTTTTGCTTGAGGAATTTACTTATTTTATTGAAAATTCGTGCATTTTTATTAGGATCATCAGTTTAAGTTAAACTATTTGGTTGTAAGTACAACTGTGTGGTTAATAATTTTTTTTTCAATTCAACTGTTTGGTTGAAAAGTCATCGTTGTGGGTCGAAACTTCAACTATGTGATTAAAAATTTCAATATTTGGTTAAAAATTTAACTTAATTTAACAATTTTGTTGAGACGTCATCTTTTGTGTTAGAAAAGTCAACTGCATTGTTTAAAACTGATCTTCTTCAATTGAAAATTAATCTTTTTCAATCGAAAATTCATGTTTTCTTATTTTGTATACATATTTTTTGTTACAAAAGTTCTCGGTTGAAGATTCGACTATCTGCTCAAAAACCCATCTTTTTTTATTGAAAATTTAGCTGCTTTGTTTGAAATACAATATATTAAGACTTTGAATCTCAAACTTTGAATTGAAGTGAATTGGATATCGTACCTATACAGAAAAAACAGAAGTGAATTTTTGTTGCGGGTAATTTTCAAGTAGATAAAGTAGAATTTTTTCGCATCGGAACAAAACAAGATTTAATGAAGTTGACATGGTAACAATTTCCTGTGTGGTGGGTAAATCTTAAACGTAAAGTTAATTTTTGTTACAGGTAAATATTACTTTGACACCGCTGTAAAGATTACATTTCGTTTTTTCTATGTAAACATGAATTGTATTTATAAGAATTTATTCTTGGTGTTTCTTTTTAGGCAATTATGAAATGGAATCTAAGACAATATTTTGACTTAAAGGGTGGTAGGGTGGAAGTGTTCATATTTTTGACGTTACCCTTAAGGCTCATGTAGTGGGTATTCCAAACTACAAAACTCACCTCAAAAAATTGGTTTCGAATGCTAGCGCACCGAAAGGATGTCAGGGGGCAATTTTTTCCCCACAGGAAGCACATATCCATATTTGAGGGGGAAAGTCCCTCCGGAACGTCAACACTCGCGATAAATGTTAAAAAATTAAAAAATAAAAACGTTTTTCAAAGTTCGAAAAAAAGTAAACAGAAACAGTACAATCAGCGCCGCCTGGTGACTCGATCGATCACTAAATCGATTTAAAAGGACTTCTGGCGCCATATTCAAAATAGAAAAAGCATTGAAACATATTTAGGAGTAATATTCATAAAATTCTTAATAAGTTATAATATATTATTTGAAAAACATAACGAATAAATATTATCTTACAAAAATATAAGAGAAAAAGAAGGAAAAATATATTCAACGCAAAATACTGACTGATAAAAGAGATAAATAAAACTTGCAACATTTTCTTGTAATTCTGAGTTGATCTTATAACATTCCCTTCACACCACCCACATAGAAGAAATAATTTACATATAGCTAAAAAAGATTTGGTAAAGATTTTCCAAATTTGTAATTAGCAAAAATAAGCATTTTCCACAAAATGCAATGTTATTGTGTTTATGATTTTTTCATAGGAACCTTAGGCTATATAATGTACAACCAACATCCCATAAAACCCACCCACGCAATAGAACTCAACTGTAAAAAGCTGGAAAGACCCGGTGAGTATTTTCCGATCTTAGTCCATGGGAATATAATCATTTCTCTAAAAAATCAAAGGTATAGCGACTTTGATTTTTATGAAAGGCCCTCCGGTTCTGGATTATTATTATAACATCCCCAAAAGTCCATCCACCCACAAGAAATAAATAACATATGGCTGTTAAGATTTGGTAAAGATTTTCCAAACTTGTAATTAGCAAAAAACAGTAATTTCCACAAAATGCAAAGTTATTGTGTTAATGATTTTTTCAGAGAAACCTTAGGCTACATAATGTACCCCTAACACTCCATCAAACCCACCCACGTATTAGAAATCAATTCTAGTAAGCTGGGAAGACTTGGTAAATATATTGCTGTATTATTCTTTGACGAAAAAATAACGTTTTTAGAAAAAGTCGAAGTCGTTGTCTCTATGATTTTTTGATGTGATCCTCAGTCAATAGATTGTTATCAGAACACCCCATACAAACCCACTCTCGCATTAGAAATCAATTCTAGAAAGTTTTCGAGACAAGTTTTTTATTATTTATTCCTAAGACATCCTGACACTTATGGCTTCTTTTGAAGCCTGAATTCGAGTTGGAATTCACAGGCTCAAGTCAATCAGACTCCATTGTGGCCGCTGGTCATTAGGAAAGCGATTCCAAATTCGTCTTTTTTCACACTACTAAACAGAGTCGATTTTCAAGACACATTTTTTATCATTTATTCCAAAGACATCCTGACACTTATGGCTTCTTTTGAAGCCATTATGAAAACGATTTCAAATTTTTCTTTTTTCACATTACCATCGAGAGTCAGTTTTCAAGACAAATGTTTTATCATTTATTCCAAAGACATTCTGACTCTTATGGCTTCATTCCAAACACAATGGAGTCTGATCGTCTTGAGCCTGTGAATTCCAACTCGAATTCAGGTTTGGAATGAAGCCATAAGAGTCAGAATGTCTTTGGAATAAATACTAAAAAACTATTCTGGAAATCTTTCTAGAATTGATTTCTAATGCGACAGTGGGTTTGTATGGGTCTTCTGATAACAATCTATTGACTGAGGATCACATAGGAAAATCATAGAGACAACGTCTTCGACTTTTTCTAAAAATGTTATTTTTTCGTCAAAGAATAATACAGTAATATATTTACCAAGTCTTCCCAGCTTACTAGAATTGATTTCTAATACGTGGGTGGGTTCGATGGAGTATTAGGGGTACATTATGTAGCCTAAGGTTTCTCTGAAAAAATCATGAACACAATAACTTTGCATTTTGTGGAAATAACTTTTTTTTGCTAATTACAAGTTTGGAAAATCTTTACAAAATCTTAACAGCCGTATGTAATTTATTTCTTGTGGGTGGATGGACTTTTGGGGGTGTTATAATAATAATCCAGAATCCAAGGACCTTTTAAAAAAATCAAAGTCGCTATAACTTTGATTTTTTAGAGGAATGATTATATTCTCATGGACTAAGATCGGAAACTATTTACCGGGTCTTTCC
Source organism: Andricus quercusramuli (assembly GCA_932178445.1). NCBI lineage: Eukaryota > Metazoa > Arthropoda > Insecta > Hymenoptera > Cynipidae > Andricus > Andricus quercusramuli. The sequence goes on along the minus strand of CAKNXH010060996.1, from coordinate 83,353 downwards.
AGCTTTCTACAGTTGAGTTCTATTGCGTGGGTGGGTTTTGTGGGGTGTTTGTTGCACATTATATAGCCTAAGGTTTCTCTGAAAAAATCATAAACACAATAACATTGCATTTTATGGAAAATGCTTATTTTTGCTAATTACAAATTTGGAAAATCTTAACCAAATCTTTTTTAGCTATATGTAAATTATTTCTTCTGTGTGGGTGGTGTGAAAGAAATGTCATAAGATCAACTCAGAATTAGAAGAGAATGTTGCAAGTTTTATTTATCTATTTTATCAGTCAGTATTTTGCTTTGAATATATTTTTCCTTCTTTTTCTCCTATATTTTTGTAAGATAATATTTATTTGTTATGTTTTTCAAAGAATATATTATAACTTATTAAGAATTATTGCTCCAACATATGTTTCAATGCTTTTTCTATTTTGAATATGGCGCCAGAAGTCCTTTTAAATCGATTTAGTGATCGATCGGATCACCAGGCGGCGCTGATTGTACTGTTTCTGTTTACTTTTTTTCGATCTTTGAAAAACGTTTTTATTTTTTAATTTTTTAATATTTATCGCGTGTGTTGACGTTCCGGAGGGACTTTCCCCCTCAAATATGGATATGTGCTTCCTGTGGGGGAAAAAATTGCCCCCTGACATCCTTTCGGTGCGCCAGCATTCGAAACCAATTTTTTGAGGTGAGTTTTGTAGGTTGGAATACCCACTACATGAGCCTTAAGGGTTTTAGCTTTGTGTGATGAAATGTCGTGTGGATTTCATTACCTGAGTAACGAACTTTCTTTCTGGACCCTTTCTTTAATTAATTGTCAATCAATATCATTGCTATAGGCTAGATTATTGCAAAATAATTTGCAGAACACTTATACAAGTCCATTTAACGCAAAAGTAGTTTCAATAATGGAAAAGACCGTTTTAATAAAAGGGGAAATTATTTTCTGGCACGTGAGTGTTATGTATAAAGAGGAAATGAACGCGTATCAATTTGAACCACTTTTATAACATTGGCTCGATGAAATGAGGATAACCGCAATTAGGTGAATGCGAATATAGTACGTGTGACATGAAGGTAGGCAGACAGATGACAGGCAAGCAGCCAGTCACACGGACGGACAAGCCTTTCGCCTCAAGGCACGCTGCGACGAAGAACAGATTATCTACTAGATTCAACTGCTGTCTCAGGTCTGTTCATGATGCGAACATTCGTATCGAAATTCAATTTGCAACGGAAATACAAAATCACTGACTACTTTTCAGTTTTCCTTGCCTTCGTCTTTCCGCTTCGGGATACGTTCGGTAATACTTTATCTGTCACTGATACCATGCTCGATATACTCCCGCAAAATCATGGATGCATCAAATCAGATTAGGTTTTCTCTCTTAAAATGAACCAGTGAAACCTCACTAGTTGAAACAGCCAGAAGTGTGCCACTGAGAATCAGTCAGATTTCACAGGTTCACTGAGTGAAATTCCGTCACTGGTAAAATCAGTGAGGTTCACTGTTTTCTCAGTACCTGTAGTCATCTGATCGTACGCGTTGTCATTTGCAAGATTATCTTTTAAAACCCGTACTTTACTCTCAAAACAATAAATGAGGGTCGGGTTGCAATAGAATAGAATATAATATATTGCGCCTAACTGTGGGAAGGCCCGTCATTACGTGAACGTGTCGCGTAGCTTAAAATCAAACACAAGTGGTCAGGGGCCTTCCCACTTTCAGGTGAAAGATATTATATCCCTTGATTATTGCAGCCAGGCCCCATATATTTACAATACAAATATTATTACGTAACAAAGTTCGTTTCCACTCGAGAAATGCAAAGACCCGACCGGCGACGCGCGCGTACCAGACGACTGGGGGTTCATGTCTTGGCCGCGTGGAGCGGTATATCAATGGTTGAATCTGTCAATTGATGCCACTGGTATATTCAGTATCGTTATTTCAGTTGAATCACTTACCGGTTCACTCAGTCGAAGTGTGAAAATCACTGTTTAACCAGTGATAATTCAAAATACTGATTCAATCAGTGAACAGTTCACTGGTTCAGTTTAAGAGAGTTATATTTTCTTCGAGTTTGGGTAAAATTCGAAAAATTTCCACAATTCATCTCAAAATTACTGATGAATGTTTGGAACTTAGTGATTCTCAGAACATACTACTACTGTAAGATTGTTCCTTGGAGATAGTGTGGCTCAGAAGGTAGCCTGCTCAAAATTTTTTCAGTAGGGTGACGGACTGGCAAAGCAGTCATGTGTTTCAATCCTGTTGTGGAGAAGTGAAAGGAAAATGCTGTCTCAAAACTCCGCATATCTTCTTGGATATCAGTAATCTTAAATAATGTTGAGTTCTGTGAAGAAAAAAAAGATATGGGTTAAGGAGTGACAGCGCTGACCGGTGCGTGGGCCAAAGGTGGCTTTGCTTATAACATCGCTATTACTTAACAATTTTAATTTTACTTTGCATTCAATTAATCTATTTTATTATAGAGACAGTGCTACCTACTAAGATCTTGAAAATTGGCGTTCTAAAAGAAAAATTATGGAGAAAATCATGTAATTATAATAATTTAACGTAATTCAAGTCCAAACTATTTTGAATACCGTAAATAATTGAGGCCTCAGCAGAGGGGCAAGCGCGAGCAAGATAATAATTTACAAGTGCTTACTAAAAAAATGGTCGGTAAAAAAATGGACTCTACCGGTCGTTAGAGCAAGTTTTTTTGTATTGTTACGGTAGAAATATTTGCGTGTAGTCCGCTTCTAGTAAAATGTCAACGAATGAAAGGTTATATCACAGCTATCACTATTTTTATTCAAAATAACTTATTCTTCTTGCTGGATATGTTTGAAGGTAATTTTTCCAGTACATAAAATACCACAGAAACGAACCATCATATTTTCCAATCTTTAGATGTTTTGTATTTCATAAAAAGCTGCGGTCGCCTTTACCCTACGGTGGGGGGCAAAGCCGACGAAATACAGCTTGTCAGAAATAATTAAATGATCAAATCATTGTTTTATTAATGTAAAAAATACTTATCGAAATATGTAATACAATAATTTAGGATTCTGAATGAAAAAAAATGGATCAATTCCACATCAATTCAACTTTAAAAAAATCATTGACAGTTAACTGTTCGGCGCTACCCCTCCTTACCCTAATATACTTTTTATCTATACAGTTTTTGCGGTACAGTCAAATATCAAAAATCTTTTTGCTTGAAGAGATCATACAATTAGTTTAGTCTGAATAACAACTCAGGGGCCGTCTATAAACTACGTTACCAATCTGATGGGTGGGGTAAGGGGGTCGCGTTAACAACTATGGTTGGTAAAGAGGAAGGGGGTAGTGTCTTTGAAAGTAACGTTACGAACTAAGATAGCGTTTAGTATGTTTCCTGACGATAAATTTTAACAAAGTTTGCGAATTTTGCGAAAGATGACCCTGCAACGGCAGTTCAATAATAATTTACTAAGTTTGAAATCACTTTTTTCTGACTTTTCCCCTTGTTCAACGAATTCTTCTTTTCTCCCTGTTTCAAGAAACTTTTCCTTTTTCTTGTTTTTTCATTTAAATGCGAACTAAATTAATAGAATGCAATAAGAAAATTCAACTATTTTTTGTTCGAGATTAATTTTTTTGGATTAAAATCTTCAAAAATTCTACTATTCGGTTTAAAATTTGATTATTTTTTTAAAAATTTAACTATTTTGTTAAAAATTGATCTTTTTTAGTTGATAATTCAACTTTTTGGTTAAAAATTAACTAGTTGCTCTAGAGTTGAACTACTCTGTAAAAAATTAACTTTCCGTTAAAAATTTATATTTTCGATGGAAAATTCAACTATTTGGTTAAAAATGTATACCCTTCTAAAGATTCACTTCTTTGGCTACAAAATTCAACTATTTTGTTGAAAATTCGTTTTTTTTTGTTCCTTTCAATTAATTTTTAATCTTAAAATTTAATTATTTCATTTTTGGCTGAAAATGTATACTTTATACGTTAAAAATTCAACTGTTTTGTAGAAAATGTATGTATTTTGTTGAAAATTCATCTTTTTGGTTAAGGATTCAAGTATTTTGTTAATCGTCTTTTTTGGTTGAATTCAAATGGATAAAAGTTTGTTTTTTTGTTGCTGTAAAATAATTTTTCGGACTGAAAATTTAAGGATATAATGTTTGGTTGAAAATTGATATTTTTCAGTTGAAAAATCATCTTTTTGGTTGAAAATTCTTCATTTGGCAGAAATTTCATCTTTGTGGATTTAAAGTTCTGCTATTTAGTTGTAAATTGAATTATTTTGTTGAATATGAAACTATTTTGATAAAGTCATCTCTTTTGGTCGAAAATTAACTATATTTTTGAAAATTTGTCCTTTTGGATTGAAAATTCGTTTTTTATGGTAGAAAAGTCATCTTTTTTGGTTAAAATGAACTTTTTTGTTAAAAATCAACTTTTTGGGTTGAAAATCCTCTCTAAAAAGAAATTCGCCTTCTTGGCTTAAAAAATCAATTATTCAGATGAAAACCCAACTGTTTTCGGTTGAATATCAATCTCCCGATCGGAAAAATCTTTTCTGGTTGAAAATTCAACTATTTTTTTGAAAATTCAACTTTTTTTTTTTAATTCGTCATTTTTGCTCAAAAGTTCAACTGTTTGGATATCAATGCAACTTCTTGGTTGAAAATTGAATTTTTTGGTTAATAATTCGTCTTTTTTTTGTCGAAATTTCACCGTGTTTAACCAACGGCTACATTACTTTCGGGTGATGAGGGGGAGGACGTAAGAGAAAGTTACGGTCGTCAACGAGAAGGGCCTGGTTGGGGAGGGTGAGTCAAAAATAGTCCAAAATTGGTAACGCAGTTTATGAACGACCCCTTATTCTACGATCGGAAAAGTGGTCAAAAGGACCGATTCACTTATCAAACACCTGATCCTCACAATCACCCTCACTTGTAATTGCACCAAATTACAACATACAAGCCTCACTCTGCAGTTATTAAGTAATTACACAAAGTGTTGCCAGAAATGATTAAGTCTGCTTGATCTTCTGGAAACCGAAATAATGGAAAGTTTGCATGCAGACATGGAACAAGGACATGCCGAATCATTGAATTTGTATGAGTATGGGAAAGGCAAAAAATAAGTCGCAAAGTCGTAATAATAATTAATATATATCATTATATTAACCAGGAATATGCATTATACCCTCTTGTTCCTAATGATCCTTTAAATCTAAGCCAAGATTCGTTGAAACGAGAATAGTGTGAGATACGAATAGTGGAATTCCGGAACGTGGAAAGTTCGGAAATGAACGGTTTGTGCATCCTGAACGATTACACGAAACTCCTAATGGAAATTACAGTGGTTCTTAAGTGGCGCGAGGATATACTTACCTTGCAGGACTCCGTTAGCGCTTTTTAGTCGAGTTTGACTTATTCCACGACTGAAATTGTGTGGGAAGAAGCGTTTCGGTAATCAATGGTTTTGGCAGGTAGGCGCCCTTTTAGTGGTTCTTGAAGAGTATATAACCACGGTTTCGGGTTCGGGCTAGGCAACCGTTGAAACGGGTGGGGGTGAAACATTCCCCCTCGCAACTTCACTGATTATTTCTCTCCTGGAACTGCTTTCGTGGGAGGTTTGTATTTGTACCTTCTGATTTCTGCTTCTTATTCGCTTTCCAATATTCCCATAGTCTTGACTCACGTTTTTTAGACTGAACTCTCACCTCCAATTGCTACCTTCTCTTCTCATAGGTTTAGTTTTGTTGCTCTCTATTTTTTCGTATTCGTATTTTATCACTCAGATTCATATTCATTTTGGACATTTACATATAGAAAATCCGAACTTACGAAGTTTACGTAAATTCCTCTTTCCACAGGAGAACGACAGACACTAACCCCCTATTACCCCAAATACCCCAACTCTTAATTATCCTACAGGTAATGCCTGACGTACTCAATTCTGTATAGTCCCTAAATCCCAGGCGCTTGTATTCGCCAGAACATTTGGTCAGGGAAGTGGAAAACTGCAGAAAACAAAAACCTCCTGAGCACAGCCGGTTACCGACAGACGAGTTTGGTGTAGACATTCGACAGCATCGAGTGTCCAAATCCATTCTGGGCGTTAAACCTCCCGCTCGAAAGAAGTTAAACGCAGCCAAAACACAATTTAGCGAGAATCCCGAACGGTCACCCATCCGAGCACATTCCTCTTTTTTCATCTATTCTCAAGAAACTTCCCTTTTTCTCGTTTCTTTGCTTAAATACGAACTAAGTTGATAAGAACCAATAAGAAAATCCTTCTCATATTGTTTCAAAGTTAATATTTTTTGGTTGAAAAGTCTATAATTATATTGTTTGTTCAGAATAACTCATCTGTTTTCGTTGAAAATTCTATTATTTTAATTAAACTAAATCAATGCATTATGCCAACGGCCATACCACGCTGAAAAAACCAGTTCTCGTTAGATCACTGAAGTTAAACAGTGTTGAGTGCGGTTAGTACTTGAATGGGTGACCGTTCGGGAATACTGCATGCTGTTGGCCCGTCGTGGGTGTGGTGAGCCCACACTAGTAGTACTAGCAATAAATAATCCACCTAGAAACACTACCCGAATCGGGTAGTGTCACGCCTGCCCCGAAAGGGAAATGGCTTGATGGTATAAAAAAATTATTTTTTTTAAATTTGCACTGATTCACAATGCAATCTCACTGATTTCAATAGCTTGAAATAGGTCAATGGTTGAAATCAGTCAGGACTTTCACTGAAAATCAGTAAAATCTCACAGATTCAAATTTAGAGAATTCGTTGAAAATAAACTCATTTGTTGAAAATTCAACTCTTTTCTAAAAAATTCATCTTTTTGGCGGTGAGCATGATAAGTCCATAACGGATTATCTGAAATCGAAAAACCAACGAGATTTCATCAGTATATTCCTATAAGCAGTTTATGAACGAGGGATTTTTATTTGGACCAAAATTTCCATTTTTTTGGGGTAAAAAAACGAATTTTGGGAACCTCAAGAGTCGGAATTTTTCGAAAAATCAGACCCATTTTTTTTATCAAAATTTTTGAAAACCCTTCGTTCATAAACTGCGTATAGGGATATACTGACGAAATCTCGGTGGTTTTTCGATTTCAGATAATCCGTTACGGACTTATCATGCTCACCACAAAAAAATTTAAGAAAACGTGTTTTGCGGCAGCGGTCATTTCTTCCCCATTTTTAAAAACTTTTTAATACAAAAGTCCCATTACATTAGTCTTTGTTGATAACAAAATTCGTATTTTTTTTTAGAAATGTCCTTTTTGTGAGCTGAAAAGTCATAGTGAGAATTCAAAAAAAAATTCTTCACTTATTTTGGGAACGTGAGACCTTCGACCCTAAAATTGAGTATTGATGGCAGAAGAGAGCTGCCTTGAAAAAAACTTCGGAACGGACATTTTCGTCTTAGTTAATTTTGATTTTCTTGAGTATTTGCTTTTTAAAAAACATTTATTTAAGGAACATAATTCTTTTAAGCCTTCTTGTGTAATATTTTTACACAATTTGGTTTTTTAAAGTTTATGTTGGTTTAAAAAAAATGTACTTTCAATTAATTTTATGAATAAAAAAGTGAAATTGTGAAAAATGTTGAATTTTTTTGGCGTGGAATAGGTCCGCATAACACGCTTTTCAATTTTTTACGATATCTTCAAAATCTGATTCGTTCGAGGAGAACGGACCTGATCAAACATACGTGACAAAGCGGGTCGCCGATATTGGAACCAAGATCGATAGCTATATGAGGATATCCAGACCTCGGCCGAATCAATGTACACACGCCACCTTCTTCTGTTTGGACAGCGAAGGACCGATCTTCCATTCTGACGCGCCGATCCGTATCCTACCGATTTTTTTTCTTCTAAAACCTTGGCAGAATTAAAAAAAAAAGTTTTGCTACTTTCTCGTCTCTTACGCTTTATTGTTATATCACCAAAAACATCAACGATGAAACACACTCCGACAAGTAAAAAGTTATCAATACAATCAACATTGTGAAATCAAAGTTTGCCAAGTAATTATAAAAGATATTTCAATTTAAACATTTTCAGACAATTTTTTTAACGCTCCACTCGCATGTATAGTGGCGTTCTTGGTTCATATCCGTACTGAGGCAGAGTTTTTTCTTGTTCTTCAAAAAATTATTTGTGCGAAGTAATCGTTAAACATCGAATTTTAATTAATTAAAATTAAAAAACTGGGGTGTTAGCATACTTTGAAATGGTTGTATCTTCCAACAATTATTCAGATTATTGTTTAAGTTATACTGTTTTCGGAATTATTGATAAAGAAATTATGTACACTACCGTCGGAAACTGTCGGTACGGCAAGCGCGAGTGCTATTAAAAATCACAGATGACTTTAAAACCTGTTTATTCTTTTTAAAAAGGAGCGAGAAACTTTTTATTCATAATTCCACGTTTAATGGCCACTAATAGATGTATTTTTGACATTTTAAGCAGAATATAGCATGTGAGAAGTTTTTGAAAAAAATGCAAGAATTTCTCGAATTTCGTAGCTCGATTTCAACTCGTGTTATGACCTCGGAAAGTTGTAGCAAAAATCTGAAATTTATAACACACAGTATTTGAAGCCTTATATTGATTTCAAGTCAATTGAAGTTAAAAACTCTTCATGGGTTCGCGAGATATGACTACAAATATTTAGGCGTGTCTGTGTCATGTTTTAGCGCCGAGAATTTCTCAGATTTTTTACTTTAACTTCAACTTGTGTTGTAACTTAGAACACTCGTTTAAAAAAAACGGAAATTGACAGGATGTAATCTTTGAAATATTATCTTTAATTTTCTCTGATGAGACTTTAAAAATCGTAACAGGTTTCCGAGATATAATTGAAAATGTCCAATCGTGTCTGCTCCTCGCTCCTTAAGCGACTGAATCTTGCCGCAAACATGCTTGGACATTTTTAGTTAAATCTCGGGAACCCGTGAAGACTTTTTAACTTTTATTAGATTAAATTGAAGATAAGGCTTCAAAGATTACGTGTCGTATATTTCAGTCTTTCCAACAAAATTCCTAAGACACAGCACGAGTTGAAATTAAGGTAAAAAATCTTAAAATTTCTCGGCGATCACCGCTCTCACGGCCGACAGCGGTGATTGCCGACTGAAATTTGACGCAGTCACGTTTGAACATTTTTAGTCATATCTCGAGAACCCGTAGAGATTTTCAAGTTTGATTGAACTAAATTAAAGATAATGATTTAAGGATTGTGTAATATAAATTTCAGATTTTCGCTACAACTTTCCTCCTAGTAATCACGTTTCAAAACCAGCAGTAATTTTTAATAGTCGTGTTAGTCGTACCGACAATTTCCGACGGTATTGTAGTTGATAATACTACAAGACTAATATTAGCTTTTGCAAAAGAATATTGTAGAATTTTTTTCTGGTTAGTATGTCGCATGCAAAGCCGCGATAGACCTGCGGGTTACTTTTTAAGTTCGCTGATGAAAAGACTAGCATTACGTGTGTCGGCTCGTTCCTTTCGTCCGTCGGTCGGACCGTCCGTCAGATCGACCTCCGACCCCTTAAGCCTCTTTTCATCTCTTTCTTTCGCATTCTCTTTCTTGTGATCTCCCTCGAGCTTGGGCCAGAAAAAAGGTAAAAAAACGTCTCTGAGGGGCGTACGGTGCGCCACGTCGTAAACATATTTTTATTAAATAATTAGATATTAGGGCTCCCCTTAATGGGTGGTTAGCCCTCGCGTGCCCTCCATTCCAAACATACCTTCGCGGTGTACGTGAGATTCCCACACTTTGTGTCTCTTTACAATTTTAACTCGCTCTGCAAACTATCTCTAAATGGATACAAACAAACCTTGAAGTATCTCTTTTCCTCCAATGAAAGATGTTACATTTTTTCACTTTAACAGGGATCACAGTCAGTCTTCTATTCCCCTTTTTCCTCTATTTTCCTAAAACTCCCCTATAATCCATTTATTGGAGAATTTTATCCATTTTCCCCAAATACACACCCTTCCCCTTTTGGAAGCTACGCTTAATTTTTTTCAAATTATAAGTAGCTTAGTGAAACTCCAATTGCTAAAAAAAAAAAAAAAAAAAAAATTGTCGATGATTCGCGCAAATAATAGAAAAAAGAAAATCTAACATGATGGATTCAATATTGTTGCGAAAAAGAACAAATAATATATCTCACACATTACTGAGATACGTTTGTTCTTATAACATTTGAATTATATGTAAATAAAATGTATTTTATTTTCCTGTCTAAAAAAGGTGACGATTGTTGTTGAAAATCTGGTCGGCTTTCCATTATTGCAATAAATTTTAGAAGAGAAAGCGAATCGTAAATAATTTAAAAAAGTCATTGAGTTCATAATTGTTTATTCAAGTGTAGTGATTTTCATATTTTTCTTTTTTCTTCTGCTTCAGGAAAAAGTCGTAATTTTCATTAAATTTATCTTCACAAACGTCCATTTGATTCCTCGAAAGGTGCTTTACAATTATAATTGTTACGTTTTTATGGAAACTATTTTCTTTGTAAATAATACGTACATTTATTATTAGTTTGTCATTCTTGGAATTAAATAATCTGCCAAATAATATTTAATAAAAACGTGATAATTAGACATGTAAAGAACCTTTCAAGGATTAGAATGAGCTTTTATTAATTAAAATTGAATATAAATGATGAATTTCACCTAAAATGGAAAAAGACATATTTGCGAATAACTAAAGTTTAATAAACTATTATGACTATAACTATTTTTTTCTTTCTACGCATAGGTAAATAATAAAATCCGATGTGAATTGAGAAACATATGTGCTTTTTAAATGCTCTTGCGTGGTTAAATCAAAACTTTCAATTTGTCTAATAAATTATTGTTAATATTATAAATGTTTCATGCTAGTTCTTTTCGCTGGGAATTTTTATTTTTTTAAACGAATTTTTATGTAAAATCTGAAAGTTTCAAAGGTAACTTTAAATTTCGATTTTGTTAGCATTTTCCTTTACAAGAAATTGACATTTGAAAAAATCATCGGATTTTGAAGGTTCATAATCACACTGAAGAAATATTTTCTTTTTTTTAAACAAAAAACATTATAATTTGAACACGCGTTTTTAATTCTGTTAACAATTATTGACTAGGTTAGTGTTTTTCGTCGTAAATCAGTATTTTTGTTTCGAAAAGAATTATATTCCAAACATTCCAAAGAAGATTCACAACTTTTGAACAATTCGAGGTTATGTTTTCCACCGAAAATAGGTTATTAAAAACAAAAATCATTAAATTTTAAAGAAGATTTAGAGTTTAAAACATTTTTTTGTAAGGTTATGTTAGTATTTTTCGTCGGAAATTGGTAAATTTTTTTTTATAATAACATTTTGTACTGGAAATCGGTACTTTTGATAACAAATTATTGTATTTCTAAAAAGATAAATAATTTTTGTACCAGTTTAGTTAATGCTTGCGTTTTTAAAAGAGAATTTATTATTTCAAATCATTTTTCGTAAATTGAAGTTAGTGCTTTTCATCCAAAATTGCTTCTGTTGATAAAATATCATTTGATTTCAAAGGATAGTTACAATATTTCAGCAATGATAGCGATTTTTACCTGAAATCGGTTATTTTGAACAAAAATCATTTGACTTCAAAAACTAAACTTACAATCAGGTACTTTGAAATATAATAATTTTTTACTAATATCAATTTTATATTTTGAATTAAAAATTGCATGGGACAACAAAAAATCGCATCCGTGTTCGTTTTCTAGTAGGGGAAAGTGGGGTATGGTGTCAGTTCGGGGCACGGTGACTCTGGCTAATAGTGATCGTGTTTCTTGAGTTTTATATTATTTTTTTACATAAAATAGCTTCCTTGAGTACCAAAGAAAGCTATTTTATGTAAAAAAATTAATATGAAAATGAACAAACACGAGCTTTATTTGCTAGAGTCACCATGCCCCGCACTGACACCATATCCCACTTTCCCCTATAATCAAATTTTTTGTATCTTATGAAAACATTGCATTCATTAATTTTTGTTCGTCAAGCTCGTATTTTTTGATGAGAAATTTTTTTAAATCCTCTTCAAACTGATGAACCACTGTGATCCCTACTTCCAGTAAAAGTATATATAAAACTGTTTTGCGTTATAAAGATCGATAGCATTTATTTTCTATCTCTAACAAATATTTAACATTAAACAATAATAAAGTTGTATAGGTGTCAGGGTAACGAGATACAAATACAGGATCTCACTTTTCATATTATTATTTTTTTTGTTTAGAAAAATATAAAGCTTTGGATTCTCGAAAAAGCAAACACTTTTACATCTATACTAAAAATAGTTTTGCCACTAAAGAATTTCAGGTCAGGAAGTGCATCAAAGGAACTTGCTAAAGTGCGACGTAGTTAAGAAGTTAGAAAGAGAATGGTTAAGTTCTGTTAGTAGAAAAAGCTCTTTCTTAGCGGCGGACTACATACGCTTCGATGGCGTCGAGAACTCGGCAAGTACTTTTTCCAAGGTGTACTCAATGTTTGAACAATCTAAACGAGTCCATAGAGAAAAAGTAGCTCGAAATGTAAAAAGAGGTCAGCTTTTTGATAATCAAAAACAAATCAGTCAAAAATTAAATAATTAAGTCTATTTTTATTTTTAACATTCATGATTTATATTATCGACAGATATCCAATTCAAATGGATGTTGAAGACTTTCGATATTTTAAAATTTTATTCATTCAATTTCATTAGAATGGACACAGATTTAACGATTATTTAAATAATATATTATTGATTATACTTCATCATCACATATTTACTGACCTTCATATCAAAAGTTTAATAGACAAATTCATATCCATTATGCATCATATTTAAAAAAAATTCTTTCATATCCAGAATAATATTCTGAAATTGAACACAAAATCGTTGATAGACCAATTATGGTCTCATTATCTCTGAATTGAATGAAAATTTCTAATTACCTTTCGTACAGATCAATTTGTTTCTTCATAAGGAATCAAACGATATAGAAAAATAATTTTTCATAAACTAGAAAACAAATGCCCGCTACGTTCGCGATTATTTTTTTACACAATTTTAAAATTAAAAATATAAAATTATTAATAGTGCAAAATATTTGTATTTTATATTGTATATCATTTAAAATAATAGAGAAGAAAAGCAAGAACAACCTAACATAACCTACATAACCTACAATTGTTAAAAAGTTGTGAATTTTCTTTGAAATGTATTAAATTTCGACGTAAAACACTAACATTATCCAAAATCGTTGAAAGATTCGAAATTTTGTTCAAGTTATCATGTTTCTTGTTTGGAAATATCAATTTTCGATGTAAACCAGCAACGTAACCTGAAATTGTTCAAAAATTATGAGACTCCTTGGAAATCTAATGAATTATAATAAAAACTTCAATTTTCCACTAGAAATATTAACACAATCCAAAATTGTTCAAGCTTGTAAATATTAGTATTTTGAGCAAAATAAATTATTCGATTCAAATCTAATGATTTAAAAAAAAGCCAATTTCAGGTTGAACACGCCAACATAATCTACATTGGTTGAAAAATTGTCAATATACGTTAAAATCTAATAATTTTTTATTTAAAATACCAATAATTTCCAATGAAAATCACTAACATAACATAAAAGAAAATTTTTCAGAATTGTAAATCTTCTTTGAATTCTATGGATTTCTTGGAAATTAAAAAGAAACATGAATCCAACAATAAAATTTGTGATAAAAAAAATTATGAGAAAAAATGAGGAAAGGGATTTGGAGGAGGGATTGGAGGGATTGGAGACATCTTATTTTTTCCTCTGTTTTTTTCATATTTTTCTAAATTTTGAATAAAGACATTTAAAAGTGTATTATCCAAATTTGCTATTGTTAGATTCTTGTTTTTTTTTTGTTCAAGAATTTCATAGTTGAATTCTCAATTTCATGGGAATATACATTTCCCTACCCAAAATAGGGAATTTTACCTACAAAATTTTTGGGAAAATTCCCGACATATTTTACAGCGTAGTTTCTTAAATATTAATAATTTAGTTTAAAAAGCTGATTTTCTGTTAGAAACATTAATATATCCTGAGACTGTTCAAAATTTAAGAATATTGTTCGAACTATAATTATTTCTGTTTAAAAATACCAATTTTTTGTGTAAATTATACACCAAAAATGTTACATTGTAAAACGCTAACGTAACCACCAATTTTTCACAAATTATGAAGCTTTGAAATCTATAATGATTTTTGTTTAAAAATGTCACATTTGTGGTAAAAAAAGCTAAGAAAACTAAAAAACGTATAAATTGTTGAAAAATTTGTAGCGAAAATTTCTAACATAAAACATGAATAATATTATCATTAATTTATTAGGTTATTTAGAAGTTTTCATTTGACCGCGTTAGAATCTCTTTGGCCTCGGAAAAATACGAGAAAAGAGCTAAATTTTTTTTTTATATTATATTAGCTTGGGATTAATCTAAGTGCCAAAAAGTCGAAAAATTTCAAAAGTGTGTAAATACTTAAAAAAGTTACAAAAAATCATTATTTATCATATTTTAAATACATCATTTTTAAAAAATTATGTACAGAGTGATTCCAATTTTTCGAAAACATTGGAATTTTATTTTGAATTCCTGGTTCAAAAAGCAAAACTGTAAAGTATATAAAGCTTATTTTTACAAAGTTTCTGAAAAAACTCGCTGAAGTACTTCTGAATTTTTAATTGAATTTGCAAAAGAGAGAAAAATTAAAATTAAAATTGAATTGGACATCTTTTGATCCCTAGGAATGACTATTTACACATTTCTGACCTAAAACTTTATATTTCTCAGAAAGCTATGAAAATTGAGCAGACTTCACCGTGAATACCCTAAAATATTATATTTTTCCAAGCCTGTCTCTCACACTGTATTTTTAAGTGAATTGAAAGACATAAAAAATTAATTTCATAAATAAATTTTAGATTTACTTTATCTCAGGCTTGTTAGAAAATAATTTTTCGTGAAAATGCAAAAATACGTACATTTTATTTTATTGTCGCATGTATCATATCTTTTTTCCAGATTATTCAGGTCGAAATCATGCCTGTTTGGCAATTCATTCTCTAATGAAACATAATTTTGGGGTAGTTCACTGCCCTAAAATTTTTTCGAAAATTTTGAGGACATCACATCTTTTTTAATTGGTCATTTTTAATTGGTTTTGTTTCAAAAATCTGCTGTATTTCGGAGATACATAATAAAATTTACTTAATGGTAGTTATCCTCCAGAAAATTATTTTTTGTGAAAATGCAAAAATACGTAAACTTTATTTTATTGTCGCATGCGTCATATATTTTTTTTTAAACTGCAAGAAAAATTGAAGCTTCATCCAATCACAAACACTGGTTTCCCAACAACAATAGTTGGAACAGTTTTGAGAAATTTATCCTGTCAATTAATAAAAATTTTGGGGTGCCCGAATTTACCCCACACGTCCGAAATTACCCCATTCGACAGTACTAGAATAATTGAGACATTGCTTGTCTTTTTGAAACAGGTTTCGAAAGCTTTTTATTCACGTATGATCCCTCGTCTCGTAGTTACGTTATTTACGAATGCATCTTATTTGTTTCCTAGGACGTTTACATCCGTTTATGACAGTAAGTGCACTGAGCTATTAGGTTATTATCGTCCGTTTGGTACATTGAGAGAGCTTGCGGTTTCTCGCTTAAGTGGCTCGTTTGAACTAAAAGCGAACCAAAAGCGAGGTAATGGCTTCCTTCCTGCGCGATATGTTAGCTAATACAAACAAATAGAGACATATGACGACAACAAATTTACAAATAATACAGCAGATGAGGGAAAGGGAAATCGCTTTATAATTTTGTATCCATGAATAATTTCATATTGAGAGTGGTAGTACCACTTCCGTAATTTGGATGCGATATCAACACTTTGTGATTTTACAAGCATTCATCAAACTACTACCACATAATTAAATAATTTTCCTTAGATTGAACTCACAATTAATGAAAATATTTTATAAAGCTTGTACACCTAATAAATTACATGTCAGTCAGTTATCTTTCCATGTAATCTAAATCATAATCATCAGTAGAAGCAGTAAATTGAGGCATGTTATTTAATCAGCAGGAAATTGCGTTGGATTTAATCTTGAGGTAAAAAACAAGAGAGAAGGATATATATGATAGTTGGTGATGATTTCGATCGAGGGAGTCAGATTGGGGGAAGTTGGATCGACCCTGAGGTCGATCCTTTCGACGTTGATTTGATCCCAGGTGTTGTCCGGTAATTAATCGAAGGTTTAGGGTTCGTGGTCAGGCGGCGAAAGTAAAAACCTGAAAGGAAGCCCAGGAGACAGGACCCGCGGGCGTTACGAGTCCCGACCGACACAGGAACATGGTACTCATTCAATTATGACGCTGACACCAACCACATCGATCTTACAGCCGGCGCTATGGTACTCTGTGCTTTTTAGCTCTATCGCCTCTTCCTCCCTCTTCCGGAAGTGAACTGTCTTCTTTCATTTTTCACCCATTCATAAACAATACTGCTCAAATTATAAAACCAAAAAGAGGAGTCAATTTTTTAGAAGGATTGTCATAAAAAATGTTGGGAATGCTTGAGCCGTGCAATATGAAATCGTTCTTCACAAATCCCTTTGATTCATGGTACCACGATCATGCTTTCGATTCTTAAAGTACAATTATTTTAGATAGAACCGAAAACTATAAAAAAACGTTTAGCTTTGTAAATTGCCCGTATAGTCATAAGGGAAAGTGGACATAGGAAATCTTTCGGAATTCTACCTTCCATTACTGAAAAACCCAACTGTCCCAATGTACACACCAAAAAATAATTAATCGTTTAAAAATTTAATAAAAAAGTTTAAAAAGTCGAAAAACGAAATTAAACTTCTATCACAGTATATGAGTATACAGTCAGGGCTGCCATAGTCACTTTTCTTTCTCAAATCACTTTCTGTCACTTTCTTGAGATAAAGTCACTATAGTTTCTTTTTATAATTGAAATATCACTCCGTTCACTTCTTTCAATAAATACAAATAAAGAACCTAAGGATTTCTCAGCTTTGTTGAATTTTCTTTTAATTGCTATGAATTCTTTGAAATTCCCTTAAAATACACACTGAATTCAATCAAACTTTTTTGGATGTTCAGTTTTTTAATTCACTCTGAAGACTTTTGAAGTCATCTTGAATTCTTATGGATTTTATCAGATTCTTAAACACTAATTCTGTTTACTCTCCTCTATCTGAATTCAGTAAATTTGTTTGGATTTCAAGAATGTTGTTCTATACACATAAATTATTCTTAGCTTGAATTCTTAAACGATTCATCGAATTTTTTGAAATCCCTTGAATTTTTCATAATTCCTTCCAATAACCTTAATGAATTCAATGAATTTTCAAAATATTTTTATTCTTTTCAATTCACTTGAATTTTTTTAATTCCCCTCGAATTTTCATAAATTCGATCGAATTATTCTCATTTTTCTTGAATTTCTCTATAAATTCACTCGAATTTCAGTTAATCCGTTAGGGTATTTTTAATTCACTGAAATTTGTGACATTTTTTAAAATTATCTTCTCTTTCAAATTCTTGTGAATTTTATCAAATAGGTATTTTCAATTCTTATGAATTCTTCCAAAATCACTCCAATTTTTAGAGTGAATTCTTAAAAATTTCAATTTTTCGGATTTCTCTTGATTTTTTCAACGCTCGCTGAATTCTTAGTCATTTATTCAAATTCTTTTGAATTTCATCAAATTCTTCTTGTTTTTCATAAATTTCTTCAAATTCACTCGAATTTCAATAATTACATTTAATTTGTTTTATAATTTTTGAATTTATCATGAATTCGTTACATTCGGTCACTTTTTCGGTTTCATTTTCATAGGTTCAGCATCGCACCGAAAACACTACTTAGTGAGATGAGGAAACCAAACAAAATGAAGGGGTAGAAAATTAAATAAATCAGAGTAAAAAATTCACAAAGTGTGTAAAGAAAAATTGCAGATGAACTATGGAAAAATAGATGCAATGAAAAATAAAAAATGAGAGAATAAAACAGCGCTTAAGTTTTTATTGTTAAAAATTCATTGTAAAAAGTATTGCAAATCTATACTGCGAATTCTCAAGCTTGATACCTCTAGTATATAATTATATCTTCATTACAAATTTAGGGAATAATTCAAAAACAAAAAGCCATTTTTTATTTTTATGTTTCGCTCCTTTACTGGTTCTTATGCTGATTGCGGGAAAAACAATAAATGTAAATCATTATTCTAAATGAACACGCGTGTAGTACAATACTATTTTTAGTTGATGTAATGCTACTAACTTAAGGTTCAAAATTTACGTTGTTAGGCGCCTATCATAAGCGAAGATGCATTGCAATCATTTTTTTGAAGGTTGTTATTATTATTTAGAAGATACTTTTCAGAGAAAAAAAGTTTGTCGAAAATAAATAGGTTCTGGATCATATTTGCACAGATGCGTACCGAAAATGTACACCAAACATTTAACTTTTTAGAATAAATCACTGCAGAGAGCCCATATATGGAGCCGAAATGTCTGATGGTTTAAAACTAGTATTAAAGAGAAGTTCATAAATTATGTAAATTTCCTGAAAAATAGAAGATTTATTGAGTACAATGTGAAGCGTGATTTCGTTATTTCACAATGTTAATAGCGATTAAAACTATCGGTAGGATATGAAAAATCGATATGCAAGGAATTTAGAAGGGTAAAATGTAGCATGCTCATGACGTTGTCGATACAAATTTCGTCCTCTCTGCCTATAGTTTTTGCCGGCGTGTTTACGCTTCATCCTGCTAAATTGAATTTTGTCCTGGGGCAAAAGAGGGAATGGAACTGGGATCGCGTTTGTTTACCCGAAAACAGATGGCGCGACCGAGAAGCGCCCGGGGATGTAGCGAAAAGAGGGGCGATCCTAATCCTTTCGGTGTGGGATCAGAAAAAGTATGCGAACCGCTTCAACAATCTCACCTGGTACTAACCCAATCGACCTTATTCTTTCAGCCAATTTCGATTCATAACTTCATTCATCAGAATTGTTATCTTTTAACTATAACAGCAAAAAAGAAAATTTCAATTCGAATTTGGACAATCACTGCTACCGAGAGCTTCGTCAAGAACTTCTATTTTCATTGTGCATAAGACAAGTCCGTATTTGTTTAGGTAAATTACTGAATTTTAAGTTAGTAATAGTTAATTAATTCTCTATCGTATCCACTGCGAGGATCGAAACCCTCATTACGCCAGTACTTATTAATATCAATATTAACAACCATAATAATATAATTTCATATCTATTCCATTATTGAAATTCTGCACACAGATGAAAATTTGCATGAAATTTGTCCTTTTTCTATGCGATCGAGTGAGCAGAGCTCTCTGTTTAAATGCACGCATTCTATTATCCGTCTATGACACATGTGAATATTTCGAAATGTCCAAAAATGTCGCGAACGAAACAAGAGGCGCGGAATTTGGAAAAGCCGCGGGACACAAAGCGGAATGTAGTCACATCTGCAGCTTTTCTCATGCGGTGGTTCTCAGTTTACATTGCGCGTCAGAGTGGGACGGAAAATCACGATTGCTCCCGGGTACTCACATATATCTAGGAGACAGAGGTACAGAGGCAGAGAGTTAGGTACATACACATTAGTATTACACGCATATGTTACCAGTTACAGGGTAGTTATAAGCCTTTACCCTCTCGACATTGGTCCATCGTAGAATACGTATGCACAACCACTTATTGATGTCGTATAGTT
Source organism: Andricus quercusramuli (assembly GCA_932178445.1). Lineage (NCBI taxonomy): Eukaryota > Metazoa > Arthropoda > Insecta > Hymenoptera > Cynipidae > Andricus > Andricus quercusramuli. Next base: position 63,460 of record CAKNXH010060996.1, on the reverse strand, counting down.
CCACCCAGAGGCTCGCCATAAATAATAAATAATTTTATAATTACAATTGACGCATGACCAGTACATCTAAAAATGTATTCGATAATAATAAGTCAATAATAACCAATAATCAGCGATGAATAATAGGTTGCTATTTCACATTTTTATTATTTTGAATATTAATCTGTTGGAGTTGTCTTTTAATGCAATAGGAACTCAAAAAAAAACTCAGAAAGTGTGAGTTGCCAATACAATTTAGATGGGTTTCTAAAACTTCGTGGGTTCAACACCCAAGATAGGACCTTTTAATTTGCACTCTCAGAAATGGTCTTATTAGCTGGACACATCGATCTATAATTTTCTGAACATTTTCTCTTAAAAAATGCAGGCATCTTATTAATAAAATATTTGTGATTAGTCCCCGAATTTTAGAAGGTTCTGTATACATTTGAAAATATTTTCGAAACACTTTCCACTATTATATGTAATTGGAAACGAATTTCGCATTTATGTATGAATTCGCTTATACCTGTAGTTACTCACAGACCATGCATACACCCAAGCATCATTTAATGATTGTTTCAGTCAGAACCCTTGCATTCGAATGAGGGAACAAGAGGCTTGGTGATCGGTGCTAAATTCGTGCAGGGACGTTGTATCAAATGGGTGTTTATACTGTGAACGAATGCCCCTACATTGCAGTAACGCATATATCTTCGCTAGTCAACCGTCCACTCAACGTGACCCTCGTTACATACACGACCAGATACATTATTGGATGAAAATGAGCGTTTGCCCTTTGGTTTCCCTCCACGCACAAACCCTACACAATGCATTGTATAATGTCCGATTATTTCTCTAGTTATAGATCCAAGAAACTTACCATTCGATTCGAGATGTTTGAAATGAAATGCAAATGTGTTCGCAATGGTCTGAAGTTTCTGAACCATTCCAGAACAAACATAATGACACGCCGCGTTAAAATTAATCTGAATTTTTTTATCCTGGACAGTCTGTGAAAATTACGAAACCCTCTCAGAGTTTTCAAAACGTGCAACTGCATAATCCTTCCATTACATGTTTCGTAAAATTTGTGGCAGAAAGTTCTAGCCTATAGTTGACGTTTTGAATTTTAGCTTGGTTCAATTTTATGGGTCTATACACGAATGTGAGTTACGAACTGAATTATCGTGGTTGAGGCAGAGGGAATTAAAGTGACAACATTTATTCACAGAGGGAAATGAGCAATTTCGGAGATTTACAGACAAATTTGTGCAATCTAATTTAAATTATTCCTGCTGATCCTCCCTTTCAATTCTATTACGCACTTTTCCATTATCCGTCTGCCATCATCAAAAGTTCACTTTATCCAACATGCAGATAATAATCTTCAGTATCTAAAATTTAACTCTCTTCTCCTGGCTTGTGACTCATACGTAAAAAAAGTGTAATATATCATCTGATTATAATCCAGTTTGTACAGACCTGAACCAGTTGTGAGCTGTAATATTTAGGTCCAATTACTCGCTTACTGCGAATCCAGACACAACTTTATGGTTAGACTGGTCAGAATCAGGTGTACCTGTTATATACGATACAGCTCATCGTTTTATTTTATCCGGCGACTTTGTTTATAGCATTTATGGTTATTTACGGTTTAAAGTACTTCACCTCAACTATATAGGAGGCGTAAGATAAAAAGATTTGCCTCAGCTGCTGAATTGATCTTCTTAGAACCGGATGATCTATATTATTTGCCAATTAAAATTAGAGCAGGTTTCTCTTCAAACAGTCTGAAACTGATTCCTATCAATTTTTCAGTTTTATTCAAATTTAAAAATCAATTTATATAATCTGAACACTACAATTTCTGATTGTGTCTTCAAACATAGTCTGATAACAATGTGGAGAAATTTTGCAGTGTTAGGAGATGGAGCACGTATCGATATTCATTTTGCATCTTCGTATAGAAGCTCCAGGCAGCACCTTCTGGCCCGGTTAATAATTCAATTCCTTCCACGTTGGTAACTCTCCTCGGTTGAGCCGCGGGTCTCGTGTCTCCTAAGGTGCATCGATTTCCTCATACCTCCGTCCACATTCGCATACACCTCAGACAAAGAGACCTAGATAGACGGAAGCCTGCCCCGTACACGCGGAATAGCGCACGCGGAAGGAATGGAAACGCTGCCGGCGGCCATTTTGTAAGCTCTTCCCGGAGGAATCGATGTGACGTCGCCCCAGGGGCGCTTGCGCTGCAGGCAACCCTCCGTTCGTCCCTCGAATTCTCCTCTTCACCCCTTCCCCAACCTCTTTCTCCTCATCCTCTTCCGATCAATTCTAACCTCCAGCTACCACCACCAACGCACTGGCGTGCCACCGTAATTTTTCCTCTGACTACAAACTCAAAAAGGCCTTCTTTCACTAATTCGACTAAACTTTATGAATAAACATATACCAATTTCCTGTAATGCAACTGTCTCTTAATGCTTCATAACCGCCCTTATTAAAGACCATTTCCAGTAGATAAACATTCACTTTTAAGTTAGTAAAAAAACCCCTGGCTGTAGTTCCTGTAGGAAGTATCCTTTAAATCCCGTCTAGTATAAATCACAGCTGTATATCTATTCCTTCTCTTGAGTACATCCGGAACATTCTCTTTGAAGCATCGCCAGCACAATGCTCTCAATACCTAATTAACGTCAGTCCATGCATGCTGAAAAACAAGACTCTTTCGTGATCGGCGATATATTTCCAAATTACGACTCCGCCAATCTCGCGTCGTAATAAAAAATCCGTGATCGTTTGTTGGAGGAGTGGGTTAGGGAGATGAGGCAAAGGGGTGGGTAGCGCATCTGCATTTTCGTCTTTGGTGAAGGGCAACGAAAATTTATAACTTCGGTAATCGTAGCAGGGCGGGCACGCACCTGGGTACTAGGGTACTGGCACGTTATTATGATTAGCTACTTTCGTCTGGCCGAGTGCTGGAGATTCCGATGGGATACGCGATACGCGATGCACACCTCGGATTACAGTTGAGATGATCTTCATGTGGATGCCCCAGGCCGTCGTCAGGTACCTACCCTACCCACCTCCTACCAAGACATACTTCATTTATTATGACTGTGATCATCGATTATGCACCGACATCTTTCTCTCTTTTTCTCTCCTCCTCTCTCCCCAGCCTCCTCCCCTTCTATACGGATCTCTGCATCGTCTTCTGCGTCTCTTCTTCTTTTGTTTTTTTCTTCTTCTTTTTCCCGCTTCTCTTACTGGTATATACTCGCGTTATATCCTTTGCCGAAGTTGGCGAGGTGGATTACGCTCTGGGGGAAGAACGAAGAATGCTGCCGGGTCTGATGAGGGTGTCTGGAAAGATCCGTTGCGAATTTTCAAAAGGGCTCGTCGTGTCTCTCTTTCGCTCCACACTCCAATCTTTCTCTTTCCTGCCTCTTCTTTATTTTTTCTCGTACTCCTTTTGGAATGCTTCCAGCGTGTTTTACATACTGGACGCGCGTAGTGTGCCGCCGGGATAACGATCTAGATTTTCGGCGATGGCCGCTCGCGAATTATCGTTTTTGCGTGCTATATGCCGCGTAAGGATCACCATCAACCTGATCGCAGTGACTGATATTGTTCTCTGTCCCCCTGCTTCCCTTGGCAGCTTTGAAAAATGGTATTCCTAATAAAACCTCGAAATCCCAAAAGTCGTAGAGAGAAGGTTCCTTTTCAGAGAATTAATAGTTATACGTTTTGTCCAATGAACATTCAAACTTCATAAATTGTTCGTAGTCTTTAATGAGATAATCAGAGGAAGAAATCAGGAGGAGAAGCTACAGTCGCGCTGCTAGTATATTTGTTAAATTTGTTTTCTCCCAAAAAGTCTTGACGACTCCCCTAAGGGTGAGAAACGTTTCTAGCTCCTGGTGATTGGAAGTCACCCCTCAGGCAGAGAGGAAGCAGGACTTGAGCGCGTGCGCGGAAGCTGCGATCCCCTATGCTTTAGGGTTAGCTGCGGTCCTCCCTGCGGCCAAACAACCTAGGATGACACGCCCCGGGCTACCAGATCAATAAGATACCTTACACTATACCTACGCATCTACCTACCAACCTACCTGACTTTCCGCCTCCCTAAATCTTTGGTTACGCCCTGTAACACATTTCAAAATCAAAATACTGTCGACCTCCCATAGAAGAGATAAAAATAGGCGTTACTACTGTTGACCCTTTCCCAAATAGATGATCTCATATGACTTTAAAGGCCTTGGGAATTCCCTACATACCCATGGGTATAGATTACAGTTTAGACCACCGTCAACCGGGGCTATTATGGTACATTTTGGGGTAAATACGAGACATTTAGGCTCTATACGTACGTGGAATTTTTCTTTTTTAAATGGGACTTTCTGTACGTCTTGTAGACACTATTGGTAAGATATACAGCAAAAGCACTAGAATAAAATATCCTATAAAGTAATATCCTAAGGTCATAATGGTTCCAGTATATCAAAATAGCCCTAGTTGATGACATGACAAAACGATAACCCAGATTTTGAAAAATTCAAGAATTGTCTTAAGTATCTTTATAGTCATCTACGAACCGATCTATGTTGAAGAACCAGAAAACTTACATCAGGGTGGACGTATGCGAACATTTAAAATATTGCGTTTCCAGTTGATAATTTCGTAAAATTAAACCAGAGGATATATCACTTTTTAGCTCAATATGAAACAAAATTTAGAAGTACCAATATCGTTTTGAATATTTCTAATTTCCCATGTTATTTGAAAACATAATTTATTTCTCATAATATGCACAGGGCCATCATTTTGGAGGTTTTTGCCAATTTTTACTTTGCGCATATGATAACTTTTTCAAAGTAACAAAAAAATTACGATTCCTTCACTGAACCTTAGATTTAGATTAAGAAGAAATTATCTCATTTTCAAAGATTTTTTCGATTTCCATCATTGAAATAACATGGGCCATTATAAAATGATATTGAAAACTCTAATAAATTTCATCCGGTTGAGCTACTAAAAATTGGTATAGGGAGCGCAACTTCTTTGACATAAGTTTTTACCCCACCTATAATAATAAGGACCAAAACTTATACGCTAGCAGGAAATTATTAAGAGGAAGCAGGAATTTCTCATCCCAAACTTTTTTTTTCTATATTAAAATTAAAATTTTGGAAATCCCTGTCAATGTTTCTTACTTTCTCATTTTAAGTCAAGTTTTCAGTATAGTATTATACTTTTCATTTAATTGTGGCTAATGTTACGGTGATACAAACTCAAGTTAAATTATTTGAACTTGAGTTTGGATCGCCGTAATATTAGCCACATTTTTTTGTTTTGTACGAGAGCCAAATGAGCTTTCACAATTTATTATAAGGAAAAATTAGTCTTCCAGTGCATTTCGTACATTATTAGCAAAAATCTGTTTTTTTTTTTTAAACCTTGAAACTGCCTCAGTAGTTTTTTTAAATTTTTTCCCTTTTATTGTATTTAGAGAAGATTAAGCTTCCGAAACATTCATATGGACTCTTAAATTGAAAAAACACAAGTTTTATCTTTGGAAAATCAGAATTCACTTTTATATTCAAATAAATTTATTGATCAAAAAGAGATTCCTCAAATGTTATTAAAAAATCTTCTGTTTTATTACAGATGTAGAAATTGAAATATTAAAAATCAATTAAACTGTTATTCGGCCGGATTTGAACAAAAAAGAGGATGTATTTCTCACAATTTCAATTCGCAGTCAGTAGTTCAAATTCCAAAAATTGCTGAATTAATTTTTTTCTTAATATTTATGAATGAATTTTTTTGAATTATGTTCATATTTATCTCCCGAGATGGTTTTTGAACAATTTTTTTCCGCGGCTAGAGACCCTCGGGAAAGGACCTCGCACATTTCTTATTGAAATTGGATTTCGGTAGAATTATCCCACTTTGATATATATGTTGCAAGAATTACACAATGTATAAAATTGGGCAAATTTAACGAAAAATCAATACTTTTCTAATTACAGTCGCATTAAAAAATTCTAATATACTTTCTGATCGGAAGTTCCTAAAATAAAAATAAAATGAAAATTCACAACATAAAATACACAAATCGATAGAAAGAAAAATATACTTTATAATTTGATGGCAAAAAACGTTCCACATACATCAATATATCTTGGGTTTGCTTCATTCGTAACAAAAATGCTATCTTAGTCAATTAAAACGGTTAATTAATGTGTTTTCCTAAATAATCCACATGCGCCAATTTACTTCACCCTGAAGCGAAATGTGATGCACTCTTCTTCGAATTTATTATTGAAAATTAAGAAGGATTCACTGAAAAACGCAAATTAAATTTTAGTAAAATTGGGTACATTTATTAATGTGCAGCTAATTTTTAAAAATTTTAAAACTCATATTTCGTCTATAATTGCAATCCAAAGTTATGAAGTAAATTTTTCTTAGCATTTTCGTGATTTTGACATAATAACTAAGCATCTTTCCAGTCGCTCTAACTTTCATCTTGAAAATCAAGCAATTAACTTTATTGCCTTATTTTTGTTCATAATTTCACATCATAAACAGAAATATATATATTCTGAAACTGACACCACTTATCAACAATGTGACAATTGTGAAGAAGATTTTTTTATTGGCATTAGGGTCGATTATGTTCGTTTGTTGGGGGAAAAAAGAATTTGTTTTGAAAAATATACATTACAATGAATTTAGATCAATTACATTGTATAAGGTAGGACTGATTCACATAACCTTACTGATGAGTCCAGTGAGTCAGTCCGGGACGAAACATAGAAAATCTAAATTCAATTTACTTAAAAAATATATACATATAGGTTCAGTTGTAGAACACAAAACAAAAGAACATAATCGAGCTTAATGCAAATAAAAAAATCTTCTTTACAATTATAATAATTGGGTCAATTAAAAACGATATCTTTGGAAAAAACAGCAAAGATACCATCAAATTAAAAAAATGTGACGATTTTTATAAATACGAGTGCACCCCATTTTCCAGTCTGCTGCATTCGCCTCATCATCCCCATACTTCTACATTGTTAAAATAAATAATGAATAACTAAATCAATGGCTGAAATAATTTAAGAAATAAAAAGGAAGATGGAAAAAGGAGTTGCTCTGGGATTCTGTAGAACCTTGGTAATTCCTTTTCTCAAAGGATGCCTTCTTTAATGGTTCAAAAAACACACAAAGCAATTAAGTGGAGACGTACGGATGAGGACTCATTGCGAATACTCGAACGAGAGGTTCCAATTTAGCGATCATGATAGTAAGTCTTAACAAAGATGTATAAAATTACGTTTCTTCGTTTGCGAATTATCATTTCCTTGAAAGGATTTAAAAGAAACCCCTTTTGCTCGTTTGAAGACAAAACTTTTAACCAACAAGCTCATGAAATCGCGTGGTTGAGTCGTTTGGAACGATGCTGGAAATTGTGAGTCTCGTTGAACAATAGGTAGAGGGAACATTTCTAATAACGAGGTCCGAACCAATAACAATAACGAGCGGAAAAGACTCGTACCTGATTCCTATACTTGCAGCGATATTGAACGCTTCTCGCGGAGGAGCACCAGTTACTCCTCCTATTTTATATAATTCCACTTGAACTTAAAGTTATCACGAAATGTTTTGTTCAATATAAAAAGGAATGACTTTCAATTTTCGAAATTACGTGCCGTCTGGGTGAAGCTGCAGTAATTTAATGCTAATTGCGGTTGCCTGTAGTAAACATCCGCGAGAATATCGCGTTATGTAACGAAAGGAAATAAAAAAGTATTCATTTTTTATTTTCTCAGCGGTTGGATATGCATAAAGCTAGTTTGATAATTGAATGTTGTATACATGTTTCTGTTTCTGTTTTCTACACCGCGCGGGCGATAGAATTCGCGGAACACTTCCTGCGATTTTGAGAAGAGAAAGAGACAACAAGAAGAGGTTAGCCTGCAGTCGCCGGGTTCAGTGGCGACCTGCTCGTTAAAAGGCTCCCCTTCCAATTTTGTTAGGTCAATCGCAAATTTTCTTGTAAGCTCGCGTGTACGCCCTGGGCCATCACGATCTGGACTTAACTGCTGCGTTCGAATAACCGATTCGAAAATTCCTCGTAAAAGCAATTTCATCGACGAAATTCTTTTCGCGCCCTTGCACAGAGCACCTTGGTTTGCCTTCTCTATTTTGAAGAAAATCACACTTTTTCATTCTCTACGCCTCAAGCCAAACGAATATAAACAAGTGGTACTTTGTATGCATCAAAACATCATTATTTAGCACCGCTAGAACTCTATTCCATAGAAAAATAAATAATTAGTAATTATGCCGGGAGGTATTCATTTAGTATAGATAATTAGGTGAATATGATCTCTCTGAAATTGCACATTATCCCAATTGCACATATCTGATAACTTGAAGCCGCGATTTTTGATAAATTGGTGCCTTCTATTTCGAAAAATAATTGTGATATGAACAGATTTTTCCTTGTTCATGCAGCTTTGTGGATATTAAATTTGTATTGGAATGATTTAATGAGTAGTTAACACGTCACTGTTTCAATCAAAACTCGAAGAAGTAGTAAAATTACCTTGTGTTTATAACGTAATTCTGAAGCTATTTTCACAATCACATAAAGAAAGTCCGAAGTCTAAAGTCAAGTGCTTGTGTAGGCGCCTGGTATTATAGTTTCTTCTATTACTTTCCTCCCGGGATTTCATATAAGTGTCTGAGGGTTTGCAGGCATAAGGTCCCTATTACCACTAATGTATGTATGTTTAAATACGATCGTTAAAACGTTACGTGTGATTACCAGACGTTTATTCTTGCGGGTTTTCTACCTACCCCGGAGCAACTTACTCAATTATTTGTATACCACACACATTAGATGTCGAACACTTCAAGAATAAACATAAAAATGTCTAATCAGAAGACACTAAAATCCGAAACTTCATTTGGGATCCAAAACTGTGAACTGAGAATCAAAATTCAATTTCAAGAAACAAAAGTCCGATCACTGAAGATCAAAGACTTAAACTGACCAAACTTAAGAAGCATCCAAACTCTTCCAAATTTGATGCCAAGTTTGACTACTAAAAAGGAGTGGCTTATTTTCGGTAGACGATTAGGGATTTCATTGATTCGTTTCTTGTCTAGTCAGCCAATCGAAAATCTGCCCTGGGTCACCACCCCTCGGGGAAGGGTCGTTCGCATGGGATGGGTTTTCATGTTGATGGACCCCGCACTAAAACGCAAAGGGTGGCTTCCATTAGATGGTCGCTACAAACAGAAAGTGTCGATATTCAACGAGTTTCAATCCAAAAGCGATTTACTACTCTCATATCTTTCTACTCTACTTTGCACTCTTTGAAAAGTATCTCGCTGGAAGATAAACCAATTTTTGGATCACTGAGGCACCAGATTCGAAAGTCCGTTCCCGACGGCTTATCTTCCGCGACCCCATCAAGTTCCTGCATAGTTTCGAGTTATCGTTCCAAGTTGGAGAGAAGCTCCATCGACAGGCAAAGAGAAGAAATCCGAGCTCGTGCTTTATCTCTGAAGTAAAATCCGCGGAGGTTATCGAGCGGTTATCTAGAAGCGGTGGAGAGTTGAACCAATCGGGTGGAAGACTGGGCGTCTCCAAGGCCCCGAACGGTCCCACAAGTCGAGGCTTCATTGGCTCCCGATAGAGCGTAAAGAACCAATCGGCGAGTAGGCTGGAGTAATCGGGCCTTAAGGCCGCTCCCAGTTCCCCCCTTGAATTCTCCGGCACGTCTTTCTGGTAGCTAAGGCCCTGCGGGCGCAGTAACCCTCGAGTCTTCCTGTACGACGGTTAAGACGAACCCATACACAAAGGACGAGATATCGGAAACAATATCCTTCGTAACTCGATATATCCTTGGCCCAAGTCGCGATTTTTCCCCGGGGCCTTGTGAGCCTTCGACCCCAGTCGTCTGTCAAGTCGGAATTTGCATAACCATCTTCAAAGTCGAAAAAGTGATTGAAGAAAAAACCCTTCCGTCGGGGGGTTTTGTGAGTGCTTGACTCTGAACAGGATTAGAAGGACACTATTTGGATTATCGCAGTGAGTTTTATCGGAGTATTTCAAGTCGTGAGTTTTGTTATTCGAAGTCAAAGCTGAAAGGATTTCGATAGTGATACGTGATTGGTAGTGAAGACTCTAGTTTCGAAGCGGTTTCAGTGTCAAAGTGCGGACTTTTCTTCAGAAATGGGTCAACGTGATTCGTAAGATTCTCGTTTTTCCTGATAATCAATAGAGGATTTGATTTCCTTCAAGATTCTTTCAACCAGCCAAATGCCCAACCTGGACTACTACAACACCGCGAGAATGCACCAAATGGTAAACTCTTTTCAAAATATTGGTATCCTTCAAGTGTAAATACATTTCTGCAATTTTGTATCACGAGGTGTTGCACAAGATTGTGTGAAATGTATTGTTTTTTTTGAAAACTACGGGGGAAACTTAAAAAGTGCAAAGTGTTCTCTCAGAGTTAGAATTTAGGAAAGTTGAAGTAGTATGAACTAATGCTCTATTTGACCTGAGCGACTGATTGTAATATTCTTGAACGGTGTAAACAGAACAGTATCCGCGGGGCTTGCATAAGTGAAAATAGACACGTTAGCCTTATGGAATATAAATTCGCAATATTGAGTAGTAAATCACCGAGAATTTCTTCGTAGTCGTTCGCGTACAGCAACCGCAGACGCCGTAATGACAGGCTTTAAGCGCAACTCGTAAAATCCTGGCACAATGGAATCATTCTTGCACATTCACCCCTAGGTACACGAGAGATGGGTCTGTACAGTGCACAGGTGTGCGTAAGAGTACTTACGAGCACACGCCTCTTGCGCTAAAAGGGAAGTTGATTTCCTTTTTAGACGATTTGAGATGACGAGAAGTCTTAAATAAGAAAATCATTTCACTTTTAACGTGTCTTTAATAGAATACTAAGTTAATCCCAGGTGATGGATGAGAATATTTGTTACTTTCCTTTTGTTTCGTCTATGGTTTTTGTAAAGTAGTGATAAGTGATTATAATGCTGGTGGTTATTTCAAAGTTTAATTGATTCTGAAACTGTAAAATTGAGAATGAATATGCCTCTATATAGTTTGATCCGTTTGAACGGTTCAAATTTTGATTGCAACATCATTGAATTGTATAATTCTAAACACCTATCAAAGATAAAATTCCTCAAGTTTGGGGTATTTTTTAAGTGAATCATATCAAAAAGTGGTCAGAAGGATGTTTCTTGACACAAGTGGAATTTCCTTTCAAATGTAAGGTTACAAGGATTTCCATTTGTCTCAAAAAGAAACTTTTTGCAGCAGAAATGATCCCTTTGTCAGCTTTTGCAACAAACTTCATCTGATCTGGCAGCCAACTAATTCTGTTCGTTCAAAAAAGATTTTCACGTGATTCAAAACAAAACTTTCAAGAGGACGATGATTTTGTTTTGAGACAAATTTTGCTCTGAGTGCATGTAGTACACTTTTTAGTTAATGAATTTCCATATTTCAAATTTTGAAGGCTTTTAAATTAAGATTATTAAATTTGCAATGAATTCAGCTTTAAATATTTCAGTTTGGAAGAGTTGATCTTAATTTTCGAAAATCTGATTTTGACATTGTTCAGTTTTGATGTATGCGTTTCGATAGATATGAAATTGTTTTCAATTTTATTGTGTCCATTCGGACAGATGGAATTGTTCAAGGCTTCTCATCTGATCATCGAAGTTAAGCAGCGTTTGACTCGGTTATACTCGGATGGATACCGTCGTACTAGATGGGGTGTATTTATCAACTTTGAAGCTACCTCCAATCTGGAAATAATACTATTGATACTTTTAAAATGTTTTGAATCTGATCTTTGAATTTGAGTTGGATTTGTAAATTTTGAAGACTTCATATTAAATGTTTAACTTTACATTCAAATTTTTTTTCATTTTTTAGATTTGTAATTCCAAGGCCTTTACCTTCTAGAAATACTTTCAGTGAACAAAACATTGTTTGTGAAATTTTGCTATTTACAAATTACAGATGATATTTAATTTCAAGTATTTTATTTCACAATCCTTTAATTTGAAACCGTTGATGTTGTAATATTTAAACAATATATAGAGTTTAAAATTGTGCCATTTGTGGAATATATGAAATTGTGCAATTCGGAATAGTTTTTAGTATGATTGTTAATTTTAGATGATATTTCTAATTGTATGAATGCCTATGATTTTTGAACACTTCCTATATCAAATGATCAAATTTTGAAGGCTACGAATTTACCATTTTTGAATTTTCTAAGGCATCAGCTTTGAATGTTTCAATTTTGAAGAGTTTATCTCAAATTCCAAAAATTTTATTGTACGATATTGTTCAATTTGTATGTGTCCGCTGAAACACCTGTTATTATTTCAGTATTTTTATCAGCTCTTTAGCGGTTCAATATATGCCTTTAATATACTTCGATACGTTGGCCAAGCTTGCATTTCAAACAGGGAAATTTGTAAGACTTCCAATTTTAAATTGTTGAATTTTCAGTGAGTTCGACATTGAATGTCCTAATGTTGAAGACTTCATGTAAAATATTGAATGTTCTTTTTTTATTTCTACAATTTTATAAATATATAATGTCAAAGCCTTTGATAATTAGAAAAGTTTTCAGTTAACAAAACAATATTCACGAAAATTTTCGTTTCATACATTACCACTTTTTTAATTTCGAATATTTTCATTTGCAATCTTTAAATTTAGATTTCAGTATAGAATTGTTAATTTCACATAGCTTTACATAGTAATTGTAAAATACTGAATGCCTGCAATTTTGAACATTCTTTACTTTAAGATAACCAAATTTTGAAGGCTTAGGATTTACCATTTTTGAATTTTCGGAACTAGCAGCTTTAAATATTTTTATTTTAAAAATTCCATCTACTAGATTTGGAAGTTTGTTCAGTGTTTGCAATTTTTCCATTTTTGACGTTTCGTGTAAAATTTCTTTATTAACGATTTTTTTGAAGTTTTGATTTTAAGAGTGTGCAATTTTTCATTTGTTAACTTCGAGTTCTGAAATTGAAAATTGTTCTCTCGAAATTTGATTTATTGTGAAGCATACAAAACTGAAAAACACCAGTAAGAAGTTTCGCTGATTGATTATTGAAATATCGTTATAAGAGAAATTTACTGAATGGTCAGTGAAAATCCTCACTGGTTTAATGCAGACACACTTCTCAGTTGTCTCATTGATTCATATATTTATAGACACTGTACAAATGTAGGTTTTTTCCTATAGACTCTTTCAGGAAAAATGCCACCATCTACTTTGAAAATACGCAGTCCTAAAAGATTGGGTAATTTTCTCCGGAAAATTGGCTAAATTTCAGATAGTTTTAGAAAAATCTTCAAAATGTTAAAAGAATAAGTGATTCCCATAACTCAGTAAATTTCTCTCATTTCAATTGCGATTTTCTTCGAAAAGTTGGACATTTTTCCGATAAATTTAAAGACATTTTCCAGAAATTAGGGACTTATTGAGTAAACCTCAAATAATTTGGGAAGTTTTTTTTCAATTTTAGTGAATTTTCCCAAAAATTGAACAAATTTCAGATGAAAATTAGAAGATATTTTCTATGAGAAAGAATATTCCCAAGTTTCTTATTCATTGTCATACGCCATAAATACCTTGAAAAATTAAAGAATGAAAATATTAATATTTAATCATTATTTTATTTTTCACTATATGTAATTTGTCTATAAAGGTTGAAAATTTGACAAATAATAAATATATCTTTCCTTAAATTCCGCACTACAAATTTTCAACGTTAATTACTGTTCTTATTTCTGAACTAAATTATAGAATATTGTGTCTCAAATTTCTGGGCATGAAACTACATGAATGGGACGATTTTTTAAATGAATTGGAGAGGTCCCCAACTTTACGGGAACATTCCCCAAGATATTGTGGTGGAATATTCCCCAAAATATCTTGTGGAAATTTTATCAACATATCTTTTGAGCAAGATTCCCAAACTTTGGTATAATTTGTGTTACTCATCATCTACATTCCAAAATTGAGTCTTGAATCCGTGAAAATTTATGTACATAAAATCATGTGAATTTTTCTTGAATCCAGACAAATGCTACTCAATTTAATGCCAACCATTTCTTCAACTATGATACTTCAAACTTGCATTAGAAGTCGCCAAGAATCTCTAATTATATTTTAAATCCTCTTTTCCTGATAATAAAAACCCTATATTGAAGTGAATTCAATATTGTTTTAGTTATAACTAATATATTCATAAACAATGTGTGATTTCAAAATGTATGATTTCTTAAGTTTATCCAAGCTTCCACTCAAATCGTCTCAAATTGTTGAAATTGAAAACTTCGATCGCGACTTTCAGAAAGCCCTTATAACATTGTTAATCGTCAGTTGACTCTGCCGATGCCTGGAGGTAGGAGGCAACAATTGCGTTGTTGCTGTTAGCGCCTTCGATGTTTTACGATCGCCAATTACTTGGTTCCCCTCATTGGTGTGCCATGTACAAATATATCCGTACACGCACGATCCTATATGCTCATATGTACCTGTACCTGAACTAATGCCTAGTGGTGCAATCAAGAATGTAAGAGCGGGCCATGTAACTATATCTATAGTAATAGGTACCTATCGCGCATTACAGCGTACATAGTGTAAACTGTACCAGGTACCACTGTACGGGCACATAACTCCTGCGGGCTGACGTTTCAATCAACTGGAGCGTGCGTTACTTCTCATCAGTTTTATCGCAGCCCTTCGCCGGCCCTTTCGAGACATCTTGGACTCTTCAGTCAGCCTTTTCCGATTTATAGTTTTCCAGTTCATAGACTGGTGATTAGGTAGCCTTAGATCAGTCTCCAGGGGCAATGCATGTGGGTGGAATTGAAGATCATGAACGAGGTGTAACCTCCCACTTGGATCATCCAACCTCATTAATTCAAATCTCCAAAGTATCAGGTTGTCTGCAGATTATTCCAATAATTAATGGCTAGAAGATTCAATTCACATCGTGTACTAACCAATTGTTCTCCAAGAAAGCCATGTAATTAGTTAAGTTGGGTATTCTTGCACCCTTTTTTAGTAGAGAAACATTCCTTACAAATTCCTACCAAAAGTAACTTACTACACTTTTTTAAATTAGATGCGAGCTTATTAGTCTGGAAGAGCTAGATCTTGGTCATTGGTTTTGTGAAGTTGAGGAGCAAAGGTAGAAGTCGAATCGCAGGAACGATCTCTGGCGTTAAATACATTTGGATGAGGGACTCCGTTTCTTTTCACCTGTGCCACCGCGAGCAATAAATAACCGCCAGCTTAGCTGATTTTACTGCCGCGTGTTTGGGTGATCCCAATAACGCCGCTTGGAGCAAGGACCAATAACACGAAGAAAGCCAATCTTCGCGCTAACTAGCCGTTGAAGCGGCCCACTGCCAGACAATACCGAGACCCTGGTTAACCTTTGAACGAAAGGCTTGAAACCTTTGGGTATTAAAGATTTTTTAGTAGCGCAACCAACCGAGTCGCGATTAATTATGTCTTCAGAATAATTAATAGTGTTTCATGTTTACGTACTGCTTCATGTTCGTGATTTACCTTCTTCAAGAGCTAGAACAGGTGACCTTAGATAAGAAGTTGTACTTCATGTTCATTCAGAAATGCTCCATAGAGCATGGGAAAAGGCTTTTCGTATCTGTGAATGCTTATTAGTTTAATTACGTTGGATAATGTTGAATGCCTTATGTAGGTGGTAATCGTCGGAGGTTTGCCTTAACGCTTATGTTTAATATGATAGGTCAAACGTGCTTCATTAATATATCACGAAATCACTAGAGCCTGGGAAAAAGTTTGATAGGGAAGCTTGTTTGCAATAAATGTTATTTTACTCAACTTGATACTAGGATCCTGTGGTGTCTTTTGTCTTTCAAAAGTTCCATCTTCTCATGATATTCGTTAGTTGTAGATGATTCAAAAGGGGAGAGTTATATGACGAAAGTAGGGAAAAAAAGAATTTTATTTGCGGGCGAACCCAGCGATTAAATTGAAATTTGACCGCTATCCTAGAATTATGAGAATTATCTCGATTGCCCTACCATCAAAAATTCGCCTTTGATTAATTTATCCGGCTGCTATTTAAGCGCACGGAATTCGACGGGTTCTGCACCGCTTGCCGGTGATAAATCGTTTAACTTAATGGCTAATATTCTAACGTGTAGCCACATCGAGTCACACCGTCACTACGACAGGTATTCTGCCTACGCAGAATTTGCCACATGGTCTATGTTTCATACTTCATGAAGATACGATGATTCATCATAAATTAATTTACGTGAAAGTTTCGTAAATAATCATGAAACAAACGCAAATATTGCTTGGGTTGGATATAAGATGTAAAGAGTATTGAATATCGAAAATATGAGTTAATTAAATTTCGTCAATTAGGACCGTATTTATTCCATGTATTCCACACTCTGTAATTACTTGATTGATCAGATTGCATGTAATTGGAAATGGAAGATAATGAGTTTGAGTGCAAGGTTCTGCCAAAGTAAATTCGACTTGTCGAAAAGGACATTGCAAGTCTACAAATTGGATCTGATAGCAGGTTGAGAACCTAATTTCGGTGCGCACGTTTTTCCCTAACGCGTATACACAGGCTTCGTAGCCAGTATCTATATAATAACTGGTTAAATTCCAGTAGTAGCCATCCTTACGAACGGTAGCCTCTAATCAACCTAATTTCAGGTTCCTTCGCCTCAGTGTTGGGCAACATTGGAATTATTTGGTAATTGTAACTGATTGGAATGTGAGCTCACTCTTTAGCCCAGTGAATTTTATCCACAGGTCTCATTGGGACTTTAGAATACTTTTTAGTCAAAGTTCAAAGTGAAGGGTACAATCTTAAAACTACTTTAAAACAAAAAAAAAACGAGGAGGATCTTAATAAATTAAGTTTATATCGCATAACTGAACTAAGCAAGTCTTAACTATTGATCTTGGATGACACGATATAGGAACTTGGATCTATCAATAATTTATCAGGCCATAAATTTAGTTGTCTGGAAACGGTATATACTTTCGCTATAAATATGGGAAGGTCCTAATTCAGTAGCTATCCTTTGTATTTTATCAATATTCAATATTCGGGTAGAAGTGTCACGTGTTCTCATTCCCACCGAGTAATGAAGTGCACTTTAATAACTGAGTGAGAAAATCGTATACCGCCCTAATGCCGGGTCTAGTGCAGATCGAAAGCGAAACAGCAAACCAAGTCTGCAATTAAAATTGTCCGCTGCGGAATCTTGTTTTGAAAAAGAGCAACATAGATTATAGGATAGGAAATATGCGATACGTAATCCATTTTAAATAAAAAATAAGTGAAATTTCTCTTTGAGAAACTTTTGTTCAAGTAAGATTTTTCATGACTCAAAAAATAGTACAGGACACAAGAGCGCCCTCTTCCAATAAACGTCTTTCGTTTAGAAAGCTGAAAATTAGTTCCTTTTTGTTTGGACATCGCGAATTTGTATGTTTATAGAATGGTGGCTGGAAGATAAAAATATTTTTGATACATCTTTGGGGAATCCCTCGTAAGTCTGGCAACCCTGCAGACAGTGCAGACACACGTGAATCAGCCAATGTTCCGTCGAGATAGTTCGCCTTCCCTCCATCATTATCTCGATTTAATAGCACGTCGTTAGAAGTCGTATTCTCGAAGAATGGGACCGTAAAAATATCTAACTCAGATTTAGGCCACTTCAGATCGTGAAGGTTTTTTTGACAATGGGATACTCTGCTGTGTGCGGTATAGTGTTTTATATTTTTTCAACAGAGAAACATAAAAACTGCGCTGTAAATATATGTATCCTATCAAAGTATACCCATAAAAGAGCAGTAAGACTTTTGGGACCATTCAGAAATGCTTCATATTAAAATGCGGATTATGTGTTTAGTGCTTATTCTTTCCAAATTAGGTCAGTCTATTAACTTAAAAATATTCATAATAGGGAATTTCACACTCAGGTAAAACCAAAAATAAAGGTTTTGTGTAATGGAAACTAAGAAAAGAGAAACAAATCGTATAAGATTTAATTGATACCATTTTTATTTCAAGGATTCTGAATTCAAAAACGTTGATCAGTAGTAGGCCAAAACAGAACATTATCATTAGCTGTTTGCCAGAGAGGTACAATTTTCCCCTGGGATATATGGTTTTTGCGTATGCTTGGCAGCGATTGCTATACAAAATCATGTAATTTGCAAAATATGGGACCGATTTGCTCCTCCTAATACAACTCTGCAGCTGAATAAGGCTTTTCATCTCATTCATCCTATATATCGAAATTGCAAGACTATAGTTCAGTTCTCCAGGTTCAATCTGGTGGTACTATTTCGCGAGTTGGATGAAGATGCATTCAGTTGTTGGATGTGTGTTCGTATGTATTCGGTGACCATTCAAGCGACTAACACAACCCGCTCCATATTCAAGCAGGTAGCGAGAATGGTTTGATCAAACTGCAGAGCTTGGGTGTGTTCAGCAGAGCTCTCCTCCGTCGGCCTGGTTTGGTTGCCTCTACGCGTGCTTTCTCAGCAGGTATATGAGCATATGGGGTACATGTTCCAACATAGATTCACACTCGTATTGGGGACCACACAACCCCAGAATTTACAGGGTTGTATATCTATAGCGATGCATTATGAATATTCAACTGGGTGCCGGCATGGCTGCGTTCGAATCCATTATTCATTCCTCTCTGGCACCATCGCGCTCTCGGTTGCGTTTTCCGTAGCGGGTCTCGAGAGACAGAGTGAGAGAGGAAGAGAGCGAAAATGGATGGCTGATAGAAGGAGAAAGAGAGAAGTGGAGCACTGTCGCTGTTTTCGTTTTATTCCAGCTCAAAGAATGCGCCCTCTTCGGTCTAATAATCACTTGGAGCGGGAACTCGGTCTTATGTAATAACCGCCTCCCGGATTTTTCGGATTCCTCCACTGCAAATTGCACTGACGTATCATCAGAGAGGAGAAGCTTCATCCAATCAGTGTATCATACGCTTTTGTCGAAAGACATTTCTTGTTATTGTTTTAATACAATTTGGTAAATTCTAGGTTCTAAAAACGCTCAGTATGCGATGAGAATGTACAAATTCTTTGATAATACGATCATATAATATAAACTCTTCTGAAAGAAACCACAAGAATGTTCACGTGTCATTCACGACTAAAAATTATAGCACTTTGTGTATTCAGAAATTGGACGTTTAAAATGAGACTTACGTCAGTCGAACGCAGAAGCCTAAATAGATGATTTGGGCCATTAGCATATTAACTTATTCCAGAAGAACACGCAAAAGAGTTCGCAACATTCAAAGACCTTCGGAATGTGCTTCAAAGTTTGATGAAATATAAAAGCCTGAATAATAACGACCATTTCTTTAAAAAATAAGAGTGTACACATTTTTGTTTCGGGCAACATTGGGAGTATAAAAAATTGTTCACTTTGTGCCAGAAGTAATTCTGACTATATCTGATTTTCTTCGGTACGATTCCAATAGCTTTTAGCAATTTGCGTTCTTAGAAATGATCCGTAGCACGTGCGATTGTTAATGGCGAACGAATAAGCCTCACACCCTTGGCTATGCGCAACCCTTATTTATCAGCATGATCTCTGCTATCGGTAAATACGATCTTGTCAAATCCCACCCTGGTCGATTAATGTATCAAACGTCACAGGATTATAGCAGGGTATCTAATTTACGATTTATCCTTGCAGTCGCATTGAGCAATAATTACTGGTTATTCAGATACCTCAGGTTTGTTGACACAGTGCTAGTTATCCTCACAGACAGTATTCATTACTAGAAAAGATTTGTAGAGTTATTTTACTATAATTTTAATATCATACATCATTCCGATATAATGAGTAGTTTCTACTACCTGTATGAGTAAAGAACTACAAATCTTTCTATCATGTTGATTAATCTCCAGTAATCAATTATTTGATGACATAAAAGTACATGCTTATCGTTCGACCGCTAACTATGTGTTTTGCTTTGTTCTAGGTAAGTTGTGACCGGAGAACAGTTATCGACCTTTAGTTAATAGTCCAAGGGTGAAACCCAGGATGACGTTCAGATGCGTGCCGGCCTTTCAGACTCTTGGAGGCGGTGACTGTGGTGCATCCTGGGTGAGTCTATTCCCTGTAAAAACAAAAATTAATTTTTCTTGAAGGTTTCTACTAAACCGGATATATTTAATATATGAGAAAAATCTTTGGCCTTAGATAGGGTAAAAAAGTTGAGTAATATCAGACAATTATGGGTGATACGGCTGTAAGATGCCTCTTTGAAATATTACAATGGAAATCCTCACTCTTCGTCAGTCCTTTCACGCTTGAAGTAAAATTGAGGGGCGAATCATTGCCTATACTGGCAAGTGCCTAATCCTAATTATGAGTGATTTATTAAACGAGTGGTAAAACAAGTCTCCATAAGTGGAAATATCTCGCGAGAGAAACACGAGGAAAATATTCGTTAATGATCAAACTTGAAATGGCGCCTTTCGTAGTTGCACACGAGAGCAATGGTGGAACCGGTCGTTCAGGGAGCAATAACAAGATGTACTCATGGTGTACTCATGGAGTACTCATGATGTACGCCTGCGCGACTTTAAACTTAGATTCATACCTTCCTTCTTATTCTTTCTGTTATTATTGCTTTGTTCCTTTTCGCCCCAGCCCCCTGACTGCCTCTCTTTCTCTCTTTCGAGCGGGTAAATAACTCCTCACAGTTTACTTACTCTACCTCTGGGTTTATAATGGAGATTATCTTATTTGTGTTGGTACTTGAGACTCGTTTCGGTCTTGGGTAACCTTCAAGTAAGCGCGAGAAGCAGAGAGGAAGGGTATGGATGAAACGAAGATGAATAAACTAGAGAGAAAGAAAGAGATATTCTAAGAAAGCGTGGGGCGTCAGAAGAAGAGGGTAGCTCTGTTGGCAGGGAGACTGAGATTATTACGCGGTCTTCTTGATTCTCCAGTCTCGTTTTTTCCTCGATTTTTTCTCTCTAGAATAAAATTCTAGTCCTTAACCCTAACCCACCAGACTTGGTTTTCCTTCGGTATTATTATTATTCGTTATAAATTTAGACGATCGTACAATGCCCAGCTTTTATTACTAATAAGTTACATGCAAAGAGGCAAACTTTCTTCCTTAAAAAGAAGTTTATTGAAGTCAGTGAAGATTTCTTCAGGCTCAATTATCTGGAACAATGGAACAAGTGTTTAACTCTTATCTCTTTTGGAAAAATTATAAGGCCCTAAAGAATTCTAAAAGGCATAAACTCTTACCTTACCCTCTTTTTACTCGTAATTTATGATCTTGGCACGAGCGCTTTTAGAAAAAAAAGCAAAATCGGTAGAAAATAAATTCCGAGTAATTGTTTCCTCTCCGATACTCCGAGGAATAATTTGGGTTTCAAGATATTATTTTACCCGATAGTTATCCCTTATTTCCGGAGAAGGTTTTGCGAAAAGGTGGTATTAATCTTCTTGCATTAGTTTTATTGTAGATTTACAATTTCCAACACTTATTTTAGTAATTTTTATTAGTTTAAAGTTTTAGATATCTCCTTATGAAAAATACCTATGTGAGATTCAATTGTTATTGTTAGGTTTGTAGTTGATATGTCGTAATAGTTCCATTTACTGAGATTTTTCTCTTCAATCTACTAATATGCAAACTAAAAGTGTTTTCATATATTTTATTAGTTTAATTCTGAATTGGAACAGGGAATTTACACTGATTCACGCAATATAGAAACAAGTTCGGATGAGTCCGTATAAAGATTCAGGTTTCAGTTTTTCTCTAAATGAATCAAGTCCATTTTTTGACATACTGATTTTTTGCATCAAAATAAACGAGAATACCATTATGCAGTACATAATAAACTATTAACACATTTTACACAACAGTAAAGATTACAGTGAATTCCATCAAATGTCATTACGTACTGTAGGACGGCCTTCATTCGTTTACTTTGTCATCAAAATCTATAAAAATAGTCTTGACTCCATATATACAGAACAACTGAAATCTTAATATTTATACCGGCAATTTCCGCAAAGTGTATTGGAATTTTAAATTCGGGACAGGAATTTTTCTAAAAGAATTATAATTCTGAGATAGAATTGGCATTTCCGTAAAGAATTATAATTTGAATTAGAGCAAGGAATTTTTTACATGGAGCAGGAATTTTGAAAAATAATTTGTATTCTGATTTAGAATAAGGGAATCCAATAATATCCCTATTTATATTCAGAATTATAATTCTTTTGCTAAATTCTTTTGCCAAATTCTTTGTTCCAGATCAAAAATCTTTTAAATGTTTTAAAGTGTTTATAAATCTCTCAAAATATTAATAAAATAATTTATGGATAAATTTAAATCTATTAAACTCTTTCAAATTGACCAGGAAAATTTAACAATTATGGTCGGAAAAAAATAACAACTGACCGAGTGACATTCGGGAAATGACTGGGATTTTAAAATCATCCGTGTGTGTATGTGAGGCCTTCCCACATTAGTGTGAACAAAATTACTAATTCAACTTGAATCAATTATATATTATGTATCATTTGATTCTTATTGTTAGACTTTTCAAGTTCAGAGGTCGTATTAGTGTGATCTTGTTTTTTCAACTAACGGAAATCAGTGTCGAAGATGTCTATATTCAACTATGATGAGATGATAAAAATGTGCATGACGCCTCTCCACCTTAGTTTGAACACAATTATGAATCCAAATTTATAAAATAATACTTGAGTTATTCGGGATTATTGTATTAATTTTCTAGCATTAGTTTCCGTGTGGATTTACTATTTCTGACACTTGTTTTTATTTTTGTTTGTTTTAATCTTCAGAGCAGGAGATGAGAAAAGTAAATAAAATTTGAAGGATCTTGAGGTAGGGATCAGCAGTGGATTTTGGTTAGAATTTAAATGTCAGAAGAGATGATCGTGGCTTACAATTAGCTGGGTCCACCCACTCCGCGTAAGCAATGCAGTTTTTCAGGGCAAAAGGCGTCCGCTGCTTCGTTATTAATTATCAGGTCGCCACTATGTTATTAGTACATTAGAAACCGCCCGCTTAATGCCGAAGGCGAAACCTAAGATTTAACTCCTAACTCTGCAGTGATAAATGCTACGTACAGTTCTTCTAGCTAGGGGGGCTTTTGTTTGGAGTGACACACAGTTGTAATTACTGTTATCAGTTAACGAATCGTTGAACCTGTTGCACCAGAACCATCTATTAAGCTTTTTATTCGTAGAGCGAAATTGTAATTCAACCACGGCATTTCTTCTTAACACCACCTGGAATGATTCGTATTTCAAACAAAGTACCCTCCAAAAATTGAAGATAGTGTTTTTAAATTTTTAACCATGTCAGCATCAAAAATCAAATTGAAATTTTGAACTAGAAATATAATATGTACTGTACTAATTCAGGAGCAAAAATACTTCAGAATGAGTCTATCGAGTTTAGTCGGTGATTAATGAATCGTTAAGATCTTAACGAACTCAGCTCAATGAACTGCTTTCTAACACCGGATACTCATCTTTATATTAACCTCAAGGTTTCTCATTGATACTTGAGTTATCTAAATTTTTCTTCAAAATTGTTTATTTTCTTTAGTATATGATTTAATAATTTCATTTCAGTTAAGTTATTAAAATTCACTGGATTGATTTCATATTTGATTTTTGGGATCTGCATCAAAGCGTGCAAGATTTCAGTAAAAGAGGGACTCTAACCTACATTACCTGCTGAACAAGCGTGCGCTGGAGAATAACCCCTGAGGGGCGGTTGGTATTTGACCAGACTTACCTAGCAATTAACGCTCCTAATACTGCTAAAGTATAATTATAATTAGTGAGCTACGCCTTTCACACCGCCCCTTCTGAACTTTACGGGTAATCTAGCCTGCACCAGTGCTTCGGCTTTTAACTTGTTCCTAAATTCGAACTGGCATTTTTCTCAAAATTGCAATCTCGTTAGCATCCAATTCATTAGAGCTAAATTTTTTATTTATTATCAGCTACTTCAAGGCCCTACCTCTTTCAGAGTGCTGTTTCCAAAAGAAATTTTCTACGAGATAGACCTTATCAATATTCATCATCCAGTTAGAAATATGCTGTTTGGTTTGATAGGCAATTTTGTTTCTTCATTTAAATTTGAATAACATGCATAATTTTCAAAATGGTAAATACAAATATCAAATCTAGATTTGAAGGAACCTTTTGAACCCTTCAACTTTTGAAGCATCTTCATGAATCACTTCACCCCAAGATAGTAAATTTCGCACATACACGTGTAGTCTCTTTTGCAAAGATGTAGGTAACTATGTCGGATTTTGCAGTCTACCGAAGACATGAGTTTATACAATATACTTTTAACGGGCCGAATTTATGGCCGACGCTTGAGACAGTTGGCAGGTAAGGCGGGTCGTCGCTCGAGCAAACTTTCGCGAAGGACAAGCTCAATCCTTTTTAAATTTCATTGAGAGCATTTGCGAAAAGATATTAATTGCACACTCAGCTTAACAATGAGTGTTCCTTCCACTCGTCAATGTGAAACAAAATATACGTCTTTCTGATTCAAAAAAAAGTATTGCGGGACATAATTCCAATGTGACAAAAATTTGGAATGCTAAGAAAATTGTATGGTGAAGACATCAGTAGTGAGCCACTTTTACAGCTTTTTATTCATCTATTCAATGTTGTGAGCGCTGGGGAAATATTTATTTTCTTGGTTGATAATCTCAGACGAGAATTAGAGGTTGCCTACTACTGAAGGGTAGCCTACTATTGGCACATTATCCTATTAATCTAATTTGATTAGCTATTAAAAATTGTCTGCAATTTGTATTATTGGCATCGAGGTGTTTTTATGGTTCTTTAATGAAATTCCATAGAGAAAAATCTAGATATTACGGTTTGAGATCTTGACACTATGATATATAATTTACGGGACATAAATTATATCCAATCATTCTCAGTAATATCTAGATAATAAAGGGTATGATCTAAGAGATTAAACTGTAACCATTTACAGACTGCAGTCGAAGCATTATCTGTACATCACTGTATAAATCAGTATGATCAGGATTGTCTAGTTGATATCAAGATGCTTTTGTCTGGTACATACTTGATATTCATAGTGGTAACCTCTTAAATCCATTTTTAATAATATTGATAACCATGAATTGTAAACTTTCGAAATCGTTGCCAGTATTTTGGGAAATCCTCTCGTATAGTGTGCTTCAAAATTTATATACAGGAATATTAGGATGAGTACCTACATTGACTCGAAATTCCTTTATGGACCACGAAGTATAAGTATTGTTTCTATTAAACCAACTCTGCGCGTCACTCTACTCATGCGGAAAATTCTAATTCAAACTCTATAACTTCAAACCATGAATATACTTTTCTAGTTTTTGGATCTCCACCATTCTTGTCCGATAAAAATGTAGGTTCACAAAATTCCTTTCTTGATTTTTTCACAGTCTTGAAGCTTCTTCTTCCCCATAGTTTAATTTTGAAGGTACAGGTTCCACATTGATTCAGAAATTGCAGGAATTCGCAAATTATCTTAACTTCTTTTAAGTCTCATAGTGGAGTGAGCGAAGCTCTAAACTTAATTTAAAATTGAAATAAAGTTGTTTGAAATATTGAAAAACTAAAGACTTCGACCACGCACGAATCCATCAAAGGACAGAAGATCACTGTTTGAAAGGGATATTATACGAAGCGAGCAACTGCTTCGCGAATGGCCACTTAACATGGTATGAGCTGGAGTTTATGCATGTGTGTACTTGCAAAGTATGCGCAGATTGCGTTTGTATGGTTAATGTGCATACGAAGGTATAGGTTGGGCCTCACATAGAGGCACGACACCAGCCAATCGCACAGAATTACGTAGCGAGAGGACCCTGCGCGTGCCTGAGGGCCCAGGCGAAGTCTTGGGCCTCCTCGCGTGCCCAAGAATGGCCTCGCCTCTCTCTTCACGGTCAGAGGTCATCCTCGAGCACGAGCCACCTTTGGGTTCTCAACCTCTTCTGCTAAACACTTCATTATTATTATTGTTATTATTGTTCAAATCGAGGACCACCCTGCCGTCCAAGATCAGACAAGACATACTCAGCTGTACCAGCTAATGTACGAACTGGCCTTCAACCTTCATTCTTTAAATTCTTATGAGAAATAGACTTGTAAAATTCAATTCTTGTTCTTAGGTTTCCTCTGTTGCATTAGTCTCATATTGTTCTTTTTAGCAAGTGGAAATCTGTTTCGCAGATGTCTTCTATCACAATGAGATGGTCAAAATTTTGATAAATGATACTTAAATTGAATTTTAACTTTCATAACCGCAATTTCATAACCAAAAATATAAAAAAATACTTATGGAAAATTGTTTTGAAATTTCAAACATGTAGCATCATGTTTGTCCTATTCTTAGAAACTATGGAAATATTCAAAAAAATGTAAGTCACGATAATGTCAGGGAATTGCTTAAAACGCCTTGTTTATATGCTGAGGTATACTTACCAAACTTTCATATTGGTTCAAGGAGCAAAAGCTGGTCTATAAAATTTATTTGTGCAATTTCAGGAAATTGGTTATTAAATCAAATGATTGCTGGTATGGTCGCGAACGAAGTTTTATTTATAAAGAAATTATCAGCACATTTAATAGAAACGTTTGACATAAAAAGATGTTAAGACTGCTAATGTTAATAATTTAATACTTTTTTTTTCTTTCGAGAACAGCTAATCTCCGAAATCTATGTAACCTTTCAAGAAGATCGCGTGGTCCAGAATAAAACTTTCGTAATGGGTTATTCATGAGAGTGATTTTTTTTGGCTAATGATCGAAAATTACGGGTTAGTGTGACTTCATAGTGTACGATTTCTATGAAACTTATATACACCGGATAGTAACCTTGTCGAGATTTAATACACGTGTTGTGTACCATTAGATGATGGTAATCTGTATATTGTAATAATGTACACTCAATTTTTCTAGCGGATCTTTTTAACCTTATGATAAATTTTGTAAAATTATGCTGGAGTTACGTAAACCTTCTTAGTATTCCAAAATTATTCTAACAGGAAAAGATCTATATTAGGCAAGTGTTTCGAAAGCTGTTGAGAAGGGTATTGAAGGTTGAAGATTGAATTTTACGAAAGTATCCGTCATACTTCATTTGTTGTAACGAGAGTTGTTTCTCAAAGTGTGAAAAAATTTGGAAATTTTACAAGAAACGTATGTTAAAATATAGTGACAGATTAGAAACAAAATATTTACAGAGATTTTAGTTTCTGTGTGTTATTCAGAGATCATCCATTATTTCGCTAAAATATCTGTAGAATTGGCATTCATTTTATTTTTGAATTGTGAGAATGAACCAATTCAAAATCACCAAATTGTTTCCCCAATAGATTTGAATCATTTTGAAAAAAATATGCTGGAATATTATTTTCAAAATTCAATAAGTAATATAAATTTTGTAAATCATTTGGTAACTTTTATAAAGTAAAGTAGTCAAATAAAGAGATCACAGTCGATTATTCACGCAAAAGAAATAAAAAATATTACATGATTGAATTAAAAGTGTCGCGAAAGAGAAAACAACATATTTCACACTTCATTGAGATACTTTTATACTTCATTTAATTCATCACGCCATTCAAAAAATTATCAGCGGCTTAGAAAACTTACGATCCAAAGAAAAAAACTGGTATTTTTATAATCAAAAAATTTTCCCTCTTTTGAAGAAAAATTCCCCCATTTTCCCTACAATTCAACTGCTGAAGCGCTGTGATCCCTGCAAATTCTACTCTGAATTAGTCATTTGGACTACAGAAATATGAATTAATGACACCATCTCATTAAATTTTACTTGAGTACAATAGAAAATGTACGCGGTAGATGAAGTTGACTTCCAAATTTAACGTCAATACAATTTTAAAGTGTAACAATCTTAAGTATTATTTTTTACTCAGAAGATAAAAATCTATAATTGCAAAAACAATATTATTATTCATTATTTAAATACATGCAGTATTAAAAACTGTAATTTAAAGTGGAAGGGTAATTTGAAAATGCTTAAAACAAATATTATTAACAATTCGATCGGTAATGTACTTGATGTTGGTAAAGGAAGGTTTCTGTAACTTTCATCTGCTTTTCATTTACCTTGCAATGTCGGTAACAGAAGTCGGTAATGTAGGTTTCCAACGCACTGTTGGAGTATACTGCATGGTAATAGCTTCGTATGATATCCTTCTCTGCAGTAGGTATTCTTACATTCTACCATCCGAGCTTCTAAAATACTTTCAAATACTCCTAACAATTGCTAACAATATTTCAAACATTCAATAGAGAATTTTATTTTAAAATAATTGTACTTATAATTTTAAAACACGCATCAAACAATATTTTTTTCATAATTACTCAGTATTTATAATAAGTACCAAGCAAAGTGAAAAAAGTACAACCAATTTTAAGGGACTTTGCTAGTTAAAAACTAGTGTATGTCATAAGAAAATACTTGAAACATAGACTAATTGAATTTTTATGACTTTAATTGAATATTATTCAATATTGTATCTGTTAACTTTGTTCTAAAATTTTCTAATTGATATAGCGAATATGGGTTTCGCTTAATTGAAGTTTTTTGTCTATCTGTGTCTATTATTTGTGTATATCTGCGTCTATTTGATACGTACAAAAAGCAATCAACGGAATCAAGAGAAGCAAAGGGTAATTTATTACTCGTAATATGCGAACTCATTCTGCTGTATTCGTTGTAAGATACTGAGATGTACAATATGTACATCATAGGCAGAGCCTTTGAGATTTACGCATATAGATACGTATTCTCTGAAATTTTTGTCCAACGCAAAAGGCGCAAGAGGTTTTCTCCCGTTAGGCCTGATACTATCTACTTATTGATAGAGACCTGAGACGATGGAATTTTTAATCAACTCGAAGCACTTCGATTAAATCCTGCCGAGTAATTATTGTAGGACGATCGACGGTTGAGTATAGGGGGACGTTACGCAGCATAACGCATCGCGTATTGTGTGCATACTTTGTTATTTGAGTTCACAAAAGCAAAAGTTGTTTAACCAAGAGAAGTACAGAACATTAAAAATCAGATGAGGGAGATTATTATTAGTTTATTATTTCAATCATATAATGGGACTTTTGTGAGAAAAATGATTGAAAATTGTCTTGATGGTATAACAATAATCAGTGACTGACTTTTTACTTTTCAACCTGTAATGGCTACAGGTTTAAAAATTTTCAAGATGAGATCTTTTACAATCGTCTAATTTCAAAATGTACCATATGTAAAAATAATAATTTCCATTTAAAAAACTCGCGCAAAAATTGCGGTTGGTAACCGTGGGGGGGGGGGCGGAAGTAACGTTACGAACTCAGATAACGTGTAGCACGGTTCCTGATGATACATTTTTACAAAGTTTGCGACTTTTACGAAAGATGCCCATGTAACGGTCATACTTCAGACTTCATACTCTTTCTCCTATTTCGCTTTTTTCCCCTTTTCAAGGAACTTCTCTTTTGCCCCTGTTTTCAAAAAAGCTCATTTTTTTGTTAAAAAGTCTACTAAATCATATGTCTGGTTCAGAATTTGGTGAAAAAATCTACTATTTGGTAAAAAAATTAATTATTTTGTTGAAAATGCAACTATTTTGTTAAAAATGCATTTTTTATTAAAGATTCATCGCTTTGGTGAAAAATTTAACTCATTAAACATTCTTTTTCTTTTGTTGAAAACTATATTTTGTTTAAATGTAACATTTATGGTTGATAATTTATTATTTTTAGTTAAAAATTCATCTATTTGGTCCAAATTGATCTTCTTTAGTTGAAAATGTATATGGTTGGTTGAAAAAATAACAATTTTTTTGAAGATTGTTTTTATAGTTAAAACCTAATTGTTTTAATCAGAATATTAATATTTTTTTTTTGTATAAAATTTATCTTTTTTTGAAAATTCAAGTATTTGATTAAAAATTTATCTGTCCTAATTGAAAATTCAACTATTCAGTTAAAAACTTAACTGTTGTATCAAACTTTCGTATTTTTTTGGGTGAAAAATTCGTCCTTCGGGTTTAAAATTTAACTGTCTTGAACTGTTGGAAATTAATTTTTTTTTAGTTGAAAATTCTACTATCTTGTTTAAAAATTCAACTGTTCAGTTGAAATTCAACTATCTAATTGAAAATTGAGCTGATTATTCTAAAATGTAACTGCTTGGTAGAAAAGTATCTTTTTTGTTGAGAATTCAACTGTTTTGTAGAAAATTCAGGTGTTTTGCTGAAAATTCGTCTTTTTTGGTAGAAAATTAATCTTCCTGGTTGAAAATTCATCTTTTTAGGTTAAAAATGTAGCTATTTGTTTAAAAATGTAACTAAACTGAAACTGAAATAATAAAAATAAAAAATTTTAATTCGTTATTTGGATTGCCAATTCAATCTATGTCATATTTCTTGGTTGAAAATTTATATTTTTTTTTTCTTGATTCAAAATTGAGATCTTTATGGGTTAAAATATCAACAATTACATTTTTCGATAAGAATTCATCCATTTTAGGTGAAAATTCTTCAACCTTGGTAAAAAATGCAACTATTTAGATAAAAAATCAACTGTTTGATTAAAAATTAAACTGCTTATTCGAAAATGCGTAACTACTTGGTAGAAAATTATCTTTTTTTCTTGAGAACTCAACTGTTTTATAGAAAATTCATGTGTTTTGCTGAAAATTCGTCTTTTTTTGTAGGAAATCAATCTTCTTGGTTGAAAATTCAGCTAACTGTTCAAAAATGTAAGTAAACTGAAACTGAAAAAATAAAATTTTTAGATTTTAATTCGTCATTTTGGATTGACAATTCATCCTATATGGTAGAAAAGTAATCTTTTCTTGTTTGAAAATTCATTTTTCTTTCTTTTTGATTCAAAATTGAAATCTTGATAGGTTAAAATATCAAAAATTACATGTTTTGTTGAGAATTCATATTTTTTGTTTGAAAACTAAACTAATTGGTTAAAAATGCAACTATTTTGTTGAAAATTTAATTATTCTGTTGAAAATAAAACTATTTTGTTAAAGCGTTATCTTTTGGTTAAAAATTCCATACTTTCATTCACTTTAAAAACAATTTCATGAAAATTTCCTTTGCCGTCTAATATTATGAAAAATAAAGTTATATGCACAGTATGCACGGCAAGTTACGTTCATTTTTCGTAGAACTCCGTATTTGTTAAGTTCTTCACTTCCAAGTGGAAATAAAATTAAAATGATATGCTCGGAAGTATGGATTTATTATTCAACAGTGCACAAACACGGTTTTTTATTACAAGCCGTAAATTGCGGAGGACTAATAAAGTTACATTTATTCTTCGTTGTATAGTTATTCAAAAGGGAAAATGATTGATAATTTCAGACTGGGTTTGCTTGTCTGCTTTAATAGAACATCGTGTATGCAAATGACCTTACTGGAAACAAACTTACAGATTTCGTAAACGCGGTCGAAACTACCACTATACGGTAGGATTGGTAATTGGTAGGTACATGTGTGGGATAGTCACCTTTGCGCCAAACACTTCAGATAAGTCACGATGCTCCCACAACGTACGCGTAATCAGGTAACTAAGCCGTATCCAATATTTGGTTAAATCACGATTCTCAATTATCGGTTTTAAAGACCACTTTGTAAAGCAAACCTTTTCAAATATGGAGAGCTACGACTTTAAACGTCGGCAATGATACTAATCTTTTTATATTTGGTTGCCGTCTTTTTAATGATTGAGATTTTCCTCATCCTTACATTACCTTTTTATTGAGCAATATTTCCATTTAAAAAGGGTGATTAGTTTTAATGTAATAGCATTGGTTAAAGAAAATTTAATTGATCGAAAATAATAATAATGGTGGATAAAAAACTCAAGATTTTGTTCAGAAGTGATGTTATTTATGTGGAGATTTGATTTAAAAATTATTTAAAAATCGTGAAGAGACGTTTGTTAAGCTCAGAGGTATGGAAAGTTGGCAATCAGAGTGTTGATTTGCGTTTAATAGCGCACACGTTGATGACCCACATGACCATCATCAATGTATCACCACGCGCTGGGCGAGATAATTAATCCATCTGGATTGATGACTCGAGATTTATACGCCACAAAGAACCTTTGCCTGTTTGCTAAACAATTTACTGACGCAGGTGCAGCTTCATTTCTATCTTTTTCTTTTATTATTTGATCCTTTCAGAGGCATAAAAGACTGAAAGACTATACGCCATAAAAAAATTAATTGAATGCTTGATAATAACGTGAATAAATGTAATTTAATAAATTAGATTTCTCGTCATATTATACATGCATCTGTTTTTAGAACTATAGAAACTCATCCATATCTTAAGTTGGATATCTTCTGAATGATGTAAAGATTTGTTTTTCTGGTGCTAACTTCGAAACATGGCTAAACGATTGGTCTAGTTTTCTTCCGTTCTCGAGAAGACTGACATAAAAGTCTCATTATACGCATCGTTCCCCAATCGATCATCGATTTGAAAGCTGCTTGACGTGCGTATAATCAAATAAACTCGCGTGCTCTTACGCGAACGATAGAAAGTCTGTAAGTTGCCTATCTGTTAACTTTAACATCGAAAATATCTCTCATGCATTAATCATAAATCAGCGCACGCGAGTACTGATTCATTGGATCTGAATGACTGACGTATGATATTTCAACGGGCAAAGTTAAATCCTGAAAAAATCAACTAGAATTACCAAAAGATTCATAGAATGATAGGAAAAAATAGAGATTGGTTTTTGAGTCGAGTCTGAGACGTAAATCGTCTCAGGATAGTGTACAGTGCTAACTTAGTTTTTTTTGCAATCTTCTTAAAATTCGGTATTTCTTTCATATTCTTGCATCATTATCCTACTGCGGCTCGTTTACAATCTAAAAGGTCAGTTTCATTTCATTAAACCTAAAAAATATTCATACTTCAAACTCTTTTTGACGTCTATGTCCGGAGATGATTTATCGAAAGAAGGTTCACTCCTGTCAGGTTCTAGTAGGCTTATCCAATTATGGAGTCGATATATTGACATAACCCAGACGTCTACTTCAAAGAGAGAACTGAAGAAAAGTCAACAGTATTTAAATATCGTATTTTATTTGAATGTGCATTACTGTTCCTTGTTGAAAAGAAAAAAATGAGAATACACAACAATTTGGCACAGTTTTACATAATATTTATGGAATGAAATATTTTCACAATCCTTCTTTACGCGCTTAATTGTAATAATGATTGAAGTGAAGGGGTGTGTGCCTTGCCCCCAATGTAATAGGCAAAGGGACGCGGCATACCTTCGAAATTAAAACCTTGGAGGGCAGCGAGAAGGGAGACGCAATTACATATGCTGGGGATCCCCGTGATCGACGTATCATTGCCCGAGACCTCGTAGTCGGATAATGTTCGGTAAGTCCTGGTTGCCTACGTGCCCTGAGGACTCTGCACCGAGATTCTGTATATAAGATGATGCAAGCACGTCCATCTGATGGGTCTGCAACTCTTCAGTCCTCACTGTCGCCCGCACCCAAATAGATCTCTTGTCTCTTCTCTTCCGTCATTCCAGAAAATTGTTCCGGACGAAAAATGCGAAATCGGTAATCGTCCTCGCGCTCGTGCGAAACGATTGGTCGCGGCGGCACAACGCTAAACCCTATTTACAACACCGATCACTCCTATTAAGTCCGCTCTTGTACCTGGATATGATACGTGAAAACCCTGGAACGTGATAGGCACATTTTTCTATTTCAAGGTTCACAGACACTGGTCCTCATTTTTGGATTTTTTTCATCCTGAGTTTTATTCCGTAACAGTAAAAATTAACCTTTGATGAGGTTACAAAAAGAGGTTTTGGTTACCATGCTTGTAGCTTTTTTCTCTTTTTGTTATGTCTTCAGTAATAAAGTGGGTGGGGATGAGGGTTGTATTGATAATTAAGTTGTAACAATTTCCTAAAGATAGCGTTTCCGAAATCCCACGATACTTCAATGGTCGCGGAATGCAGGTCATGTTCGGAGAGTATACTGATATAGATCTTCAAACAAGCTGATGTTGGTGAATCTGAAAGTCCGGTCAACTACATACTTTAACTAAAAGTTTAATTACCTATCGCATTCTTGAATAGTCCGTTATAGTAAATTATCGCATAGAGTATCCTGTGTGTCCTAAAGAAATTATTGCCAAAAAATTTTAAATACGTCCTATGCTGATGAAGACATTTTTTTCAACAAAAATAATAATTCTCACTCATTTTCTCGAATTTTGTACAGTTCTGAATCCATTGGCACTTTTTTTCGATCGCCCAAATTCAGACATTTAAGTTAAATTCGAGCAGTCTCTAGCATCACGAGAAAATTTCAGTTCTGCATCCTTCAAACTTATTGAATTAATGGTAGGCAACGCTGCAAATAACCTGATGGAACCAGAGCAAGAGTTCTACGTAATCTGTTGAAGATCTCAATGAAGGCTCTCGGCAATTTTAGATTATGCCATTCCATCTATCATGTTTATATATAAACAGCCCAGAGAATACAGCAGAGGATCGTCAATCTACATGTAGGTTGTGAGTAGACATTATCAAACGTGCGATTAAACGGAAGCGTAAGTGCCGAGGAGTTCCCCTCCAACCATTATTAATCGGACTTGGTTTATCGTTGCTCCCACCAATGACCAAGCAATATGGGCGTGACTTACTGAGATTCGTTATTATTTCAATCACGTTCACAACCACGCGATTATACACTATACAGCCATGCAGCAGCTCGCAACTGGTGCCAACGTGCTGCTGATTAGTTCGTTTCTCCGTTCCTTTGCCACCGCGTAGTAAACACAGCAAGTTCTTTTATACACGCCCACTGCCACTTCTTTTCTGCACTATATCTGTGTAAAAGTTACCCATGAAAAAGTCATCTATGTCTCACACCGCGATTTCAAAATATCGGAGAGTAAGGACAAGTTGACAATTACAATTAAAATGTATCATTATGAATTATTTTGATATCCATTATTAATTGCAATGAAACCGTTCACTAATACATAGCGGTCATGGATAATATTGCAGATGGTGCTCTTTATACACATGTTTCTTACGATTATAGATGTTGTATGCGGCTAGCGATCAAGAAATGATGGCATCAACCGCACGATATTGTACATTCTTTCAGCACATCTCGAGTTAGTCCCCCCTACAAGCCACCTTTTTTCGATCAAGGATGTAATCACAAATTTTATTTTTTTTACCAACAAGGAAATGTGCTGACGAATACCAGAGATCGATTTGTGATAGCTAGCATTCATAATAGACTCATCAAGTATCGATTGGAAACATCTTGAAGTGCACTGATGATCTATTCTGCGCGGTATATCTGTTTTGCGGTATGGTAATCATCACCACAGAGTATTTCGTAAACACCAATTTTTTTTTGAAATATATCAAGGTGAACATGGATATCTTTATCTGCATGTAAGGCGATTTATCTACTTGGGTAATTTACGTTATCAGGACAATTATGTATCAGACTCGGTTCTCGAGAATGAGCGTACAAATGATGCTGCGGATTTATTATCAACGACAATTCTTGAAATAAGAGGCTGCTTGCTACTCCATCTTCTTTTTTACTCGAACATAGTGGTATCTCGAGCTCGAACGGATCAAAGGGATGCGAAATTCGGCGGTAACGAGGACATGTCGCCACTGCGGATCCGGCAATAAATCAAGAGCAATGAACAAGGATGCAATGGGTTTGGTTTGGCCACGCTCCAATTCTCGCGGCCGTCGAAAGTGAATACTTTGCAGTAACACGAGTCACCCTGCTTGCATAACAACCAAAGAGTTCGATATTGTCGAACGTGTCTCGAGCCTAAGTGATTGATCACGATTACTTCATACCATTGTCAACGTCGTCCTTGCTTCAAATGCATCTCGATCATTATTTTGATTTCGATCCACATCGCTCATTGTCAGACTTAACAAATTATGAATATTTCTGGACCTGTTTTGATTTGAATTAAATTGGCAGAATCCTTTTTATTTTAACATTGGTTTCGTTTAAGTAAGTATTAAATAAGATGTCTTGCTATTGTAACCTGACACTTGACACAATGATCAGCTCATTATCATCGGCTCAACTATTTTTAGAGTGCACTCAGAGTCCTCGAATCGAGAATCACTAATATAAACGTCGAAAGACGTTCGGTCAGATAAGTCCCTTGTGCGTGCGTCCCGCATTTTTCACCAGTCTCTCTCTCTCTCTCTCTATTTCTCTCTCTTGGACACTCGCAGCATCTTCTTTGAATGTTGCTATCTCTCTCTTTCTTTCTCCCGAGCTCTGAGCCTTTTCCGACCTCTCGTCCACCCCAGGATTCCGTTGTACTCACACTCGTTTGGTCCAGCCCAGCATCAGGTCAACGCCCCAGTGACCAGCGCACCTTCTTCGTCCGTTCGTTCACGTTCATTCGTGTATCTGAGTCTCCTGGTATCATAAAAGCATGCTTCTTTCGATTGGCCCGGTGTCCACTTTAAGCTCGTTACACGATGGGAAACCGGCGCTGAACTCAAGACGAAATTTAACGACCGAAGCTGGTGTCGTTAAAACTGGTGTACGGAGGTATGCAACATTTCTGGACGAGTCTGAACCTGGGAGGTAAACGTGAAATTTTATCACACGATGTATTCAGGTTCGATAATAAATGGGTCCATGTCAAGTTGGTGGCTGCAGGAATTTGTAATTCTCACTCTCAGCCTCCGACTACCAATGGTCATCAAAATTATCTGTGCCAAGTTTCGCTTCAATTTTTTGTTTTCATCAGTATCCAAAATTTTTTCACTTGGTTAGATTAAGCCTTGGACTAAACCCGTCTTGATTGATTGAAAACAAACTTCGACATGATTGATGCGTGTGAGAGGATACATCTGACTAATTTCAACACAAGAGTACAATTTTTCTGGGTATTGAATTAGCACATTTCCTGTGGCTTTTGAAGGGGCTTTTAACGGATCCCTCGCGAACTCCGGCTGCATGCACGAGTCTTATCCGAACACAAAAGGCGTGATATAATAATAAACGCTTTGCGCGAGTCGCCTCGGCAGATAGGTGAATACTGAATACGTATATAGACTTGGCCATTTTTACAGTAATATTTTACACGAACGGGCATTATATCGTATCGCGCCGGTTGGATGGCCTTTCCCATCAGGGGGATATTGTGATGCTTGCATACATGCCCACATATTCTATGAGACGGCTTCGCTATCTGCATCCGGCAGAGACGCCCCGCAGTAGACATGAAAATATGCTCAAAGATTTCTCCTGGGAAAAGCGTCAAAGCGGTTTCGACCTCGCGACATATTATCGAAGGACAGTTAATCTAAAAAATGTCGCTCGTTTCTCCTCCAGTTACTAAATTTTCAATACACTGTGCACACTGCTGGAACATCTTTCAGGCAGCTTTTCTCATGTTTCGAAGAAAAAATGTATGGAATTAAATAATGTAAGAGTAAATTTGATTATGTAACATTATGGGAAAATCACTTGAAAAATGTTCTGAGTCTATACAAAAAATTGAAGTTTTGTTTTTCAAATGATCAATCGGGTCAAAACTGAATTTCTGAAAACCGCGACTAGAAAATGTTGCTCAGATCTAGATTAACGTAAGAGATGGAATAGATTAGCTGAACTCGTTTTGCCAATGACTCGTTGACTGAGTCTTTATACACCGAAAGAATTGTCCTCCATCTGAGGAACAAAAATTAATACACAGATTCATTATCAGTGAGCAAAAAAAACTAAGAGTCTAAATCGATATTTTGTCTGCCCTAGATAAAGTATTTGGCTCCATGAGTGGAGGAATTAGCCTCAATTTTGATCTTCCGGTTAGGTTGATGCTCTGAAAAATCTAGTTCTCGTATCAGCAACAAACGAGATCGCAGAGGCAGTACCCATCCAGCCCGGACAGGTGTGCATACGAGGATGGAAGGTGGGTTAAGGGGGGGAAAGAGGTGATCTGTCTTGGTATGTCGGCTGCCGCAGGGAGCAGCCTCCGGTGAAAGCCTCGAGCCCCAAGGTCCACC
This sequence comes from Andricus quercusramuli, assembly GCA_932178445.1. Classification (NCBI taxonomy): domain Eukaryota; kingdom Metazoa; phylum Arthropoda; class Insecta; order Hymenoptera; family Cynipidae; genus Andricus; species Andricus quercusramuli. The sequence continues at coordinate 25,162 of CAKNXH010060996.1, read as the reverse complement.
GCCACATCGTTTCGCTCCGCTACTGGGATAAATTTATAAATTTATTCCGAAGAACGGTTTATTAGTATCTAATGATCTCCAGGACGCGTTTACCTGTCTTGCCTGCCCCGATACGTGCACAGATACGATCCGGTTGTGTTCATCAGCAGTTCGCTCCATCGATTTTTCGAAACTAAGAGATAGCAGCGTCGCGAGAGATTATTCGACCTGTCTTTCAATAAAAGAAGTTACACGTGTTTGCAAAAAATAATAGGCTCACCGGATCGTGAATCATGATTTATCGCGCGTCATTTTTCTGTCCGGAAGACATTTAATGCTCATCAGCAACAATGTTTTTCTTCCCATCGTTCATCGATTTTTTGCGACGTCTTTCGCTCATTTTCATACGGGTAATAAGAATCGATTGCAGAGGTCGACTTACCTTCGGAATGATATCTCGCAGTAACATAAATCTGACTTTTTGGGTCGTGACTTCGACAGAGTGTCGTTTATAGCTGCGCGTTTACCGAAGCAGACGCATTCTTTCTTAACGAGACGGTCATTGCGTTTTGCTCCTGGTCGTATTTGGGTTAACGTATGGAGGAATGTCACCGGTGTGACAAGCTAATTCGATGACGGACTAGCGATTCAGGGATAAATAAACTTGCTTATCGATAGACCTGAAAATCTGTATTCGGACTGCGAACTGCGAAAAGGAAAGCACGATCAATGTAAAGAGATCAGCTACCAATTACTTCTTTTAGACATACTATGTACAAGGAGAGGTGTCACGTCTCCTGACGTAATTATTAATTAAATTTGGAACAGGTTATTTGTAAACCTGAATCAGTTTTAAAATGACGCTTTGTTCTTCCTGTGTTGATTGCAAATGAGAAAAAATCCCCTTTCCAAATTCTCTATTTGAAAAGTAATTTGTCACCTCTGTATTCTGAGAAAATGTAAGTTTTGTCATGAAATTATCCTGGTCTCAACCTGTTTGTGCGTAAACATGTCTCAAGACAGATATGCACGTGTCCTGTGACAAGTACTCTCTGGAAGAATTGCTTTCGAGTCGGCGTTTCTTACGCAGTACATAACTGAAGACAGGATCTGCAGCTACTAATAGGAAATATATCCTGAGAACAACAATGGTCATTTGCATCTTTGAATAGGATCAGCGGTATGCACAATGGAACTTGAGAAGCAGTATTGTCGTATTTCTCGAACGTTTAAACTTTAAAAGCTCAGTTTACTGCACCTTTATGGCAGAGAACCAAGTTGAATCGAGTTTCGATCAGAGGGCAGTCGTTAAAATACCTCAAAGAAAGGTAGGAAGGTCTAGTATCTGACGGACTCGAGACGCATGGTATTATCATTACCTGTTACGAGAGCAGACATCGGTTTCAATTTCTCTTAATTGAAAACGTCTGAGCAGAGGAATCTCAAATGTCTCTTTGGCAATGTTGTAAATCTAGTTCCAGTTAAAGTAAAAACGATCGTTATCTCTATAAATTTGAAGGGTTTGAAACTTGTAGTCCTTCATTTATATCAATCTGTTATCAAATTATACTCTGTAGTTGATCTGAAAAAAACTTGATTTGCAAATCACCGAGGGATAATTTATGGAGTGTAGCTAAGTGACGGAAAACCATAGAGGTCTACGTGTTCGAAAGAAGTAGCATCTGTTCGCCAGTTACGAAAGAAGGTATACAGGAAATCAAAGAAGTCTGGCAATCTGGTGATCTGGGAAGGTTAGACGGAATGAACAAACCAAGCGAGGAGACAGGACTTGTCGGCATCGCATCGCTGTCAATCTATGCCTATGGAATAGAAGCATGGGAGATAGATGAGATGCTTAACCAGGCTGATTTAACGTAAGATGGAACTTAATGCTGAGAAGACCAGCGAGAGGACCGATCTTTGGTAAAGAAAGAGGGGATTGAGGGTCAACATTCTCTTTCTCTCTCCCACATCTATTTCTCTTGCTCGAACTCTCCACCTTGATAGACCACACATATGTACCTACAAGAGAGGGAGATAGCAGAACTTAAAGATGGCTTTGCCCAGTGAAGAAGAGAGTGAGAAGCTCAGCAAGCAAGAGAATGGGCTCTCCTGAAAAGAGAGGATAAATAACTACCAGCTTCTGCTAGATAGGCTATAAAGTCCATGATGACGAAGAGGACAAAAATAAAGAGGGGGAGGACAACAAAAGGATATTGTTTGATAGAAGGGCAACAATATGAAAAGGACAAGCGTATAAAAAGGATGATGATAAAAAAGAAGGAAACAAGAAAAGGAAGAAAAGGACAAATGTCGCGAACGGGATGAAACGGGTTCGAGTCGATCAGGACGAGCAGAGTCCAGTTAGTTGGTGCGGAAAGAAGAGGAATCGGAAGACAAAGAGAGGGAGAGAAAGAATGAGAAGCTGGGACGGAGAAGGCGAATCCGACAGGTGGTGGTGGAGACGGTGGTGCTAGTCATGGTGGTGGTGGTGGTCAGCAGGCACCGTAGCAGTTCAACACTTGCTCCACGCACGGAGATTTGCCCCCTCCTGCCGCGGGCGGCGCCACTCGGCTCCTTTCCTCTTTTCGCCTCTAGGCCATTCTTGAGAGGCGCGCGCGCCAAAGCGGTATGTCCAGACCTCACGTCTTCCCACCGATCTTAACCAATACGCGTGCGCGAATGTGCTTTCCCGAGGACTTTTCCGAAACTCGGCCACGTGACTCCATGACCACGTGACGACGTCTCCCCTACGTCACCGTGTCCTCAGGGTTCAATCCTGACATGCCGTGTGTTCGGAAGTGAGTTTTGAGTGAAGGTAAACATTCCAACATTGAGAATTTTCATCAAACATTGGATCCTCTGAGATATAGTAGGTAAATATCAGTTCGTATCCAAGATCTGTTCTTGGCGATCGATGACGAAAGATCAAACCATCACGTGGCAGGAACGTGATAAACAGGAGGCATAGGACGATCAGAAAAGTAATTAGTGAAGTGTGATTATGAATGAAAATGAGGACTCAAGAACGGGTCCAACTTACCATATTGAGGTAGACTGAGGTATATCTGTATCAACAGCATTTTTTTGGTACTTAATATAGATCAATGATTCATGATCAAGGGGATTAGTGCACGACAAAAATGAATTTGACAGTGAATAGCATTCAGGGTTGAAAAACACCTTGGATTTAGGTCTATAGAATAGAAAAGAAGAGTCTAGAATGTCGGTACTCGAGGGCAACGAGGTTGACAGATCTACGATGTCCCCACTGGATGATGTTGCGTCGCCGACTAGCGTCGGTTCCGAACTGATGGTCACGGACATGTTAGACGAGCATGACTCTGATCTCAACGATCCTAGGAGCGGGAAGCGCAAGAGAGACACGGATGGAGAGGGCCTCAGCCCGAGAAAGCTTCCGTCCTTGTCGAGTAATAATAACGACGTGGGATTCGTTCTTGAAGAAAGCGGGGATGATGGACTGCATGAAGATGCAGATAATGTAAGTTTAAAGACTCTATTTCCTGATGAAACTCTCACGTTTACTCTTTTATTTTTACCTATAAATAAGATTGTAACAAGCCAGATGGAGATTAACCTGAATGATCATTACTTTAAAGAAGAGAACACTACCCATCTTCATCTTATCAATTTCTCATTAACTCGCTTAGTCAGTAGGGTGGTCTAGTTTGCACAGGTATGAAATTGCATATAATCAGACGCGATTTTTCTTGCTAAACCTCAAACTGAGTCTTGGGCTCAACAAAAATATGTACAAAGTAATAGATATGAATTAACCTCACTTTTCTGCTATCCAAGATAAAATTACATAATCCCTCAAAGCGTAAAATCTAACAACTTAGGGACTATGATCATTAAAGTCGATACCTGTCTTTTTTACATGAATGCATCATAGGTCGAATCTCGCAATGACTTTACTGAGCGTGCAAGCAGATCTAACCTTAGTCTTTCAAGATTCTTGGAATATCGAAAACCAGTTCCTATATTCGCTTTCTTCGGCTTCGAAGACGAGAGGAGACACATCTTGCCTAAGGCAGCGCCGAGTTTATTTTACTTTTCTGCATGAACTTTGTCTCTCCCGTTCTCGCTTTAAAGAGAGAGCAAGAAGAAAGAGGGTTCCCCAGTCACCCTGAGGGTGCTTCAGGTTTGAGTCACTGCTACACCTTCGGGCAGTTCGTGTTTACGGACGCGCACCATCACGTATATTATGTCTTATACTTCCATTCGCTATGGTGTGGATATAGAGGCTTCTTTTTTGCTACTCCTTTTTCCTTCTTCCTCTTCTCAATTCTCAGACCTCACACTTATTCGAGGAGGCATCAATGCGAAAAGGAGGACAGTATAGGCGCGTAGGCAGGACAGTCGTAGGATAAGCACTTCGACGAGGTCATAAAACGGGTTTCAGGAAAAATCTATCTGGAAGCAGGCGAACCGTTCCATCCACGGGTTACGATTGTGTACTTTGATGTCATAGTGTGGAATTTGGCACTTCGAGCGGGGTCACTCTAACCATTTAAACTGCAATTTGCAAATATAATTTGTAAATGTTCTTTGCTTCAAAAAAAGTTATTTCATTTCATAGAATGACAATCTTCTAATTATGTTTAAAAATATTCTTCCTGTTTTCTGCAGAACATCTATGCAAATGGCAGAAATCCATCAGCTTTCCAATCTTTACATCTTTACGGCTAGTCTTCAAATGAAACGAATGCGGATTTGTAAAGCTGTCTCCAGAAGGAGTGGTTTGTGCACGCGATAACTCTGGAAAAATTAACTGCGACATGGTTATAACGTAATTATATACGTCGGTAATAACATATCCTAGTGACTACTACATACCATGATGTTGCGTTCGCGTTCAGCGCTACAAACCGACAAGTTTTTCGTCCCTTCGGGATTTTGCCCATAATTTCAGACCGGTGAACTTTCCGCGAACGCGACTTTTTAGAACAAAGCAGACTTAGCCAATCATCTCCCATCTAGATTAAGATCATTAAAGAAAAAACAAAAAGTAAATAACAGATTGCAAAATACATAGCATCAATAAGAATATCATTATCGATTATGAAATATCGCTTGATTCTCTTGTATATTGCGTCGAGGAAATTTTTATTGCATAGATCATAGATCATAGCTGCAATCGGTTCTTAAAGAAATGCAAAATCGACGCAGTTTCTACTGATGGATACTGCCTTCGATTATAGTGACAATCTTTTCTCATTTTGGACTGTCCTCATTCCGTTTCGCGGTTTTGTATTAGATTCATTCGCACTCTTGAATGACATACGTCGTAAACGCAAGCGTTCATGAAGGTACAAGTTTTCCCGACACATGTGGCGGTAGTCTAAAGGCCAAAGATTAATCACTTGTGGTATTTTAGATAATGATAGTTCTATGTGATATTCATATGCATTATGGCGTGATATATTGCCCGAGGCTGGAAGAGGCCGCAGTTAACATTCTTAAAGAATGATTACTCGCCTGGGTCGACGTAGGCGCATCCGCGATTCCTGGAATGAGTGAATACGATCGCTACAATAAAGTTGACGAAAGTCATCGATCAACCTGTTGTTTTTGTGCGATGCAGACTTCATCGCGATTTCATGGTCGCTAGCTTTATTTGAATCGCTCTAATGTCCGTGATGCAAACTGGAACATCTGATTTTCTCGCCAAATCAATTTCAATTAATACCTGAAAATAGCATAAACACATCTTCATACGTTGTAATAAAAGCTTTTTTATTCACCAATTTTTTGTGGCAAAAGGTGGTTTAATCACTTTTACGACTCGCTTGACCCATATCGTGAAGTCATCTTACTGAACAAAAAAAATTTATTAATTTTTCCCGATCGAGCATCGGTTAGTTCGAACTAGCATCTTGAAACCTATTAAAAGAGCGAGTAATCATGCAACTGTCTATTTTTTAACTTGCAATCGTTTTTTATCGATCGAGTCATAGGCTGGTTATTTCAGATCGTCATTCACGCCAGCAATATAAGCAATGGCAAGAAACTCATTGTATTCGAAGGGGATATAATATTCCTTTCACATTATATTTTTATTCTTCCCTGCGTCTTGGCGGCATAACAAAGATCATTATTATTATTGCGAACAATAATAAATTGATCGACCTATCGCATAATGATGATGTACACCTTCGTCATTATCTGCGAACATTATGAAACGGCTCCGATCGAACAGCTCGCTTCTACATCGTTATGCGAGTGACGTGAAATTTAACCTCGATCACTTGCGCGACTTGACTTCTCTGTGCCTCAAATTAATTGCTATTGAACACATTGTACAAAGTTTCAACAGCATGTTTAAATATAATTCCCGAATTGAGTCCTGTAATAAACCAATATCAAGTTTACTTTTGTTTCAAATAATATTAGAATTTTATGAATAAAGTCAGCTCGGAACCCTTTTCTTCTTAACAGCCCTCGGAGAAGTGAGAAAACTTTTTGCCCGCGAAAAATAACCGACTTATAAACATTGAAAAGGTTTTTGTGCATCTGTTCCTGGAGCGGAATGCGCTTCTGAAAGTACCTGAGATTACATCCTACTTGTACTCATCTCGCCAGGATCCTAATTAAATCGCCGTTCTTGTCTCGGAATGGGTCAAGTAACTTGGCTCAAGCTGGCTCAAGTTGATCCCTGGGGCTGACCGCAAAAGGCCTCATTCTCAGATTCTTCCTTCACCTTATGTTAGATGATTGAGCTCAATTCGAAGAACTGGAAAATCACTTGAATCTGAAATTTGTTGACGAAATATTTTTACGATCATTTGTAACTTCTTCCGTAGGGAAAATAATAATTCAGTCTTCCTGTAACTGATCTGAAAGCCTGGAAAAGCTAGGAAGTAACCTGTAAAATAAAATCGCACCATGGCTCGCCACAAATATTTGAATGCTACAAAGTATCTTTGTTCCCTGGGAAGTTATTTTGAAACTAAACTTATCGTCTGCGGAGCTATTATCCCTTTTTTTAGCTTGTAAAGGCTAACTCGAAGCAAAAGCTTTGCATAATGTGGTTACGTCGGGAGAGAAACCAAGTCTTCTTCAGAAATGAAATCCCGCTCCTTAGACCAATATCCAAACAAAAGATTCGGTCTCTCTTGCTCCTATTATGACACTCCCTTCCTCTTGACTAAACTTCGCAAGCCAAGTTACGTACGAGGTAATAAAGATCTGGATTAAGCCGAGTTCAATATATGCGGCTTCTTGCGCGAATAAACACGCCGTTTTGTATAAAACACGCATGCGAGTATTCAATAAAAGTTGTGCCTTGCATGCTGCTATATTTATTCGCATAATCGGCGTTTTTCCGGGACATTATATACCGCAATATTATACCGCGGGCTAGGTCTGTTATGTGGTTTCTGTCGCAAACTGCTCTGGGCTCTGATCGCTTGCCCATTGAAACACGCGCGACCTGTTTATTGCCGGAGGTGCGATATAATCGGGTGCCTTACATTGATTTTATTACGCTGCTTATTTGCTTATTTGCACGCGTCTGCAATCATAAATTAAACTCGACAGAGATAGGGGAAACCTCCCTACAGAGGATAGCTTCGTGCAGTGAATTATTATAAATAACAGCGTAATGTCTAAAGAGCAATTCCATGATAAATCATCTGAAGAATTTCGTCTGTTGTTAGTAATTTTTATGAAACTTTTAGTGTATATTCTCTTAAGTATTGAAAGAAAACCCCTTAAATAATTTTTGAAAGATTCAAAAAAATCTTGGTCTTTTTTTGAACTTTTATAATTTGCTGATTTTAATGATATTGAAACGTTTTCTTAGACTGTGTCTAGTCGTTCCGAAAAATGGAGGGCTTTGGGAAAGGGGATGAATCAGTCGTCACGAAAAATATTGGTCTAATCATCCTGAATTTTGGGATGACGAGACACTTCGTGGTTTTAAATTATTCATAATAAGACGCAGTTTTGAAGACATATTTTTTATAAAAACAGTTCTGAACAACTTTTTGGATTTTTCAAAAAAAAAATTGAAACGTGAATTCAAAAAGCGGTATGTTAATATACACATAAAAAAATGAAGCAACTTCAAACAAAATCATTTCCCTTTAAATTTAAATCAGTAAAAATTTGATTGATTAAGTTAATCAAGCATTCTTTGCATGAAAAAGCTGTAATTTCGACTGAAAAGATAGTCATTTTAACAACTAAATCAGTCAATGGAAGTAACTGCTTTGTCTGTTATTATAAATTAGTAAAATTCTTTCTTAATCAAAATTCTGTGTGGAAATTACTGGTTATATCATTTAAAATTACTGGTTTAATCAGTTAACGTTATTAATTAATTCGCTTTTTATTAAGACATTCATTAAGAATTACTGATTTAATTATTAGCACTTACAGTTTAGATCATTCTATTAATTTGTACGTACAAAAAAAATAATGTTTTGATTGAAATATCAACTATTATATTTTTTGTTGAGAATTTATCTTTTATGACTGAAAATTCAATTATTTGGTTGAAAGTTGCACTACCTTGTTAAAAATTAATTTTTTCTGTCAAAGATTTAGCATTTTAGATGAAAATTGTTTTTTTTTTCAATAAATTTGTTTATCTGGAAATTTAACTATTCTATTTTTGGTTGAAAATTGAATCTTCTTCTAGTTGAAAAAATGTATTTTGTTGAAAATTTGTCTTTTGGTATAAGATTACTCTTTTTTGTTGAAAATTCATCTTTTTGGTTAAAAATTTTATTATTTGGTTGAAAATTCAATTATTATGTTAAAAATTCGTTTTTCTTCATTGAAAATTAATTTTGTTGATTAAAATTTGAACTATATAATTTTTAATTGAATATTGGTCAGGTTGATGATTGAACTATTTTGCTGAAAATTCGTCCTTTTTGGTTGAATATCGTTGTTCTTTTTATTTTAAATTAGAATTTTATTTCGTTCAAATATTAACTGTTTTTTATTCAAATTAAAAATATTTTTTGTTTAAAATATCAACTATCATAGCATTCTTCTTGAAGAATTCATCTCTTTTTGTTGAAAATTCATCTACTTAGTTGAAAGTTAAAGAAATTTGTTAAAAATTCATTTTTCTGTTATTTCCAAAGATTCATCATTTAAGTTTTTAAAAATTCATCACCAAGGGTAATATTTACATATTTCGTTGAAAATTCGTCTTTTTGGTAGAAGATTAATCTTTTTGGTTGAAGATCCATCTTTTTTGTTTGACAATTCACTCGTCAAATCCGCATTATTTATATCAGACTTCGAATCAGTCAGTATTGAGTGATTCACTTGTAGAATGTTAACAATTTTATAATTCGATCACTCAGTAAAAAATTGTCAAATTTGCAGAAAGTAAGATCTCAGACTTAGGGTCTTGATTATACAATATTACATGTGACTTTAGAGTGCGTATTCATTTTCAAGAACTTCTCAGATTTCAAGATAATGGTTAAAGTTTGCGGTTTCACTGATATAATCTTCATCACATACTCTCAGTCAAACTATAAATTATAACTCCATAATTTATCTTTCTGTTATAATTGAACGATTATAAGCAGAAAATGCGTAGAAAGTAATCAAATATCCTTTACGTTTAATACAGCAATCCGTAGTTCATCTCTGTATTAATAACTTTTCTTTTCTGCTAAAAGTCATGTCACGATCAAATCATATAAAATATCCGCACCTTCTTCAATTTAGTCTTATAGTACTCGATTACGTATCCCGGATGGCTGTAGGTCAGGGAAAACATGAAAATCAGAGAAAAATCAGGGAATTTGATTGGTCAGCGAAAGTAAGATATTTTGAAACAAATCTTGCAAGTCAGGAAATTTCTATAAGAGGCACTTTAAACAACTATCAAGGATAATAAATCAGAAAATTTGTCATTTAAATTTGAATTTTTTTTATTCTGTTTATGAAAGATTTTATGTTAAAAATGTTACAAGATTGAGATTCTGGTCTTCATATATTAATGGTCAGGAAAATGAAGATTGGTCAGGGGAAAATTAAGAAATTTGAAAAATTATGTTTTGCGGCCACCCTGATGTAATATTATTGTTAGTAATTAATCTGCCTTGTTTATTCATTTATTTCTACTTCTTTTTTTGCAGTTGCTTTCTCCTGACGATTATATTTTTTGTTACAAATTTTATTATTTTGTTGAAAATTAAACAATTTTGTTAAAAAGTCATCCTTTTTTATTTGAAAATTAACTTTTTGTTGTAAATTCATATTCTTGTGTTGAAAATTCAACTGAAATCTTTCTTGTTGGAGAACCTATCAATTTTTTGGAAAATTCGCCTTTTTGGTTGGTATATTAACTGCCCTTGATTTAAAATAAAAATATTTTGGTCGGAGAAGATATTGTAAATTGCATCATTAGAATTGCATCATATAAGAGATCTCTTAAATCGCATATTGGATATTAAAATAATAATTTGTCTATAATTAAAATTAAGATTATTATGATTCAGATCGAATTATACCATCCATCATATTAATGTGTTGTATAATTATTAAAATACTCGTTTAAAGATAATGAACTTTTAAGTCCATTGCCTAATTTCATAATGTCTGCTTTCTGGAAGATTTTAATTGAATCTGGTAATAGTATTTTAATTTTTCGATATTTATGCAAGGCACTGTTTTCGACTTGCCATTCCGTTTCAGACACGCACGTGATGGGTAATTAAGGTTTGAAAACATTCTGTTATTACCATGTAAATGGAGCTAACCTTTAAGAGTTCGAGGTTGCATTCTTCACTGATGTGTTTGGACAAGTTCAAAGCTTAAAACCTGCAACCTATCTTGCTCCTACGTTTTTTTAAATTTATAGAATCGTGCTTGTCTTGTTTCAGTGAATGACTAATGACATATTACATTATTTATCTTGTCGTGTTACCTTTCATGGTCAATAGTATCTTCCTGTAGTTAATGGCAGAGTGATTTCAGTAGCTCAGGAAATTAGTGGCTCATGATAATGCAAAAGTGCAATGGCCGACACTCTTCGATATTAACGGAATCTCAAGAATCCAGTAGTGCTTTGCGGAGAGGCGAAACAAAACGCAAATAATGAAATATACATAAATGGTTACGCATAATACTATAACTTTCTGTAGCCGCGAACGGTATAAGAAATGGGAGGTTGTAAAAAGTTTTATGATTCCCCTGCCTATGTTATTAGCATGTACATACACTGCGCAAATCTCCAGACAAGGTTTTAAATGTTAAGCAAAATTTCCGTTTTGCTGATCGCTGGCCGCGTTAAAAAAAAAACGATAAAAATCATGGTCTAGAGAGAAAAAAAAACTTTGTATGCGTATAAAGTCTATCGTCAACAGGGTGGCCGCAAAACTTCATTTTCAAAATGCTCTGATTTTTCCCGAACCAATTTTTATTGAATTTTGAATCTACAAAGATAAATCTTCAAACACAAAAAATTAAACTTCAACAAAAAGCTATTGAATTTTCAGTGAAGTAATTAAAGTTTTTTTGAAGATAGTTGAATTTTCAACAAACAAGACGAATTTTTAATCCGAAAGGAAATTTTTTTTGTCTTAATAGATAAATGTTCAACAAAACAGTTTAATTTTCGACAAAAACCATTAATTTTTAACAAAATACTTAAATTTTGCAACGGAATAATTAAGTTTTCAACAAAATAGTATAACAGTTGAAATTTCAACCAAATGTTATTGAATTTTCCACCTTTAAAGATCAATTTTGAACCAAACTGTTGAATTTTCTAACTTTTTGAAAATTTGTTTTTTTATCTGAGGATTTATCTATTTTATTGAAAATTTGCATTTTTGAATTGAATTCAAGTGGTTGAACATTCGTCTTTTTTATTGAAAATTAGTTTTTTAAACTGAAAATTCAGCAATCCATTTTTGGTTCAAAATTGATCTTTTTTGGTCGACAATTCAATTATTTTGTTGAAGATTCATCCTTTTTGATTAAAAATTATTCTACTTTTCTGGTTTAAAAATCAACTGTTTTCTCTGAAATTCAACTTTTTAGCTTGAAAACTGAACTACTTTGTTGAAAATTCATCTATTTTGTTAAGAATTCACCTATTTTGTTGAAAATTCGTCTTTTTTGTTGGATTCAACCGGTTAAAAATTCGTTTCTTTTAGTTGAAAATTATTTTTTTAAACTGAAAATTGAATTATTCCAAAGGAAACTTATATTTTTTTGTTAACAGTTAAACTAGTTGGTTGGAAATTCATTCATTTTATTAAAAATGCATGTGATTTGTTGAAAATCCGTTTTTTTTCAATTAAAAATTCGTCTTCTTTGTTAGAAAAGTCATCTTTCTTCAAGTAAAAAAAACACATTTTTTTGAAACACTTTTTTTTAGTTCAATTCAAAAGGTTGTCAATTCATTATTTTAAATTAGTTTTTTAAACTGAAAATTTACCGATTCCATTTTTGGTTGAAAAATTTATCTCTTTTGGTCGAAAATTCTTGTTTTCTAGTTCCAAATTCAACTGTTTTCTGGAACACTTAACCTTTTAATTGGAGATCTGAACTATTTAGTTGAAAAATCATCTAATTTGGTTGAGGATACACCCCTTTTGTTGAAAACTTATTTTTTTATCGTTGAATTCAACTGGTTGATAATTCGTTTTTTTTTCGTTGAGAAGAAGGCCCGTCGAGGAGAAAACCCGGGAATGGGGGAACGACGGGCCCCCATATGTGATTTCGATTTCTAACAGTTCCGGAGAATCCGGGCCCCCTCTTAAACTCCGGGCCCGGGGAGAATCTCCCCGTTATCCCCCCCTCTCGTTAGGCCTATTGAAAAGTAATTTTTTAGACTGAAAATTGAACTATTCCATTTTTTGTTGAAAACTTATATTTTTTAGTTAAAAATTCAACTATTTGATTGCAAATTTATGTATTTTGTTTGAAAATTTGTCTTTTTGGATTCAAAATTCACCTTTTATGATAGAATCTTTGCAGGTTATTATCTTTGCAGGTTGAAAATTCATCTCCCTTGATTGAAAATGCAATTGTCTTCGAAAAAAATGGTCTTTTTGGCTTGAACATTCAACTTTTTGGTTGAAAAAGCATCTACTAAATTTTTTGTTTCGATAATATTGGTCTTTTTTAAATCGACAAGGACTTAAATTTTATTTTTTGATCAGAGAAGTGTCACGTCTTAGAAAACCTTTGCGGACCCCCTCATATGTGAGACGTTGTGACTTTAGGGCAGCCCCCCCCCCCCTTTATAATGTCACGTAATTTATTTATGGCCCCTTATGACTTTCCCGCTTTTTATTAGTGTCGAGAACACGTCTCTAAATACAATGAAAGAAATAATTGAATTTTCCTAGTGTCTAGTATATTACGTATAAGCCAGCCAATCACAAGAATAGTTTCACTCTGTCGCACAGCTTTCTATAGATGACAATACTTCGATTTCACCGTAGAACTTATTAACGGCCATTTCGTTTACAACGCAGGGCCCTCAACTTTTTTCTTTTCCTTTAAATTAATCGCACCAATTACCTCAAGCGCGCCGGGACGTATAAGTGCAATTACTCGTTTTCAAGTCTCTCGTCCTTCGTGCTTATTAGCTCAGTTTGCGCATATGTTGGTAGTTGGTACCGATTCTGACATTAATTTCTGGTTTTTCTTTATCAAAGCTACCGACTACTCAGGTTCCACTCGCCAATTCAGACCTGCGCGTCGAACAGGATGACTGTTAATTCAATATTTCATTTCCAGTTCTCCTTACGGCTGCAAACAACAAGATAATCTGGATTAGAATCAGGTTTATCGGAGAGATTTTTCCTGATAGTTTCTAAAAGATCCTATTTTATCACTTCTTATATCTCAAGCAGAGTTCGCTCTCTTAACAAAGTTTATACAACAAACTTGGATATTGCACAGAACAAAAAATTAAGTTTCATTTTAAGTAATTTTCATTCATGTGATTTTTCGCTGTATAAACAACGTTTTTTGTGAATTTAAACCAAAAAATTAAATTTTCCGTCAATTATTGTGGCGTGGAACGAAGAAACTGACATTTCAGCACCTTTTCAGCCCTGCCTCGTATTACATAAACGTCGTATGGAACGCGTTATATTTCGCTCAATTTTTATCGCACATATTTGAGAATAGGCTCATTCGATCGGACATGCTTTCGCTCTTTAGATTTTTCGCGTTCGATTTTTGGTGCTGAAAGGTCGGTTTCTTCGTGAATTTGCAACAAAACAGTTGAATTTTTAACAAAGTAGTTCAATTCTCAACCAAACAGATGAATTTCTATCTAAAATGATGAATCATTAACAAAAAAAATGCATTTTCAAGTAAGCAATAACATTTTCCACCATAAAAAGATCAATCTTAAACTAAAATGATGAATCACTAACCAACAAAATAAATTTTAAAGAAACCAGTTCAATTTTCAACAAAGCAGTTAAATTTTCAAAAAAAAAAAAAAAAAAGATTAATTATCTACAAACAAGACAAATTTTTCATAAAATGCGGCAATTATTAACTTAAAAAGATTATTTTTAAACAAAAGAGTTAAATTTTCAACCGAACAGATACATTTTAAACTAAAATCATGAATCATTAACCAAAAAATGAATTTTTTTAACAAACCAGTTCAACTTTCAACCAAGAAATAAAATTTTCAATAAAAAAGATGAATTGTTGTTATTTCAACAAAAAGAAAATTTATTTTTAATGAAAACAGTTCATATTTCAACCTAAAAATATTACAATTTCAAATCGATAACAATTCAATTTAACCAAAAAGATGAATTCTCAACAATGAATGTAATAAATCATATTTCAGATAAAAAAGATTTTTATTTCAAAACAAAAACAATTGATAATTCGGGCCAAAGGAAGATTTTAATTAAAAATTGAAAAATGTAGAATACAATCAGAGAAGGAGAATTTTTAACAAAATAGTTGAATATTCAACCAAATAGTTGAACATGTTGAACAACTAAACATGATCAATTTTCATTCGAAAATAGAAGAGTTCAATTTTCAATTACCATAATTGATTCTCGACAGCAAAAACTATATTTGAACCAAATAGTTAAATTTTTACTCAAAAGATGAATGTTTAACTAAAAATGATGAAATTTTAGCTAAAATGTTGAATCTTGGAGTAAAAAATAGGATTTTTGACGCAAAGTAGTTGAAATTTAAACCACGTAGTTAAATTCTTTATAAAAAATATGAATTCTCAACAAAAAATGTAACAGTTGATATATCGAATGATGTAATCAGTAGCTTTGACTAATTAAATCAGTCATTTTGAGGGATCCAATCCGTAACTTCCAATGTGTTAATCAGTCATTTTTGGTTAATTTTAATACCTCATTTAAGTTTCCGAATTAAATAATAAAGAACTGCAATTTAGAAATTATACTATTTTATTGTGGCAGACAAATCAGACAGTTCTATTGACTGAAAATCAGTAATTTTAAGTGAAAAATGGTTTCAGTCAGCAATATTGACTGATTCATCCGTTGAAACCACTGTTTCGTCACCAGAAATGGCTGATTAAGCTTGCTTAATTTAAGTAGTCAAATCTTAACTGATTTAAATTGAGAGTGCGTATTTTTAAATTTTAATGCGATTCTTTTTTATTTTTTATTAGTTATTTTAAATGTTTGAAATGAACCTTGTCATTCCGTGCGTTTCTCACACATAATTACATAAATATTACTGCCATCGGGGCGTGGAACGTGGAACCCAGTGGAGAATCGGGCAGGTACAGAATCTTGTATAACGCGGATTAGGTTTCCGATGTTTCCATTCTAGGGATTCTGATCAAAGTATCTGATCCTAGTCTAAAAAAAATGAACCACGGGGTTAAAGTCCCAGAACCGATTTCAGAGATTTCAGGAAAGAGGCGTAATAAACACGGATACGTTTTTTATGCCCCGTCGAGTTTAATTTATTTCCTCAAAAAATTATAGGTAACAAAATCAGTGATTTATGTCATTCATTTTTTAAATTAAAAATTCTCTTCTTTTAGTTTTACTGAAAGATAGTTTTATATATTACCTTACTGATTCTTGATATTTTACACAAAGTGTAAAACTCAACAGGCCTATGGGGGGCCAATTCTTAATTTCAAGATTGCTAATAGACGAGTATAAAACAAATCCATGTTTATTAATAATAATCGGTGATAATTTACAACCAGAGATCAATCAATGTTTTTATTGTACCAGAGACAAATGAGTAAAACTTTTCAAAACTCTGCTATAAATCAGTAAAATATTTGCATTTTGCATTATTTATTGAAAACGATGATCAAAGAATTTTAAAGTGCAGAAGCGAGGTGTGATAATAGATGATAGTAAGTCGCGTGGGTTTACATGCGACTTGCCGTTACGTGTCTGTAGGTTTAGCGCAACCGTATAATCAATTACAAGCTCCAAGTATGTGAGTAAAACGAACCTGAGTTCGAGAAAGTGGAAGTATAATCTTCGCCCTCTTTGGTAATTACCCATTAATTACCCAATGCGATTAGGATCTGTTATTCTACACAATCTTGTGGATTTACTCCAGATACAGTGCACCGGAATGTTGTTGACCACATTTGCTTAACTTTACACGAAAATTCTAGAAAAGTAACCAATGATCTCAGACTGCACACTCTTTCCCCTCTTTTACCCTTTTATAAAGATTTCGTCCTTTTTCCTCGTGAATAGCTTTATACTCAGTGGATGTGATCACACAGAAAAAACGGAAGATAAACTTTACATCGATTTCCGAAGAAAGATTTCCTGCAACAAAAATTTACTTCACAGGCTAAACTTTACTCAAATATCAGTTAAACTTTCTTTTGTTTTCCCATGACAAAAACATGTATTTTGAAAGACGCGAAGTTGGCTGGACAAAACTTTATCGCTCTAAAAAATTTCCTGCAACAAGTTTTATTCTTAGTTTTTTCTGTGCAGAGTAAAGAGTGTAAATCTTACTATGGGGTTATCAGTCAGCTTGCTTATTTTTATGTGATCTATGATGTATGGCGAACAATTTGACAATTTGGTTACAAATGACCTTTGGGTTGAAAATTCCACCATTTATTTAAATTTCGTCTCTGTAGCTCGAAAATTCAACTGTTTGGTTAAAAATTTATCTCTATTGGTCGAAAAATAACTTTTTTGTTGAAAATGTACATTTTCGGAATTAAACGTCAAATGTCTCCTCAAAACATTTGACTTTTACCTCAAAACTCAACTCTTATGTTAAAAATTCATCTTTTTCGGTATAAAATTTATCTTTCGGGGTTGAAAATGATATTTTTTAACTATTTTCTGAATCATTGAACTTATTGACTTAAAAACTCAATTGCTTTGTTAAAAAATTGTCTTTGGGTTGAAAAATTATCTCTTTTGATTGAAAATTCAACTATTCTGTTGAAAGTGTAATGTATTTTGACTTGAAATGTCAGGGATTTAATTCGTTTCATATTGTATACAATGAGGTATCTAAATTTTTTTTTATTCTCCTATTTTTCTGAAAAATTGCCCTATTTCCCCTCTCTGCGAGCATATTGGGCTGTGAATTCTGTGATCTCGATTAATCTTGAATGAATACCGATTAAAGTAATGAATCAAACGCTAGTAATTTCTTAATAAATAGGACGTGGAATATCTTGTAGGGAAGCTAAGGGTGAAATAGTTTAACTTACATCAATTAGGCAGGTCGTGTTATGCTAATATGTAGTGGCCGAGTACGTTGTCGTCGGACCAATCATCTCTTCTGAGAGAAATGATTGGTACGCTGGTTTGTAATGTAGCTATTAATAGTATCGTATGAGAAAGAGGCTCTTGGGAGCAAAATGAAGAAAAGGGAAAGAAAAATGAAATAAAAGGGAATGTTCAGACCCGTGGAAGTGCGTATGACATATGGAAGTTGGTCAAGAAATAAAAATAAATAGAGCAGAGGAAGTCTTTATTACCTTCCTTAGTCACCTTACATTCACTTATTAGCATCTTCGTTATATACAATTCAATTTAATTTCTTGGCTCGTATGATAAGATTTAGTTTTCTCAAGTTTATACCCATTTTATATACTTTATTGAAGATAATCATTTTACAAACTAAGGACAGAACATATAGAAAAGAAATATTAGTTTCGTTGCAAGAGAAAACAAATAAATCTAGAACGAATGTAGTTTAGAGTCCATTACCGGAAATACCTTTGCCCTAGTATTTAATTATAAGGTACGTGAGTAACGGATTTTTGGACAGGGGGACATGGACTACCCATGGTAATAATACAGATACCAATCACGAAATTCCTGAGAAGGGTCCTATAACATTTTTTGTCGGGATCACTGTATCAGAGTTCACACTTTATTCGTCTTATTCCACCTTTTCTTTCAAATTCCTTTTTTTCACCCTTTTTCTCAAGAAACTTCCTCTTTTCCCTCTTTTTCTGGGGTTTTCGCTTATATGCGAGCATTAACATTAACATTATTGATCCCCTAAGTGTAAGGTTCTTTATATCTAAAGGAAACATGGAATATATGATACAAAATTGGCCAGGGAAAAGTTAGGGAATTTGGAAATTGGGATTTGGTAGCAACCCTGATACCTCTTTTCTAAGTACACTGGAACCTGGATTTCCATACATTGGATTTGTACATTCCTAGAATTGGTGGCCTCCGAATTTTAGTAACGGGGGGAGCGCGGAACCGAAGGAGATGCGGTGCTCAGTCAAGCGTGACAAGCAGCATGAGGGCCACACTCTCACCGCGTTAGTTGCATCAGGTTGCATTATGCGTCCAAATCCAACAGAAATGGCTCATGTGGTCCTGCCTGTTTTTTTCAGAATCCCTGGATTTGTGTCGGAGTCCACTACAGGATATGTCCAGAACCGTGCACAAATCCAGGTTCCAGTGTATTTTGAACACTACTCTATTATTTAATTCACTTCCACTTGAAATCAGTTTTGAGTGCATATTTCAGTCGCATTTGATGAGATTGAGTATCTGAAGAGAAAGGAAGAAGACAAGAAGTAATATGTGTGAGCCATGAACGCAGAATATCAAACAAAGTTCTCGACAAAGTTGATCTCGAGGCCACGTTCGATCGCGGACAAGGGTATACATTCGCTGACATTTCGCAGCAACAATTATTGCATGAGATCGGTCCTTATCTTTATACGTTTAGGGAAAAAATAGCCAATAGCCAATAGCCATGAACTTTCGCCCGGCCCACGATTCCTCTTCAATGGGCATAAATCGCCGTTCGAGAACGGCCTTCTCTCATGAATCCATAGTCGATAGTCCGCGAATGCGCGATTGCAATTAGCGGTAAATGCAAGTACGAATACATTTAAGGGTCTCTTAACCAAAACGTGACGTCTGCAACGATAACGAATCCTTCATTAAACCAGAATGAATTGCATTAATTTCACCTTTAAGCTTCAGTAGCATTCAATTAAATTATCAACAATTGCATAATTTATATTTGATAGTTGAATTTATCCTATCTGAAACTACGATTGATAATTATTAAAGAAAAAGGTGTTTCTAAGAATTCTATAAAAGAAATTAAGTCTCACGGAAAAGTGTAATAGTTAATATTTCCCCCAAAAAATATTTTTCTTTGCAAACAAAAAGAGTTGAATCGAACAAAAAACAGGAATTTTTAATAAAAATGATCAATTTTCAACCAAGGAAATAATATTCAACCAAGGAAATAATTTTCAACCAAAAGGATGAATTTTCATAAAAGAGGATTATTTTCTACCAGAAGAGGCAAGTTTCCAACAAAATGCATGAATTCTGCACTAAGAAAGATAAATTTTCAACCAAACAAAATACGAATTTCCAACAAAATAGTTAAATTTTCAACCAAGAAGATTAACTTTCTATTTAAAAAAATGGAATAGTTTAATTTTCAGTTACATGAATTTTCAACTGAACAAATGAATGTCTAAGAAAGTAGTTCCACTTTCAGTTTAATAATGGAATTTTCAACCAATAAATATGAATTCTCAACAAAAAATTTAATAGTTGATATTTCCACAAAAAAATATTTTTATATCAAACCGAAAATTCCAACCAAAAAAGACTTCAATTAAAGTAAATCCGACTGAGAAGGGCAAGATGCCCTTTCATTACAAATGGAATTACTCTTATCGTGAGGAGGAAAACTATCATTATAATCGCATTACGAAAACGGGATTATGATGAAGGTAATACACAATAAAACCAAAACACGCTGATGACATGTAAATATTTACTTGAAATATTAAATTACAGGTCAAGTGCAATTTGACTCTATTTTTTTAGGTACAATTTTTGAATCCCTAAAATATCCAATATCCTCTTTTGAATCTATACTCTTGAGTCTTGAAAATCACAGCAACAGATAAATTGAGACTAGCATGGATCTATCATGCAAAAATTTATCTGTGCCGGTAAAAAAAATATGAAAAATTAGCATTCGACAATTTATAAGCCGCTAAACGATTTCCTAACTCAGCAGACACCAAAGTCGTAAAAAAATTTAATATTCGAACAAGAAGCACACGGTTCTTTCGCATCCATTCGTCACGTAAAACGGTGAAGCAATTCTCACAACGGCAGTAAATGGACAGTAACTCAATATGCCGGTGAATTTTATTAATTCTCTGGCGATTATAATGGTCATAAATGCTGCCTTTCCACAATAGTAAAGTGATATTCAGCAGATTTGCATTTCATAGTTTTCGGAAAATTACAGGTTAGCTCATTGTGTACTTACGTTGTTTTTCTAGACTTCGACACTTTTTTCATAGCATTTTGTATTTCCTCATTTTTAATTAACAATCCGGAAAATTACCGAGAATTTCTAAGTGGTAGTTTTATAAAATAATGGTTAGCTTCAATTTTGACAGCAGCACATAATAAAATGTCCTCAATGGTAAAAAATATCTGTGAAAATACTTATCGAGTAAGAAATGTCAATACACCAAATTTTAGTTACACTCAGAAACAACATTTTCTTGAACCAAAAAAAAAGGTTTTCTGGATGTAAATGAAAATTTGATAGAATCAAAGAAACTTTGATTGTTACAGCAAAATAACAAAATAATGAAACAATAAAAAATTTGGTTGGGTCAACTGATTTTTTTTGTCCATTTAATAACCATATTCTATTATTGTGCCAACAAACATTTTTAGTTGTTTCAACCAAATCGTTTTCTGAGCGTATAAAGACTCTTTTTCCCCAATTCCCCTCTTATCCCTGTTTTCAAAAATTTTCTTTTTACCCTCTTTCAAGAAATTTTCCGCTCTTAGTCGTTTTTTCCCTCACATGCGAACTACATTCATAGAACCCAATAAGAAAATCCAACTATTTTGGGTTAAAAGTTAATTCCTTTGGTTAACAATTCAACTATTCGGTTGCAAATTAATCTTTCATGGTTGAAATTGATACTTTTTCTTGAAAATTTACCCTCTCAGGTTGCTAATTCAAATGTCTTCTAAAAAATTCATCCTTCTTGGTTAAAAAATCATCTTTCTTTGGTTGAAAATGCAACTATTCGGTTAGAAATTTAATGATTGTATTAAAAAGTAAACTATATTCTACAAACCATTCAATTTTTTAACTTAAAAACTCAACTCTTTTGTTAAAAATTCGTCTCTTTTAATTGAAAACTCAAATATTTTGTTGAAAATTCAATATATTTTGACTTGAATTATTTTTATTCGTATTTCTGAGAAAAAATGAAGAATTTTTCCCGACGGTAAAAGTAAAGAAAAATTTGTTTATATGATTAAAGCTTGTGAAATTGATAATTAATCATTTTGAATGTTTTTTTTCAATCCCCTAGAATTGAACCTGTTAAGATTAGAATGTTTCCATTATATAGCTTGTTCATTATTAAACGATTCATTGCAAATTTTTTCAATACAAATTTTTTAAAGCTTCAATTTTGCAAGTTGGACGTTCAGAAGAGTTCTAAAGCTGCTTTAATTTGCAGTTTACATTTTATTACTTCAAATGAGAAAATCTTCAGCCTGAACAATTTGAACTTTCTAATTTGAATGACTTTTTGAAATTTGAATTTGGTCTGGCACTTTTTTTCAGTGCAAAAATATTATCGACATCCATCAATCACATACCTAAATAATTGAAGTCTTGAGATCCATATGAAAAAGGCTCGCTCATAGATTTTTTCTTTCTCTTAGGTAAACATTTCCGTGAGACAAGTGCTATTTTTCATTGTCTAAAATGAAAGTATGTTTGGGTGGGCGAAATAGCGAATAATGAATACACATTTCGTCAGATTCATATTCGACTACATTATAAGTTCTTGCTTAATTCAACTATTCATTTTCACATTGTGCGAGTTCTGTGCAACTATATTGTGTGTACAATGTATGTACTATATATTCCATTGTATGTACAATGTATGTACTATATATATTCCGTGCGATCGACGTCAGTCCCGTTAGCTCGAACCCTCCGCCTCCTGGCATCTCCTCCCTCCGCCTCCCGGCATCTTTTCTGCTGTGCTGGCTGTACACAGTGCACACGTAAGAGGCATCTTTTGTGTACATGTGTGTATCCGCCATGCTAAAA
Source organism: Andricus quercusramuli (assembly GCA_932178445.1). Classification (NCBI taxonomy): domain Eukaryota; kingdom Metazoa; phylum Arthropoda; class Insecta; order Hymenoptera; family Cynipidae; genus Andricus; species Andricus quercusramuli. Next base: position 2,593 of record CAKNXH010060996.1, on the reverse strand, counting down.
AAAATTACCTATACGATGCATCCTCCAGAGTCCAGCCGAAATTAACGGTGATCTTCGTCGTTATCGGGTCCGACAAAGGCACCGGTCCCTTTGAGACCAATTGAGTTTGCATGCAAATGATTCGCGCGCAATGGGAAAGATTACGGCATGCAATTCTACATCACAAGCTGCAACCTCAACCACTAAAACTTCCTAAAGGCTGTAATAATATTCTATTCTATTCTATTCTATTCCATTCTATTATTCTCTCTCCTCGCCTGAACCAACGTTGAAGTCTCTCGGTATCACGCGACAAAGCCCTGCCAGTAAGAATATAATGCACAGTACCTTTAAAGGATTCTTCTAATCATTATATTTTTTTATTGGTAATTATTTTTTACCAATTCGGGGCCCCCCCTACACCCCTCTCCCCTGGGGGGGGGGGGGGGATTCAGTGGAAGCAACTTTGCGACCGTAAATAATGTTTAGTACGTTTTCTGTGATGATAAATTTTCAACAAAAGTGGCGAATTTTGCGAAAGATGCCCCTCGAAAAGATTAACTTCCCTCTTTGACCCTTTTTTAAAGAATTCCTCTTTTTCCCTGTTTTCAAGAAACTTCTTCTTCTTCTGCTCATTTTCTGTGTAAATGTGAAGTAACCTACTAGCACCCAACAAGAAAAGCTAACTACTTTTGGTTAAAAGTTTATTCTTTTTGGTTGAAAAGTCAACTTCGTTTGGTTAATAATTCTACTATTTGCTTAAATTTTAATTATTTTATTTGAAATGCAACTATTTGGCTCAAAATTCATCTATTTAGTTGAATGTTGAACTTTTTCTTTCAAAATGAAGTTTTTTGTAGATTCATTGTTTTATTTGAAAATGTATCTCATTGGTTTGAAAATTAAATATTTTGTTGAAAATTCGTATTTTTTGGTTGAATTCAATTGTTTATTTTAATCAAAAGCTTTCTTGGTTTTCATATCTATCATTACATTTTTCGTTAAGAATTCATCTTTTTTGGTTGAAAATTGATTGATTTTTGTGTTAAAATTTGTAATTGAAAATTGATCTTATCTAGTTGAAAAATCCACTATTTGGTTGAAAAGTTAACTATTCAGTTGAAAATTCATGTATTTTGTTGAAAGATCGTCTTTTTTGGTAGAAATGTAATCTTCCTGGTTGAAAAGTTATCATTCAAAACTTTTTGTAGAAAAATCGTCATCGTTCGAAATTCATATTTTTGGGTTAAAAATTCAATTTTTTTGTAAAAAATTTATGTCTCTCGGTTGAAAATTTAACTATTTGTTCAAAAATTAAACTATTTGTTTGAAAATGTAATTGTTTTGCAGAAAATTAATCTTCTTGAAAATTCAACTTTTCGAATTCGGCTGACTATTTCCTTGAAAATTTATCTTTTTGGGTATAAGATCAAGTGTTTCTTAAAATATTGGACTTTTTAGCTTGAAAGCTTAACTCTTTCATTGAAAATTTGTCTTTTCTGGTAGAAAACTATCTTCGTGGTTAAAAAATTCATTTTTGTAGGTAAAAATTTCAACGGTTGAAAATTCAACTTGAAATCTTAGGAATTTAAGGTGTCAATGTATTCAATATGGCGTCTACATTAATTTTATTTGAAAGAATTTATTCCCCTATTATTCCTCTATTTTCGTTAAAAATCGCCCTATCTCTATTGAAATCGATTAACGTCAACGAGATCTTCTTTAGGTTTACTCAAAACATGCTAGCTACTCATTTCACGAAATTAAAGATGATTGCATGCAATTGGTTGATTGAACCTTCTTAAGTGCAAATTAGTTTCGCGTGAATATTGTCATTATTACAGGCAGCTATTGGCTTCGCACTCAGAGCCCATCATTTTACAAGAATTGATCGGGGAATTGCAACACTTGAAAGTGCTACTGGCGTTATAATTATTATAAAATACAACAATTATTTTAATTCTACTCCTCCACTTATATCTCGAAGGACTCGAATTTTTATATCACATTGTTACATTCCCTGCATGATCTGCTTTTTTCAACATTAATTTCTTCTGAGTAAAAAACTGCAATTTTCAACTATAGAATGTGATTACAAATGACTGAAAAAGACTATGATTGAATATGATAAACAACGAATATTAAGAATGCTTGAAATTTTCATCAGGAAAGGTCATCCGATTATGTAAACATGATGGAGTTACCTCGTGTTGTAGGAAGCGGTTTAATGAACTGAGGCCCGAGAGTTTCTTACTGCCATAAATTTTCTGTACACTACAGAATGGCTAATAATGAAGCAGTAGTTCAAACAAAGTGGTTTGGAGATCATCACCGAAGCGCAGATCGCAGAAGTGCGTGACTCCAACCCAATCCTTGAGCGAAAAAGCTCGCTCGGAAGCTGACCAGTCTAATGTGCCAGATCATTACTCCTGCAGAGTGATGGAAAATAAATCACTTTTCTGACCTCAACTACAATTTCAGATTATAATTAGGCTTCATAGATCAAAATGTCCTTAAAACAGCGGAAATTGGGCAATTTTTCACGAAACTAGGCAAATAATAGGGGAATGAATTCTTTAAAAAAAAAATAATTAATCAATTAACCATATTGATT
>CAKNXH010060995.1:0-42145 GCA_932178445.1 Andricus quercusramuli | reverse complement strand
CAATAGGCTGTATAGCTTGAGCGCCAGGGAAGCTCTTCATGGGCTTCCCGCCCGTATTAAAAATAACTTGAGAATGTTGTTGTATGGAAAAAGATTATTTTTCGGAAATATTGAAAAAACAACTGCCATTAAATTGTTGTAAATTCAAGTTCAGTCGCTTCTTTGAGAACAATAAGCTTTAAAGCTTGAGCGCCAGGGGAGCTTTTCATGGGCTTCCCACCCGTATTAAAAATAACTTGAGAATGTTGTTGTATGGGAAAAGATTATTTTTCGGAAATATTGAAAAAACAGCTGCTATGAAATTTTTGTAAATTCAAGTTCAGTCGCTTCTTTGAGAAAAATAGGCTTTATAGCTTGAGCGCCAGGGGAGCTCTTCATGGGCTTCCCGCCCGTACTAAAAATAACTTGAGAATGTTCCAGGATTAATTAATTAATTTTCATCTGATAACTTTTCATTTTGACTCCTACAACCCTCTTGTATTGTGCCCGGAAAATACCTGAAAAATTCAAAAATAGTTTTATGTAAAAACTTTTCAAGTGTTTAAAAACTAATTTTCAATTGTTCAAACAATTATTATTTGTTTATATACCATTTTTTCATCTGTTAATCGTGAAAAAGTATTATTTTCGGGATATATGATAGACTTTTCCCATTAAAAATCCTACGTTTTTTAAAAAAGTTTTGGGTCCAATATAATTAATGCCTTCTGGTTTGGTGTATTACTTATAATTAATTTGGATTTACGTTGAATTACTCTACACTCTTCGGAGTTCTTGAAATTCTTTGTATTCTTTTGAATTCTTTTAACTTTCTTGAAATCTTCTGAATTCCTCGCAATCCCATGAATTCATAGAATTCTCTGAATTTCTTGATTTTTCTAAATTATTTGAATTCTCTGAATTTCCTCATTTTTCGGAATTCCTTGATTTTCGGAATTCCTTGAATTATCTGAATTCCTAGATTTCTCTGAATTCCTCGAATTTCTTCAATTTCTTCAATTCCTTGAAATCCTTGAATTTCTTCAATTCCTTCAATTCCTTGAATTCTCTGGACTACTTGAATTCTCTGAATTCTCTGAATTCCCGGAATTCTCTAAATTCTCTGAATTCTCTGAATTCCCTACATTCTCTAAAGCTTCTAAATTCCCTAAATTCTATAATTCCCCTGCATTCTCTAGACTCCCTGGATTCCCTAAATTCCCTGAATTCTTCGAATTACCTGAATTTTATGGATTCCCTAAATTTCTTCGAATTTCCTGAATTGCTAAAAATTCCATGAATTTCCTTGAATTCCTTCGAATTCCATTGAATTCCTTCGAATTCTATGAATTCCTTTGAATTTTATGAAATCCTTTGAATTCTATGAATTCCTTTGAATTCTATGAATTCCTTTGAATTCTATGAATTCCTTTGAATTCTATGAATTCCTTTGAATTCTATGAATTCCTTTGAATTTCCTGAATTCCTTTGAATTCTCTGAATTGCTCTGAATTCTCTGAATTTCATTGAATTCCCTAAACTCCTTCGAATTCTCTAAAATCCCCGAATCACTCCAAATTCCATGAATTCCTTCGAATTCTCTAAATTCTCTGAATTTCTTCAATTTCCTCAAATCTCCGGATTCTTTTAAAGTCCTTGAAATTCTTGGATTCCCTGAATTCCTTGAATTCCCTGAATTCCCTGAATTCCCTGAATTCCTTGAATTCCCTGAATTCCTTGACTTCCCTGAATTCCTTGACTTCCCTGAATTCATTGACTTTCTTGAATTCCTTGAATTTCTTGAATTCTCTGAATTACTTGAATTCTTTGAATTCTATTAATTCCCTGAATTCCCTAAGTTTCCTAAATTCTCTGAATTCTATGAATTTCCTGAATTTTTTGAATGTCCTGAATTCTTTGAATTCCCTAAATTCCTTTGAATTCTCTAAATTCCCTGAATTTTTTGCATTCACTCAAATCTCCGGATTCATTAGAATTTCTTGAATTCCCTCAATTCCTGAATTCCTTGAATTTCTTGAATTCTCTGCCTTCTCCGAATTCTCTGAATTACTTGAATTCTCTAAATTCCCTGAATTCTCTAAATTCCTCGAATTCTCTTAATTCTCTGAATACTCTGAATACCCGGAATCCTCAAATTCCTTGAATTCTCGGAATTCTCCAAATTTTCTGAATTCTCTGAATACTCCGAATACCCTGAATTCTCTGTATTCCCTGAATTCTCTAAATTCTCCGAATTCTCCGATTTCTCTGAATACTCTGAATACCCTGAATGCTCAAATTCTCTGAGTTCTTCAAATTCCCTGAATTCTCTGAACACCATGAACTCTCTAAACTTTCTGAATTCTCCGAATTCCCTAAATTCTCTGAATTTTATGAATGCCCTAAAATCTCTGAATTTTCTGAATTTCTTTCATTCCTCAAATCTCTGAATTCATTTGAATTCCTTCAATTCTGTGTCTTCTCAGAATTCTCTGAACTACTTGAATTTCCGGAATTCTCTGAATTCTCTGCATTCCCTGAATTCCCTGAATTCTCTGTCTTCTCAGAATTCTCAAAGCTTCTTGACTTCTCGAAATTCTCTGAATTTCCTGAATTCTCTAAATTTTCGGAATTCTCGAAATTCCCTGAATTCTCTGAATTCTCTAAACACCCCGAATTCTCTGAACATCCTGAATTCTATGAATTTAGTAAATTCTCTGAATGCCCTGAATTCTCTGAATCCCCTGGATTTTCTGAATTCCCTCTAATCTCTGAATTGATTCCATTCTGTGTATTTTCATATTCCCTGTATTCTATGAAATCCTTGAATTTTCCGAATTCAGATATTTCAGGAAATTCCAAGAACTTCAAAATAATTCAGGAATTTCAGGGAATTCTGGCGAGTTGAAGGAATTCATATAATTTAGCGAATTTAGAGGAATTTATTAATTCAGGGAATTCGGTGGAATTCATATAATTCTGGGAATTTTTGAAGAATTAAGAAGATTGTTAGGAAGCTAAAGAAAATTAATGGAACTTGAACATTAAAAGGAAAGGCTGACCATAATTTTTTTTGTCCGTACAGGCTGATGTTTTCGGTGGATGCACGACAGATTTTAGTTTCCAAAAGGATGATGACTCCGTAGTCGTTCACAAATACAGGAATCTAAATGAATGTGCTCATCGTGAGACTATTAGGCAGGGTCTGATCTCGACTACATTCGATCCTAGATCTACCATTCAATCTACTCCCCTGCTTTCAGCCCAACAGAAAGTCGAACAACGCTTCAAAAGCGGAGTTCTCAACAAAGCCGTTTCTACAGAAACTTACAAATTCAGACCATTTACAAATGGAGAGGCTGGTGCCAAAACAATTGTTGAAACTACTCTTACTCTTAAAGGTCAAAAAGCTAACGGTGGCGACGGTGCTCCAGTCTCTGTGTCAAAATCTCTGTTCTTTGAAGCTCCTCATCCAGTTGTTAAATCTTCTGTAGATTCTATTTTGAAGGCTCTTAATGCTGTAAAAGAACAGTGTCCCGAAGCTGTAAAGCCAGAAGCTGCACAACGTTTCGCCGAATTTGTTAAAGTACTGGGTGTTAGTAATAAAAAAGATATCCTTGATGTCTACAAAAGTGTAAATAGCGCGGAGAAAGCGAAAGATAAGAAAATATTCTTGGACGCTCTATTCCGTGCTGGAACTGGTGAAGCAGCTGAAGTTGCAGTAGAACTCATCACGTCAGGTCAAGTGAGCGGTGTTCAGGCTCTGGTATATTACGCCAGTTTAGCGTTTGTTCGACATGTCAATCTTCCTGCCGTGACTTCAGTTACTGCACTTTTGGATCAACCTGATTTGCCAAGGATCGGATATTTAGGTATCGGACAAATTATTGGCAAATATTGTCAAGAACACTCATGTGAGAATGTACCCGAAGTACAGGCAGCTCTCGCTAAAATTGTGGGCAAAATTGGTAACGGAAAAACCACCACAAGGGAACAAGAGGATAAAGTGACGTCTGCTCTGAAGGCACTCGGCAATGCAAGATACTTGGATGATGCAACCCTCCAGAAAATAGCTGGAATTGCAGCTGATAAGAGCGTACGAAATAGAGTTCGAGTAGCAGCTATCGAAGTTTTACCTGTCAAGTGTTCTATGCTTTGGAAAGATGTCTTGTTGAAGGTACTTGCTGATCTCGAAGAAGACTCCGAAGTAAGAATTAAGTCTTACTTGTCGCTTGTGGAATGCGCTTGCCCACATGTAGCCAATGCTCTGAAAGAAGTTTTGGATAAGGAGAAAATTAATCAAGTTGGATCCTTTATAACTTCTCATTTACGCAATTTACGTGCCTCTGCTGATCCCAACAAACGCGAAGCTCAGAGACAGTTGGGCTTGATTAAATCTCGCACCAAGTTCCCTGAAGATATCCGAAAGTTCTCTTTTAACAATGAGTTGTCTTATAACATTGATGCATTTGGAGTTGGCTCGACGGTAGAAACCAACGTGATTTATAGTCAAAACAGTTTCATTCCCCGTTCAGCTAGTTTAAATCTGACAACTGAGATTTTCGGCCGGTCATTCAACTTCTTAGAACTCGATGGTCGTGTAGAGAATCTGGACAGAATAATTGAACGATTTGTTGGACCTAAGGGCTACTTGAGAAAGGGTGACCCTGAGGATGTGGCGGCTGAAGGTTTAGGTCACTTGAAAACCCTTGCGCAACAAATTAAGGACCGCTTTGAAAAAAGTGCACGTGGCAAACGAGAGGTGAAACCAGCGGAACTCGAAAAATTCGCGAAGAATGTGCATCTGCGTGGAAATGAGGTAGATCATGAGCTAGACCTGGATTTGTCTGTAAAATTGTTTGGCGTTGAATTGGCCTATTTGAGTGTCGAGGGAAATAACCAGAAGTATACTCCAGAGTATATTGTGGAAAAGATTTTCAACGTACTGGACCAAGGAATCGACAAAGCGAAGGATTTCAATTACAATGTTGAAAACCATTTGCTATTTTTGGATGCTGATTTGGTATATCCTACTGGTTTAGGTCTAGCTTTGTCCTTAGGAGTGACAGGCTCAAGCGTGGTCCACCTCAAGACCAGTGGAAAGATTGACCTTCCTGCGATAATGAAAGATCCTGAGAACGCAGTCGTAAAATTAGCTCTGGAACCAAGTGCTTCGATTAGAATAGAGGGTAGGTTGATTGTCCAAGGTTTCCAAGTTGAGTCTGGCCTGAAAGTTGTCTCCACATTACATAGTGCTACTGGCTCAGAAATAACTGTCAAGGTATTAGAAGGAAAAGGTGTTGATATTAATTTGGGTATGCTTAAGCGAAAACAGGAGTTCATCAGTGTATCCAGCGAAGTTCTACTCAGTTCTGGTCCAAAAGGAGAAAATTACGTAGCACCCAAATTTGGTAAGGGTCGTGAACATTCAGACTGCTTCGATCAATCAGAGAGCGTGTTTGGCTTTACTTTCTGTGGACGAGTCACCCTCCCGTACGACAGTTTCGAATCGTTCCGAAAGAAGCCGTTGTTCCCTCTGAGTGGGCCAGCTAAATTAGCAGTGTACATTGATAACGTAGATGTCACCAACTATCACGTTAAAGCATTCTACAATACGAAAAATCCCAAAGCACGATCCTTCGAAATTCTTGTTGAGACTCCCAACAGCAGAACCAACAGATATCTCTCACTTCTCGTTGAAGCTGCAGTAGAACCAGATAAGCTTGCTAGAGTTACCTTTGCTATTCCTATGTACAAAGCTTCTGCCGAAGCCATTCTCAAGGATAATGATAAGGAGCGTTCTCTAACCGTTGCCGTTCGACATGATCAGATAGAATACTTTGGTAAAATTGGTGTAGTAGCAGATGGAAATAAGTACAAACCTGTATTGGAGTACAAAGTTCCGGAACACATTGAGCGACTTGCAGGTACAAAGAGTGGTGGAAAGGCAGTCAAGAGCGATGGTCAACAATATAGTTTAGGTGGTGTTGTCGAGGTTGTTGACCACGAAGGTGGAAAGAAATATACCTTTGATAAAGTAGTGCTGACTTCCTCGGGTCGCAAGGTCGTGGGTCTAGATGGAACATTGATAGCCACTGCCAGTGTTCGTGCACTCGATGCCAAGTTCAGTTACGGAGAAGAAGTCCTAGACGTGAAATTAAACGGAAAAAGGTTAAAAGAAAATCATTACAGTTTGACGGTTGCAGCAGTTCCTTCCAAAGATCCCAACGTTGCTTTCCGTATAGAATGGGAATACCAGAGAGAAACTGGCAAATTTGAACAAAATCTCGTGTTTGCTCATGGCCCAGAAGCACAGCAGGCAGAAAATCGTCTCATTCTAAATCAAAGAGCCGCTTACAACCTTGATTCAAAGAACTTTGCTCTCGGTTTCTCGAACAAAATCCTATATCCAGCACTACACTTCCTCTTAAAATTAGAAGGAGCATTTACCAAGAAATCTCTACAGAGTGAAATTGATTTTGAATATGACAAGTTCAAGTTTGGAACGGAGATATCTGCCAAGACTGGTACTACAAAACCGGGTGACTATCAAATTGAATTCGAAGGTCATGTTTTGAAGAATAAGGTAGAACTCAAAGCGAAGCGAGTAATTTTGAGCGATACCAAGAGCAAGTTTGAAAATTCATTAGAATTGTCTCCAGGAGGAAAATACGAAGTTGATGCTGTGGTTACTCACGACGTCAAGCCCAATGATATCAATGTCAAACTCGATGGAGATGTCAATTTGAATGGAAAGAAAATCAAAGTCGACACTGGATTGGAGTCCAATCCTCAGAAAGTCAACTCTCATGCTCAAGTAGTTGTCGATGGTACTCCATATGTAGACTTCATTCTGAAAATACAACGTGGCAACACTCCTACAGGAAATCTCGTTTTGAATGTCAAGACTTACATCACAGCTTCCGGTCAATTCTCCTATCAGAATGGTAAGGGTACTGCTGACCTGAATATTGATATTCCCAAAATAAGTCGAAAGATCAAGGGTAGTGGTGACGTGACCATAACTGGTACACAGCACTCAGCTAATCTTGAAGTTCTCTATGATGCTGAAAAGGATCCCAGCAAACGAATTAAATTATCTACCGTTTCTGATATCACAAAAACATCAGTGGATATGAAGAACGTTATTGAAATACTATCCTACAAGACAGAAGTCAACATCAAAGGAAAACTGCAAGGTAAATTGAACGACGGCTCTCTGAATGGTGACATCGATGTCACCTTGCCAAACGGACACTATATCGTCTTCACAGGAAAGCGTGTGGTAAAGAAAAATGGAGATACTTTAGACGGACAAGCTCAATTTGAATTAGCTCATCATGTCACTAAAGGAGGCCCTGCACGAAAAATTATTTACAACGCAGAGGGAAAACTCTTTAACATCGATGATGTGAAAAAAGTAACTTTCCAGAGCAAACACGACGTGAAACTTGTCAATTCTGACGGAAAAGATATCCATCTCATTGTTGGACTTAAGAACTTGAAGGGAAATGCAGACAACAAGAACGCAGCAGTTGATGTTAAATTGTCAGGATCTGTTATTCCCAAGCCATTCCAGTTCGATGTGGATGTTGAATATGGTCTAGAGGGTGGATCATGGAAAGGAAAATCATCTCTAGGAAGCGAGACATCTGTTCAGGTATAGTTATAAAATTATTTTATTTTTTAAAAACTACTTAAGATTAACAAGTTTTAATAGTAATTATGTATTAATCTTCTCTTTTTAGGGTAATGGAAAATACGCTAGAGGAAACCGTGTCGACAAACCAACTACCTACTCAGGTTTAATTGAACTGAAACTACCAAGTGACAAGCTGAGGAACTTGAGATTGGAGTGTTCGGACAGTATTCTCGTTCCAAGGGAAGCGGGAGGCTTAATTGAAATCATCCAATCCAGTACTCTTGTCTACAACGATGATCAAAAAATCAAGCTCAATACCCATGTCAAGCATTCGGGCGTACCAAGTAAAACTGTCAAAAGCGAGGGCTCAGGAAAGGTTGTTTTGACCGTTTTTACTCATCCATCTCTTACTATTGATGGAAAATACGCACATGATCCTACCGCAGAAACTAAAAAGGGATCTGTGTCCGCTGATGTATCATATGGAGACAAAAAAGCCAGTGTTGCTGTGGACAGTGAATATTTGCCGGATTTATCTTCAGTTAATACTAACGTTAAAGCGACCACTCCAATTGAAAAACTCAAGAACGTCAATCTTCAGTTCACACACAAGGTACGTTGATCTTTGTTGTTTATTTTTGAGCTATTCACTATAATATACCTACTCACTTGACTATTTATTTACGGTGCAGAGAGAAAAAGATGGTCAAATTCGTAACACTGACGTCTCTGTCACTGCAGACAATGCTAAGTATACAATGAAGAGTGAAATTCAGTTGGACCCAGTCTCACCGAGTGCACATCTGGTGTTCACATGCCCAGCTGGAAAAACTGAAATTCTCTCAAAGCTTACCAAGTTGGGCGAAAGAGAATTCAAAGGTACTTATTTTTTGTTGTTGTTACTGAAGTGCTTCATCAGTTTGTGTTTTATATTGGATACAAACGTCAAATAATTTTTATTCATTTAGGAGAACTTAAGCTGGACTCGCCAAAAACACTTGTAACATCTGACTATCATGTCAAGCTTGAAAGCGTAGACGATTTCGTGATCACAGTTAATTTCGATTGCGATAAAATGAAACCGCGGAAGATTCATGCCGAAGTAGCAAACAAACCGGCCAAAACTGGTAGAAAAATTATTGTTACTGTTACAAGTGACGGAAAGAATATCATCAGTGGAAGGTAAAATATAATTAAAAAGATAATTAATCATTATCTGTACTTACACTCTGCACGGTAGAGTTGATGAAACTTATTGATTAATATTGTTTATAGCACTGACTACAAGAAGCATGTTGAAGCTGGAAAGGTAATTGTTGAAGGCAAGGGAAGTCTGAAGATCGGTGAAAACACCGAGAGTTCATTATTCAAGTACACACGTCAAGAACTTACCAAGGAAACTGATAATGAAATAGGTAGTGCGATTTTGTTGAATGCAAGCTTTGGTCCCTCAGCAATAGTTGGAGAACTCAAGGTTACAAACAAAGAAATTCGCGTCTTTAACAGTTACTGTGAACAGAGCAAAGACTGCGCTCACTTCAAATTGCAATCATTACTCGACTCTGACAGTAAGTGTCCAATAAGTACCATTTACTTATTTTTTATTAATGCTAAGCACGTAATATTATAGAGCGTAAATAACAAATGGACTTATGAAGTAATCTACTTTCAGTAAAAACTCATTTGAATCATCAGTTGACAGTCGAAGTAGATCTGAAAAAGTTCAATGTGCCTGCTGAATTTGGATTAAAAACCAGCACGAAATATTTGATAACTGATCCTTCATACGATCATACATCAAGTTTGTACTTACACACATCAAAGGACAAGACTGAGTACACAACTCATTTGTACGCTAACACTAAGGAGTCCGGTGAGTATTGCAATATATTGCATCTTATGTTTATATCACACATTTCGAGGCTGAGTATTCTAAACATGAACCACTTGAACGAATTCTTTTTCCTTATCTAGGTGCTGTTCTTACTTTGCCAAGTCGCGAATTAGCAATCATTTCTGCATATGAAATTCCGAATACTAAGCATACCGGAGCTTACAAAGTAGATGTTGCCCTTTACTTAGATAGGAAGAACAAACCCGCCGACAAGACTGGCGTATCAGCTAACGGACATGTGAATATTGAGAAAAATACCGTTTCTCTCAATGGAGAAGCCAAGCTCACATATCCTTCTCAACCAAAGGTATGGAAATTGAAAAAATTACTTGCAGTACAAGATCATTAATAAAATATAATATGCAATAAGATACTTCATACAAGTTCATTTTCAGGACATGATCGTAAAAGGAAAGCTCCATTGTGGTGGTGAAAATTTGGTTGACGCTAATTTAGACATTGATCTCTTTGCTAAGAAATCTCAGAAGATAAACGTAGTTGCTAAAGTGGCTCGTGTTGCAATTCCTCAAGGCTTCAACTACACTAACAATTTTGAAATCACCAGTCGAGGTCAGCAATTGAAGGTTGAATTGAGGGAGCACTTGGCAATCTCAACATCGTCGATTGGTTTAGGATCCATTCTTTCTTATACTGATGAACATCAGAAACCAAAGAGTGTAGGCGTTCTTTTCTCTGCTAACCAAAAAGAAGTCCATCTTTTGGTATTGTCTCCCAATAAGGAATTGATTAAATATGACTCACAAATGGAGTTTACGCCAGCGCTTCAGAAGATTGATTCAGAGTTGAGTGTACTCACGAACAAACCGATTGTGCTCAACTTTGAAGCAAAGGACTTGAATAGTTTCAAGTTTTCTCAATATAATAAAGGTAAGGGAATTTTCAGATTTATTGATACCGCACCAACTTTCTATCACAGACACCTTATTTAATATTAAATCCTCTAGATAAACCAAATACGAAGCTTTCTGCCCACGGACGTTTCGTTCTTGGACAGCTAGGTGAAATTCATATTGATACTTTCAAAGAGGGCGAAAAGAAGAACTTATTCTTCGCATTGATTCACCTGGATGAAGGCAAATTCCTCAAACCAGATTTTGGCTATAATAAAGAAAACATTGTATCAGCTGTCGTAAGTTTTTCAAAATTTCGCAGACTATTCTTCTTTCCTGACTGTCAAAGTCACTAAAAGTTGATTTGTTGATTTATAGGAATATATCCGCGGACAAGCCATTGAATACATTAAGCAAATAAAGGACATCGTGCAAAACATAGGCGAAGAAATTGCAACTGAATTGAAAGACTTAGCTGAACATTTGAAGAAAGCTCAGCCAAATCTTAAACCTTTGATAGAACACTATCAAGCTGAATTAACCAAACTGAAGGAAGAGCTCCATGCTGATGAAACTGTTAAAGAAATTCAAGCAACTCTGTATGTATTTGATTGATCAGTATATTATTTTCTAATTAAATTTGAATTATTATACTTTTTTTCCTGGATACTAAGTTTTTATTTTTCTAGGAATCAACTATTTGGTGGAGTGATTGCGGCTATTACCGAAACGGTCAAACTTCTGACAGAACGTTTGGCAGACTTACAGAAACAACTGAATGTCATTATTGATAAAGTTACTGAAGCTGTAAAAGCAACTTGGCCTCAAATTAAAGAATCCTATCAAAAGATTTTGACAGTCGCTGTTGAGGTTATTGATGCAGCTTCCACCTTGGCCACAACTTACTTGAAAGCCATCCTTGGCCTCATCAACGAACATCAAAAGGAACTTAAGCAATTAGCAACAGTTGCCGGAGAATTAGCTCAAGACATTGCCAAGATTATATTCAAGGCTACTAACCAAATTGAGAAGGATGTCAAAGACTTTGTAACCCAGCTTGTTCAACAACTTAAAGCTCTCCCCGTTTACGAATTGATTAAAGAAAAGTACCAAAGTTTGGCCGACTACCAAATTCCACAAGCAATACTAGCCCCCATTGAAGAGCTCTGTATAAACATTAAGAGCATTTTACCAACTGAAGAACTGAAAGAACTTTTCACCGTCACTTACAATTATATACTTAAACTCGTTAAACGCGAAAAGGTATAGTTTCATTTACATTTAAAATTCTAATTAATACTTCTAAACTTTACTCTCTATATTATTGAATATTATTATAAATTCATCAATAGGTTGACGATACTGCTGAAATCAAAAACATCTACACCCAGACAATCGCTGCTGGTCAGTCCATCTTGAAACTGTTGCAACCTTATTTGACCGTTGAAAACGCTTTGAACTACTTCGAAACACACATTCCTGTAGACTACAGTTTTATATGGAAGTTGCCTGGAATTACTACACTCAAAATCTCTCTTCTCAATCTTCTGCGCAATAACGAGTTGCCATCACCTGCCGACTTGTACTACGCCTACAGGTATTATTATTTAAACATACGATAAATTAACATGGCCTTGATCAAATCTCGTATGCACAATGCAGGCTTCACAGCCTGTCCCACCCAGAAAAAATTTTCTTCATTCAACACAATCGTTTTATTGACCGCATCTAGTTGATTTCAGAGAAAAATGTTGGTTAAATTAACAAGAATTTTGTTCGGATGATCTAATTTGTTTGATTCAATCAAAGTTTTTGATTGACTCGTTTTGTTGATTTTAGAAAATATTGTACTCATTGAACAAATTGTTTTGCTTGAATCTACCAAATGCTTTAAGCGAGCATTTTACTAGAATCAAGCAGAAGGTTTTGTTAATTCAACTAAAATATTTGGTTGAAAGCATATTAAAAGCGACGGACACATGCGCACTTATTATGAATGCGTACTTCAATTCAATTACGATTTGGTCTTCAATAAGAACATTCACGGCTGTTCACGCAAGTATGTTGTCAACATTGCTCAGCCATTGGCTGACTTTATAGAAGAAGAAGACTCCAATTTAATTACGATTTGGTTTTCAATAAGAACATTTAACGCTGCTCAAGCACGTATGTTGTCTGAGTTGATCAGCCCTTGGCTGATCTTATAGAAGCAGAGGACTCTAATTCAATTACGATTTGGTTTTCTATAAGAATATTTACGGCTGCTCACACAATCTTCTTGCCAACATTGTTCAGTCATTGGCTGATCTTATAGAAGAAGAGGATTCCAATTTAATTAGGAATTGGTTTTCAATAAGAACATTCAACGCTCTCCACGCAAGTATCTTGTCAACTATAACCAATGTGAATATGAAGAAAACTTGAATTCAATTACGATTTGGCTTTCTAAAAGAAAATTTACGGCTGCTCACACAATGTTGTTGTCAGCGTTGCTTAGCCATTGACTGATCTTATAGAAGAAGAGGACTCCAATTTAATTAAGAATTGGTTTACAATAAGAACACTTAACGCTGATCAAGCAAGTACGTTGTCAACTAGAACCACTCATGTGAATATGAAGAAGAAAACTTAAATTCAATTACGATGTGGTTTTCTATGATAACATTTCAGGCTGCTCAAGCAAGTACATTGTCAACATTGATCAGCTGTTGGCTGACCTTATAGAAGAAGACTCCAATTTAATTACGATTCGGTTTTTAATGAGAACATTTAACTCTGCTCAAGCAAGTTGTCAAAGCATTGTTATCAAAGTTGATCAACCATTGCCTAACCTAATAGAAAAAGAAGAATACTTTAATTCAATTACGATTTGGTTTTCTATAAGAACATTTGAGGCTGCTCACAAAAGTATGTTGACCACATTGCTCAGCCATTGGCTGATCTTATAGAAAAAGAGGCCTCTAATTTGATTACGATTTGGTTTTCAATAAGAACATTTGACGCTGCTCAAGAAAGTATGTTGTCTAAGTTGATCAGCCCTTGGCTGACCTTATAGAAGAAGAGCGCTCTAATTCAATTACGATTTGGCTTTCTAGAAGAATATTTACGGCTGCTCACACAATCTCGCTGTCAACATTGCTCAGCCATTGGCTGATCTTATAGAAGAGAACTCCAATTTAATTAGGAATTGGTTCTCAATAAGAACATTTAACGCTACCCAAGCAAGCATGTTGTCAACTATAACCACTCGTGTGAATACGAAGAAGAAGAAAACTTAAATTCAATTACGATTTGGTTTTCTATAACAACATTTAAGGCTGCTCAAGCAAGTATGTTATCAACATTGCTCAGCCACTGGCTCACGTAATAAGAAGAAGATGAAAAAGACTCAAGCCGACAGTGAACGTTGTGTCCTCTTTTTTCTATTTAGGGTCCCCTGTTCCTCCAAAAATATTCTTCAGGATCACTGTGAAGTCTGATGATGCCTTTTTAAATTTCAGACCACCTCTCATCCTGGAAGATATTGTGCCACCATTCAGCAAGCTAGGTCTAGTCATCGATGGAGGTCACTTCTTTACATTTGACGGTCATCATTTCTCAATGCCAGGATCTTGCAGTTACATTTTGTCTCAGGATATTCAGGATGGAAACTTCTCTGTTGTTGCTAATTTCAACAATGGAAACCTTGCTAGTATCACTCTCACCGATCCTAAAGAGAGCATTACCATTAAATCTAACGGAAATGTAAGTCAAAATTATATTACTGAAGTAATAGCTAAAATAACTCTTGATTTGAGATTTTGTTACAATATGTTTCTCATTTGGCAGATTCTTGTTAACGACAAACCAGCTGAGTTCCCAGCCACTACTGAAAATCTCAAAGGATTCCTCACGCTTCCACTTATTAACATAAAATCCAAGTACGGAGTGCATGTGTTGTGTAACAATGCAAGCCCATTGATATGTAGTGTGCACGTATCTGGATTTTATCTAGGAAGATTACGTGGTCTTTTGGGTGATGGAAACAACGAGCGTTACGATGACTTTACCCTTCCATCAGGCAAGGTGAGAAGAAACGAATTATAAAATTAGTTTTTTGTAGAAATCAATTTCAATTCTTCACTGTATAAATGTCTGATGCAATTATCCTTTTAGATCGCAGCAAGTGCAACCGAATTTGGAAATGCTTATAGAGTTAGTGGAAGCTGTCCAACCGCAACAGCTGCAAACTACCTTGCAACTCCTCGTGCTGATGTCTGTACAGAATACTTTTCTGGCAATTCGCCGCTGAGGTATGTATGCTCTATTAGATTTGAAGACATTTAAATTTGTATGATATTTTTCATATAACTTGGAATAATTCTTTTAATTGGCCACTTTTAGTGCTTGCTTCAACTACGTAAATCCATCACATTATCGACAAACTTGCGACCAGGCTGTTAGCGCTGGCGCAAAGAAAGGACCTTGTCTGGTCGCTACCGCATACTACGCATCTTGTCGCTTTGCACGTGTTTTCGTCAACGTACCTGATGCATGTGGTAAGTTTTTACATTTTATTATCATATAACTTGAAATCTTCGCTCAATAAAATAGTTGTGTCACGGAAATCTCGAAAGCATTGTTGCCGGTTTTGCTTATTGCAGTGATGCTAACGGACGGCGTCTTTTTGAACTGCGCATGTGCGGAAAAGCGCGGGTCTATTTGAAATCAATAAATAGTATCAATAGTAGTACAGATTAATTTTTTTTAAATTTGTTACTTCAACAAAATTAGATAAATTTAATCTAAGAAATTACTAATTTCGTAAAATAATTCACTATTAATGCAATATTACATGTACATATTTTATAATTTCAAATAGACTGGAGGAATGTTGCCAAATTGACACACATAATGAAGAATTAAGTTTCAGTTGATTGAGATTTATTAAATTGAAATTTCAATATTACATTTTCAGTCGAAATAATTAATTTTCAACCAAGAAAAAGAGAATTTCCAACAAAAATATAAATTTTCAACAAAAGAGTTAAATTTTCAACAGAAGTGTTAAATTTTCAACAAAAAAGTTAAATTTTCAATCAAGAAACGTTTTTCAATCAATGAAGAAATAAAAATCTTATTCAAAAGGTTAAGTTTATAAGTTTATGAGAAAAAGATCAATTTTCTCGCAAAAATGAAATAGCTACAATGGTAGTAAAAAAATTCATTTTTAACAACAACAAAAAAAGAATTTTTAATACAATTTGTTGGATTTTTAGTAAACAAAATTAACTTTTAACTGAAATTATGCATTTTGAATCAAAAAAATTAATTTTCAACCAAATAGTTGAATTTTCGACCAAGAAGATGAATTTTCTACCGAAAAAGACAAATTTTCAACAAAATAAATGAATTTTTAATTAAAGATTTTGAATTTTCAATAAAAATAGAATGCTTAAATTTTAAGTTAGAGAAATGAATTTTTAGCCAAATAAAATAAATTTAAAAAGAAATAGTTAATTATTAAATATTAAATTACATTTTTTTTCATCTTTAAGACTTCAAAAGATTTTGAAGGAAATTTAAATATTTTGGGATTTTTTTTTTGAATGCCAAAGAATTTTTAATGGATTTCAATAATTTGAAGGAATTCCGAAAAAATTTTAAGATTTCAATATATTTTTTAAAATTCAATTTGATTAATTTTTAAGCTTTTAAAAGATTTCGAAGGATTGAAAATATCATAGAAATTTTTTCAGAATTACAACAAAATTTTTTGTTTTTCAATTTTAAAGATTTCAACAAATTTTTAAGGATTTGAAATATTTTAGGGTATTTTTAAAAATTCCAAGGAATTTTTAATTGATTTCAATGAGTTGAAGAAATTTTAAAGAATTGTTAAGGTTTTAGGAAATTTTTAAAAATTCTAAGCATATACAATTTCTTGAATTTTTAAGATTTTAAAAGATTTTTGAGCATTTGGAATATTTCAAGGTATTTTAAAACATTCCTTGGAATTAAATTTTTTTCATCTTCGAGAATTCAAAAGATTTTGAAGGATTTTAAATATTTTTTGATATTTTTGAAAATTTCAAGGAATTTTCAATTGATTTCAATAATTTGAAGAAATTTCGAAGAATTTTCAATATTTTAGGGTATTTTTAGAAATCCAAATTAATTACATTTTTTTTAATCTTTAAGATTTTTAAAGATTTCGAAGAATTTGAAATATTTCACAGTATTTTTGAAATTTCCAATGAATTTTGAAGTATATTTTTTTTATTATTAAGATTTCAAACAATTTTGAACGATATTAAATATTTTTGGGTATTTTTAAAAATTTCAAGGGATTCCAGAAGATTTTAATGATTTCAAGGGATTTTAAAATCTCTTACGATATTTTAATAAATTTTCCAGGATTTCAGGAAATATCTTCACGGTATTTTATAATATTTTATTAACTACAATTTTGTTAGAATTTGAACCCTTTTCTTGAAAATTCTTTTTTATTCTTTTGTTCAAAGATTCATTATTTTAGATGAAAATTTATCTCCTCGGATAAAAATTTACCTTTTTTCCGAATATTAGTTTTTTTCGGTTGTTGAGAATTTTGTTGAAAATTCAAACAATTTGTAGAAAATTAAACTATTTCGTTGAAAATGAAGTTTTTTTTAAATTCAACTATTGGTTTGAAAATTTAACTTAAATTTAATTTAAATTTTCTTTGTCGTTGAAAATTAGGGTTTTAAACTGAAAATTTAAGGATTTCATTTTTTATTGAAAATTTGTTTCAGTTAAAAAATTAATCTTTTTTTTTTATTTTGGTTTGGTAAAAAATTCAACTATTTTATTGATAGTTTAATTATTTAGTTAAAAATTCTACGATTCTGTTAAATTCATCTTTTTTGGTCAAAAATTCAACTGGTATGTTGAAAATTCATCATTTTGGATTAAAAATGATAAGAAGTTTTGCGCAGAAGCGGATGAAATAAAATTGTTTTATTAAAACCATAATTATCCTTAATTTATTATAAATCATATAATTTATTAAAGATAAGCTTTTTTTTAGAGCTGTTCTATTTGTTATTGTTATTATAATATAAAAATTGGGCAAAAAAATATTCTTGGCAAGGTGATAAGCTGCGATAAGCGGTACATGTGTATCTGCATTTGTCATCCTGGGCGGAACCACATGTCTGCTGATAATATTTGTATTTTACTGATTGAAGTTGTTTTTATTTTTTTATCAAATTCATAACTGAATGAAAACAGAACAATTAGGACAATATTAGCTTGATTTGTCATGATATAAATTGTTTTTATTTTTTTCAATTTAATTTAAAGATAAATAAAAAAGAAGTAAATAAACTTGAAAGCAATTTATATGGTAAATATTTCATCATTGAAAAAATTTTCATTTAAAAATTTCATAAAAGTTTTTCTAAAAATATTCTAACTTAATTTTCTCAAAAAGGCCAGCGTTTTTTCTTCTTGACTTTTAAAAAGTTGATACCAATAATATAGTTGATATATCCCATAAGAGTTCATCTTATGCCCTCTATCTAATGCTTTTTTCGAAATTTTTTCTAAAATATGAATCTCGATATGGTAAAAAATAAAAAATTTGATTTTTCATAAAAAGAAATTAATTTTTTTTTCAATTCTAATTTTCGAAACTCAAATCTTTTGTTGAAAGTAAGTCTTTTTTGGTAGAAAATTAATCTTATTGGTTGAAAATTCATCTCTGTAGGTGGAAAATGTAGCTATTTATTTATAAATTTAAATAATTTGTTGAAAATTTAATTGAATCTTTAATTTAATTTAATTTAATCTTTTTGATTTTAAATTAAAATCTATTGTTTGTTATTTAATTTAAAATTATATTTTTTTTGTAGAAAATTAATCTATTTAGTTAAAAATTATTTCTTTTCTGTTGATTTTTTTTCTTTTATAGACATTAATCTTTTTTGGTAGAAAATTCATTCGTTTGGTTAAAAATTTAATTATTTCTTTTAAAAATTTATTTTATTCGCTTAAAAACTTATTTCTCTAACTGAAAAATTAAACTATTTTAATCTTTGTTGAATATTTATGTTTTTTGGTAGAAAATAAATCTTTTTGGTTGAAATTTGTCTTTTTTTATAGAAAATTAACCTTTTTGGTTGGAGATGCAACTATTAGATTGAAAGTTCCATTAAAAATTAAAATTTTAGGTGAAAAATTCCTGTATTTTCTTACAGAATTATTCTTTTTTTGTATAAAATTAATCTTTTTGGTTGAAATTTTATTTCTTTCGTTAAAAAATAGTTTTTTCAATTAGAAATTATTCTTTTTAACTAAAAATTTAACTATTCCATATATCGTCATTTTTTAAATAGACATCACATATTTTCGGTTGAAAATTAATTTATTTGATTGAAAATTTAACTATTTGTTTGCTAGAATTCAACTGTTTGGTTAAAAATTTATTGTTGGAAGATGCATAATTTTAGTTAGAAGTTCAATTCTTTTGTTGAAAATTAATTCTTTTTTTGTTAAAAATGATTTTTTACGAAAAATGTAGCTACATCACTTTTGCTAGATGATCTTTTTAAGTTAAAAATTCATTTGTTTTGTTGAAAAAATGTTTTTCATCAGATATCAAATTATTAAGGTAGAAAATGCATATTTTTTTGACATAAATTCAACTTTGTTTTCAAAAATTAGTCTTTATGACTTGAAAATTCAACATTTTGAATTATAATTTTTTCTATTGATTGAAAAATCTTTTTTGGTTGAAAATTCAATTCTTTTGTTGGAAATTTATATTCTTTGGTTCAATTTAACAATTTTTTAATGAAAAATTAATTCTTCTATTTTGTTGAAAATTTGTCTTCTTTGGTAGAAAATTAACATCTTTGGTTGAAAATTCAATCATTAGGTTGAAGATTCCATTAAAAATTAAAATATTTGGTTTAAAATTCATGTATTTTGTTTAAAGTTATTCTTTCTTCGTAGAAAATTATTCTTTTTGTTCAAAATTTTATTTCTTTGCTTGAAAATTATTTTTTTTTAGATTAAAAATTTATTTTTTTATCTAAAAATTTAACGATATATTTTTTGTCGACTTTTTTTTAATAGACATTCAATCTTTTTGGTAGAAAATTCATTAGTTTGGTTAAAAATTTAAATATTTTTATAAAATTTATTTTGTCTGCTTAAAATCTCACTTCTCTAACTTAAAATTAAAGTATTCTATTTTTTGTTAAAAATTTATCTTTTTTAGTTACGAATTCATTTACTTTGTTGAAAATTTGTCTTTTTCGGTAGAAAATTAACCTCTTTGGTTAAAAATTTAACAATTGAGTTGAAGATTCCATAAAAAATTTTAATATTTAGTTGAAAATTTATGTATTTTGTTGAAAATTACTTTTTTTTTGTAGAAAATTAATTTTTCTGTTCAAAATTTCATTTCTGTGCTTGAAAATTCAAATATTTGGTTCAAATTTTTTTTGGATTCAAAATGCATAATTTCAGTTAAAAGTTCATTTCTTTGGTTGAAAATGGAACAAATTTTGTTAAAAATGATTTTTTGTTGTTGAAAGTGAGCTTGCTTTACTAAAAATTCAGCTATTCAATTTTTTCTACAAAATTTGTCCTTTTTAATTGAAAATTCACTTATTTTGTTGAAATTCTTTTTCAGGCAAACATTCAATTATTTTGGTAGAAAATGCATATTTTTGGGTTGTAAATTCAACTTTTTTTCAAAAATTCTACCTCATGGCATGAAAACTCAACATTTTGGATGAGATTTTATTCTTTACTGATTGAAAAATTTTTCTTGGTTGAAAATTTAACTCTTTTGTTGAAAATTAGTGCAAAATACAAAGTTTTAACAATAAAGCTGAATCCCCAACAATAAAAAAATTAATTTTCACCTATTGATTAATGTTTAGTAAAAAAACGGAATTTTCAAGAAAGTAGATGAATCCTGGACCAAAAAAAATTAATTAACAATCAGTTGCATTTTTGACTGAGAAACACAAATTTTTAACAAAATAGTGGAATCCTCAAATAAAACAGATTAATTTTCAATCCAAAAAGACGAATTTGCAACCAAATAGTTCAAAGATTATCTCAAAAAAGATTTTTCAGGCATGAAAGAAAAAAAAGTCACCCAAATTATTATTTTTAGGGAATAATTAATTTGGAATACAAAATAAAAATCTCTAACAAACAGTTATTTTTTGAGCTTATTTCTTCATTTGTTTTTGAAGTTAACTGAATATATACTTTTCCTAAGGTTTTTTGAGAAAATTCAAAAATTGGTTTGAAGCTTCCAGATTTGTCGAAAAAGTATAATTTTTTATTTTCCAGGATTTTGACAAATTTTAGAAAAAATTCGAGTCAGTTTGAAAAATATTTAGATTTTTGGAAGTTTGGAAGATAAATATCTATTAAACTGACTCAAAATATCCCTAAAATTTTGAGAAATCTTTCAAAATTAAAAAAATGTCCTTAAATCTCTCAGATATTTTCCAAATTTGTAGGTATATTTTGAAATTATAATAACATTTTGAAATATTTTGAAACTTTTCCAAATTTCCTTTAAATATAATTCTTCAAAATAAAAAGTTATTAAAAATTATACCAGGAATCTCAAGAAAATTTTTTATTTTCTTGAAACCCTTCAAACTTCTTAAAAAGCTTCGAAATTTGTTTCGAGATCTTCAAAAAATTACATTTTGTTGAAAATTTTTGGAAATTTTTTCAAACTTAAAATCATTTTTCAAACTTGTCTTCAAATCTTTCAGATTTATTCACGTTTCTTCTTTCATAACTTCTAAAATTTCAAATCATGTTTGTAATCATTAAAAAAAAATAAATAATAATAATATGAAAATAATGAATTCTTATGGAACATCCTTTTTTTTTGTAATATGGTTTAATATGGTCGAATTATATTCAAATTATTTTTTCAAAATAAAAAATTAGTTTGAATTTTTCCAGGAATTTAGAAAAAAAATTTTAGTATCCTTGAAGCCTTTTAAACTTCTTAAAAAGCTTTGAAAATTTTGTCAAACTCTTAAAAATTTACATTTTGCTTTGAATTTTTAAAAATTTTTTCAAATTGGAAATTTTTTTTCAATATCTACAAACATTTTAAACCTGCAGTATATCTTTAAAATTATTCGAATTTTTACAAAAATTTTCTCAATATTCTGAAAAATTACAAAAATTGCTCTAAAATCTTCCAGAATCTGTTTTGACGATTTTTGAAATCCATAATTTTTGAAATTCATAATCTTTTTAAATTTTTAGTCATATTTAAATTTTTTAAAAATATTTTCTCTCTTCAGTTAAAAATTTATGATTTTAGTCAAAAATTCATCTTTTTCGTTTAAAAATGTAACTATTGTTCTCAAAATTACTTTTGTTGTTGTTGAAAATGTACTTTTTTTAGTTAAAAATCCGTGTATTTTGATGAAAATTTATCTTTTTTGGTCAAAGTTAATCTTCTTGGTTGAAAATGCATGCATTTTGATGAAAATTAATCATTTTTAGTAGAAGTTAATCTTCCTAATTGAAGATTAATTTATTTGATTGAAAATTCAACTATTGTAGTTGAAGATTCATAATTTTAGTTCAAAATTTCACTTTTTGGTTGAAAATTCAAGTATTTCAGTTAAATATGCATCATTTTAGTTGTAAATTCATCTTTTTGGTTACAAATTAAAACTACTTGGTTGAAAGTTAAGCTTCTTTGGAAAAATTTCATCTTATTGGTTGAAAATTTAACAATTTTGTCGAAAATTCGTTTGATTTTTGGTTGAAATTAGTTTTGTTATTGAAAATTTAATATTTGCATCTTCGGTTGAAAATTCATCTTTTTGGTTTAAAATTCATATCTATTTCAGTTGAAGAGTTAATCCTTTTGAAAAATTTGAAATAGTTTATCCGGTAATCTGAATTTTCGCTTAATTGTAACTAAAAATAATCTCTTCAGCCTCTGAGAATTATTATCGAAAATTTTTGAGCTGAAACTTTCTACTTTTTAAAAATATATAAAAACTGAAAATATTCCATAGCTAATATTTTAGAATATTTAATTTTGTATAGTGTATAAATTGTATAGGTCCATTCCAACATTGAAAGTGCAGTTTTTAATTTTAATCAAGTTTATAAAAAGCATATTTTTCGTACATATGCTAACGTCACAAATTGATAAATATTCTTAAAAAGTCGATCTTTTATATGGTTAAGGGAATATGTAATTCCTTTCTTAATATTGTAGTTTAAATAATATATTTTGACTAACTTTCGCTACTTGGATTTTATGTTTCATTTCTTGAACTGACAACATTAAATTTTTTATTTAAAATTGCTGGAGATCTCAGTTTCTTTGATTTATTAGTATATAACATAGTATTTAGATAACCTTACAGTTCTCCTTAATCTGAATTTTGCAGACTTTTTTTATTTTTATTGGAAAAAAGGAATGACGGCTTCATCCAATCATGAACGCGGGTTTCCCGACAACAATAGTTTCAAATTGTTTTGAATAATTTCGAGGTGGTTCGAGAAATAATCGAAAATGGCGCCATGCGCTTTTTAATAAATGGACAAGAAACAAAGGCGCGCTACGCGCGCGCATGCATGTTTTTAGAAATTTTGAAAGAGATGTTTAATTTTGTGGATGAAAAATGAAAATTTTTTGAGATCCAAAACTTGAACAAAAATTTTTTAATAAATTTAACACATTTTTCTGAACTCTTGGAAATTGTAATGTATTTAAAATATCTGTAAAAAAAATTAGGAAAGCTTAAGAAATTAACAGATACTTTTCTACCTTATATTTCCTCAACAAAAAAAAACATTAACTTTTGTATTTCAAAGTGTTGAAGACCTTTGTTCCATTAATTATTATTATTATTATTGAATTATTGAATATATTATTTAGATAACATAAATTATATTTCAACCAAAAAATATTTTAATTTCAGATAAAAAATAGTTGAATTTTTAACAAAATCGCTGAATACACAACAACAAAATTAATTTTTATCAGTTAAATTTTAAAACAAAAAATGATTAAATTAATTTGAAATTAAGAAAAAAGAGACAAATTTTCTATAATCGCCATTATATCTTCCTAATATTTTCGAAATTTGTAGACATATTTTGGAAATTCTAATAATATTTTGAAACATCTTCAAATTTTCTTCAAGAAATAATTTAAAAAAAAAAGTAAAAAAAAATGTCCCATGAATCTCAAGAATTCTTTTCATTCTCTTGAAATCTCTCAAATTTTTTAAAAAGCTTCGACATTTTTTTCAAAATCTTCAAAAATTTACATTTTGTTAAAAATTTTTGGAAATATTTTCAAACCTAAAATCACTTTTTAACCATTTTCAAAACTTATAAATCTTCTAAATATCTTTTAAAATTCTTCGAATTCTTCCAAAATTATTCTTGAAGTTTTGAACAATTAAAAAAACTTTCCTTTAAATATTCTAGATAGAATCTGGAAGATGTGAAGGCAAGTTCTTTAATTCCTCAGAATCTTCTGTTTTGACAATTTTGGAAATCTTTTGAGATGTTAAATTTTTTAAAATATTATCTTCAAATTAATTTGTCAAAATGAAAAATCAGTTTAAATTATCTCATGAATTATGAGAAATATTTTTTATTATCGTGAAACCTTTTGAAATTTTTTATAAAATTTTGCAATCTTTCTAATGGAAAGATTTTACTCAAAAATCTTTCCCATTTTTGGAAATTTTAGAAAATAATTTAAAATCTTTTGAAATCTTTGTCAATCTTCTCTTAATATTTATTTTTAGAATGAATAAATCAGTTTCAGTTTTCCCAGGAATTTTAATAAAGTTTTTTCATTTTCTCGAAGCTTTTCAAGCTTTTTAAAAGCTTCGAAATGTTTTCGAAATCTTCACAAATTTAAATTTGATTTTAAATTTTCTGAAATATTTCCAAATTATTTTCTTAACTATTTCCATTACTTTTCAACCTTCTGAATATCTTTTAAAATTATTCGAATTATTCCGAAAATTGTCTTAAAATTCTGTATAAGTTTAATTTTTTTGTACTACAGGGTTTTGAAAATTTGTAGGAAAAGTTCGAGTCAGTTTAAAAGATTTTTAGGACTTTTGAAAAAAAGTTATTTTAAACTGTCTCGAATTGTTCCTGAAATTTTGAAAAATCTTTTAAGATTAAAAAAATCTTTTCCGAAATCTTCCATATTTAATATTTTTTTGGAAATTTTCTCAAATTTAAATTATTTTTTAACCATTTCCAAAACTTTTAAACCTTCTAAATATCGTTTAAAATGATATACATTTTTGCAAAAATATTCTTAAGCTTCTGAAAAATAAAAAAAATTGCCTTCAAATCTTCCAGATTCTGTTTGAATGATTTTGGAAATCTTTTACAATGTTTTGAACTCTTTAAATATTCTCTTAAAATTAAATCTTCAGAATAAAAAATTATTTCAAATTATGCCATGAATTTCAAGAAATATTTTTTATTATCGTAAAACTTTTGAAAAGGCATCAAAGTTTCAAAATTTTTATTTCAGAATATTCAAAAATGTACATTTTTCATCTTCTTAAAAATCTTGTCAAGTTTTAAATTAACTTAGAATCTTTTTGAAACTTCTAAATATCTTTTAAACTCACCACGAATTTTTTTATAAAACATTGTATCTTGGTAATGGAAAAATTTGTCTTTAAAATCGACCATATTCTTTCTAAAATTTCAGGAAATAATTTTAAATGTTTTGAAATCTCTGTAAATTTTCTCTTAAAATTCATTTTTGTGAATAAAAAATTAGTTTCACCTTTGTTTCTTTCACCCTTGTGAAATCTTCGTCAACTTTCTGTTCAAAATATTCAAAAATAAAAAATCAGTTGTCGAAAAAGTATAGGTTTTTATTTTTCAGGATTTTGAAAAATGTTAGGAAAAATTCAAGTCAGTTTAAAAGATATTCAGGACTTTTAGAAGACTCGATCTATTCCTAAATTTTTTAAAAAATTTTCAAAATTGGAAAGAATTGCCTTACATTTTCCAGATATTTCCGACATTTGTGAACATATTTTGAAATTATAATAATAGTTTGAAATATTTTGAAACCATTCAAATTTTCTTTGGAAATTAGATTCTCAAAATAAAAAGTAATGAAAAATTTTCCCAGGAATATCAAGAAATTTTTTTATATTCTTGAAATCTGCAAATATTTACATTATCTTCAAAATTTTTGTAAATCTTTTCAAACTTGAAATCATTCCTGAACAATTTTAAAAACATTTAAACCTTCTAAACATCTTTCTAAATTGTTCGAATTCTTTCAATATTTTTCTTGAAATTCTGAAAAATTAAAAAACTTGCCTTCAAATCTTCTAGATTCTTTTTTGACAATAATTTGGAAAAGTTTTGAAAATCTTTTGGAATTTTGAGAAACAAATCGAATTTTATCTTGAAATTAATTTTTCAAAATGAAGAATCAGTGAAAATTATCCCACGAACTATGAGAAATATTTGTTATCATCGTGAAATCTTTTAAATTTGTTTTTCCAAATTTTGTATACAATTTTGCAACCTTGCTAATGGAAAGATTTTGCTTGAAAGTCTTTCCCATGCTTTTTCAAAATTTGAGGAAATAATTTAAAATTTTTCGAAATCTTTGACAATTTTCTCTTAAAATTTATTTTCAAAATAAAAAATTAGTTTTAATTTTCCCAGGATTTTTAATGAAGTTTCTTCATTTTTTGAAGCCTTTTAAACTTCTTGAAATGCTTTCAATTTTTTTCGAAATCTTGAAAATTCACATTTTGTTTTAGATTTCTTGAAATATTTTGAAATCATTTGTTTAGCTATTCCCAAAACTTTTAAACCTTATGAATATCTGTTAAAATTATTCGAATTTTTCCAAACAATTTCCTAAAATCTGAAAAATTACAAAATTTTCATTAAAATCTTCCAGAATTTTTCCAAACAATTTGAGAAATCTTTTGTAATCTTTCAAAATTTGTTATCATATTTTTAAATGTTTTTAAATATTCTCTTTAAATGTATTTTTAAAAATAAAAAATCAGTTCAAATTTTCCCATGAATTTTAAGAAAATTTTTTTACTGTCGTGAATCTCCTCAAAATCTTTAAGAAGCTTGAACATTTTCTTCTCAAATATTCATAAATGTACATTTTGCAAAAATGTTGAACGATTTTCAATTTTCTATTTAATTAAAATCTTTTTAAAATGTCTCAAACTTAAACATGCTCACATTTTTTATAAATCTTTGTAATCTTGCTAATTGAAAATCTTTGCTTGAAAATCGTTCCCATTCATTTTCGAAATTTTAGAAAATGATTCAAAATCTTTTGGAACCCTTGTCAATTTCCTCTTTAAATCTATTTTCAAACTAAAAAATCAGTTTACATTTTCCCAGGAATTAAAAAAAAATTTTCTAGTATCTTGAAACCTTTTAAAATTCTTAAAAAGCTTTTTTATTCTTAAAATCTTCAAAAATCTACAAATTACATTTTGTATAGCAAAATGCTGGACACCTTTCTTACATTGATTATTATTATTGAATATATATTCATGGAGAATAGACATAAGGAGACCAAAGTAGTGTAACCGAAAATGAGCAAATTTTTGTTGTATGATAATGTTTACAATACTTCCCGTTCCCGTACCAGGCGTTAGTGTCGCACGCGTATTGAGCGGCGGCTGTTTTTGTTTTGTTGACATTGACAGATTCTGAATTATTCGCGATTTTAATATGTGATTTACAAAGGTAAATTGTCATTGACATAAAACAAGAGTTGAATAATTTAAATAATTTTATCCACCGCGAAAGATCTTTTTTTGAAGTGTGTGTGTGTGTAACTGTAGAGATCCTGCAATGGACGAGATAGGTACTTTTGAATTATTGCGCTAACGAATTAATATAACCTTTGCGTTATAAACATTTAAATAGAGAATAATTAAGATTTTGATTTCAACGTGAAAGTCAGGATTATTGTATTTGATTAATATTGAATTCTTCATCAGTTTAAAATGCACCAAAGGTTTCCTTTTGAATACATGACTCAACAAATTGTTTAAATGATTTAGGAATTTTGTATTTATGCTTGAGCCTTGAGGTTATGTTTACATGGACCATGACGGCGGCCATCTTTACGCGTACCACACTAGCGCCGCGCTCGAGAAGATCTAGCATTTCGATGCGTTATTGTACATCCGACAGAAAAATGCTCGTTTTTGGTGAAGTCAATGTACAGGACTTTGGTCTCCTTATGTCTATTCTCCATGTATATATTATTCAGATAACCTTACATTTTTCATAATCCTGAAGTTTGCAGACTCTTTTTCTAAATGGGAAAAAAATAAAGCTTCATCTAATCACTAACACTAAATGGCGCTATGCACTTTTTAATATAGGAAAAAATGGAATAGATGGAAAAAAGGACAGTTTGTTTGAAAAACATAAGAAAATCACCATAACAACGACGAAAGAAATCTAAAGTCTTGAAGTTTGTTATCTTTATTTTTAAAAACATGAAATAGAAGGGCAGCTCCAACCAATCAAAAATACGAGTTTCCGGACAACAATAGTTTTAAATTGTTTCGAGTTATTTCGAGGTGGATCGAGAAATAATCGAAAATGGCGCCATGCGCTTTTTAATATAGGATGGATGGATGGATGGATATAAAAAATAATAATTTGACGAGAATTCTCTTACAAGTGATACGCACGTTGATGCATTGACAAAATGATGATAAAAAGGTGACTGAAGAATGAACATTTTTCCAGGTACTTGCAAAGAGGGACAAAATGACATTTCCGTGGGTGATGCATTCAGTGTGAAGATTCCCAAGAAGGAAGCTGACATCATTTTGGTTGTGGAACAATCCGCTGATAATGAAAAAGTTTTCAAAGAACTCGTTGCTCCTTTGATAACTGACTTGAGAAACGAACTTAAACAACATGGCATGACGTGTGTATATTTTCTTATTTTCTGAAAGATGTTTCGTCTCAAATGCAGAATTGAACTAATTTTCTATTTTTTTTTTTATCAAGTGATGTCCACATTGGTCTCATTGGATTCAGCGAGAAGATGAAGTGGCCTCAGCACTATACAACTGGTGGTAGTACAAACATTGACGGAGAAGTGAAAAATATCAAGTTTGATAAACTTGACCCAACACTTACTTTAGAGGTAATTCTTTTAAATCTTCCTAAACCCTGGTGGACAAATTTTTACAAAAAATTACAGAAAACTAAAACTATTTTCATAGGAATCTATAAATAAATACGATAAATTACAACCAAAATTAGAGGAAAGTACAACTTTTTTCTATTATTGAGACGAATTTTGTACTTTTTTGGTATTTTTATATACATTGTTGTATTTTATTGTAGTTTTAATTTTCTACAAGAATTTACAAAAAATTACAACTACAAGAATCTACAGGAATTTACACGTTTTGCAGGCAAAAAGTTGTGGCAAAAAGCATGACAAATATTTACAATATTGCAATGAGATAATTTTGAATTAAGATGCGATAATTTGAAATAAGATGCGATAATTTGAAATTAAGATGCGATAATTTGAAATTAAGATGCGATAATTTGAAATTAAGATGCGATCATGCATGCATGATCACCATTACAAAAAAGCTTCTATGTTTACACTTCAAAGGAATTGTGGGATATTAAAAGACAATGAAGAGCAATCATTATTGAACAACAAAAAAACATAATTTTGAACCTTTTTTTTTAATATATAGCAATTTTTTGGACACCATATATGTAATTTAAAATTATGTCATTGCAATGTTTTCAATATTTGTCACCCTAGGTCGAAAAAGAACAACTTTTTGACTACAGATATAAATTGTACAATTAATTATTTTTTATAAATTTTCAAAATTATATAATTTTGAAAAATTTTAAGCTAGAATCATTCGTTTCTACATTTAAATTAGTTTTGAAGTCTTTCTAAATATTCTCCTAAAAATTTGTTAAAAATTTTTTTTTTCTATCTCCAGGAATCTAATAATAATATTATCTTGGAACTGAAATTTTTCCTACAATTTTTTTTTAATCCTGCGGAAGTAAAAAAAAACTACCTTAAAATCATCCAGATTCTTTTTTGACAATTTTGGAAATCTTATTGAATATTGTTTTAAAATTCAGTAGAAAAAAAGTATTGGTTATTTGTCTAAGAATTTTATTACACATTTCCCTTTCATTGAATCTTAAAAAATCTACATTGTGTTTTAAATGTTTTGAAACCTTTTCACATTTTAAGTTATTCTGGATTCTTTTCACAACATCCAAATATATTTTAAACTTGCTCGATTATTTTCCAAATTAATAATTGTTCAATTGTCATTTAATAATCAAAAAATGTGCTTTAAATCTTTTTTAAATACTCTCTTAAAATTAATGTTTCAAAATGAAAAAATTATTTAAAATATCCCCGCAAACTTAAGCCTTTAGAGATCTTTAAAAAGCTTCAAAATTTTATTTCGAAATTTTCAAAAATCTCGATTTAGTTTTTTATTTTTCGAAATATTTTCAAGTTTTAAATTAAGTTATAAAAACTGAACCGCAAATGGAGACACTCAAAGTGAAATACATACGTTTGAATTTTAAAATTTTTAAATCAAGGTTTAAAAATATAATTGTTGAAAAAAAATTAAATTATATCATTTTGAACAATTTTAAGCTAGAAACAATAATTTATACATCAAAATTGATTTTTAAGTCTTTTTAACTATTCTCTTAAAAATAAGTTTACAAAAAAAATAATTTAAAAAATCTCCAGGAACCTAACAATAATATTATTATCTTGAAACTCGAATTTTAGCTACAATTTTTTTTAAATCCTACAAAAGTAAAAAAAAACGACCTTAAAATCATCCAGATTCTTTTTTGACAATTTGGGAAATCTTCTAAATATTCTTTTGAAATTAATTTTTTAAACAAAAATTATTGATGTTTTTTTTTAGGAATTTTAATACACATTTTCTATTTATTGAATCTTTAAAAATCTACACTGTGTTTCAAAATCTTTTCACGATTTAAATTATTTTGGATTCATTTCACAAGATCGAAATATATTTTAAACTTGCTCGATCATTTTCCAAATTAATAATTGTTCAATTGTGATTTATTAATCAAAAAAATTTGCTTAAAATCTTTTTAAATATTCTATTAAAATTAATGTTTCAAATGAAAAAATCATTTAAAATTTTCCCAGCAAACTTAAGCCTTTAAAGATCCTTGAAAACCTTCAAAATTTTATTTCGAAATCTTCAAAAATCTAAATTAAGTTTTTTATTTTTCGAAATATTTTTCAGTTTTAAATTAAGTTATAGAAACTGAACCGCAAATTAAGACACTCAAAGTAAAACACATACTTTTGAATTTTAAACTTTCAAAATTAAATCATAAAAAAATGTTAATTCAAACGCTTAATAATTTACGCGTACAAAATGAAAGCTTCCAACACTTTTTAACTGAAAATTTTGTTATTAAAAACCGTCAAACTGCAAAATTTCAACTTTAAAACTTTTAATTTAGAAATTTTCAAAATTACTTCATTTTAAGGAATTTTAAGCTAGAAAAATTAATTTATACATTAAAATTTGTTTTCAAGTTTTTTAAATATTCTCTTCAAAATTTGTTTTAACAAAATAATTTAAAAAATTACCAGGAATATAATAATAACAATAATAATATCTTGGAACTCGAATTTTTCCTACAATTTTTGTTGAATCCTGCAAAAGTAAAAAATCCAGATTCTTTTTTGACATTTTTGGAAATCTTATTAAATATTCTCTTAAAATTAATTTAAAAAAAATTATTGTTAGTTTTTCTAGGGATCTTGATTCACATTTTTTATTCATTCAAAATTTTTCAAATCGCTTAAAAAAGTTATAAATTTTGTGTTTAAAATCTTCAAAAATCTAAATTGAGTTTTAAATGGTGTGAAATATTTTCACGTTTTTAATTATTTTAGGAAATATTTTTAAAACTTCTGAATATATTTTAAACTTACTCGATTATTTTCGAAATTAATTTTTTTGGTTGAAATTTTATTTCCTTGGTAAAAAAAATAGTTTTTTTTTCAATTGAAAATTAATCTTTTTAAGTAAAAATTCAACTATTTCATTTTCGTCAATTTTTTAAATAAAAATTACATTCGTTGAAAATTTATTTTATTTTATTAAAAATTTATTCCCCTGAAAATTTTACTATTCTATTCTTGTTAAAAATGTATATTTTTCAGTTGAAAATTCATCCATTTGGTTGAAAATTTGTCTTTTCTTGGTAAAAAATTAAA
Organism: Andricus quercusramuli; assembly: GCA_932178445.1. Classification (NCBI taxonomy): domain Eukaryota; kingdom Metazoa; phylum Arthropoda; class Insecta; order Hymenoptera; family Cynipidae; genus Andricus; species Andricus quercusramuli. The sequence continues at coordinate 10,448 of CAKNXH010060995.1, read as the reverse complement.
CTTATTAGTTGAAAATTCAAGTATTAGGTAGAAAATTCCATTAAAAATTAAAAATTTTAACGGAAAATGAATGTGTTTTCTTAAAAGTTATTCTTTTTTTTTTATTAAAAATTAATTTTTTTTACTAAAAATTTAACTATTCCATTTTTTGTCCATTTTTCGCCTAAAACGGTCATAAATTTGGGGTTCGAAATCTTCAAAAATCTATATTATGTATTAAATGGTTTGAAATCTTTTCTCCTTTTAAATTATTTTGGAATCTTTTTAAAACTTCTAAATATATCTCAAACTTACTCTATTATTTTCGAAATTAATAATTTTTAAATTGTTATTTATGAAACAAAAAAGCTTATTGTAAATCTTTTTGAATATTCTCTTAAAATCAATTTTTCAAAATAAATAATCATTTTAAATTTTCCTAGCAAACTTAAGAATTTATTTCTATTCTGTTCAAACCTTTAAAGATCCTTGGAAAAGCTTCAAAACTTAATTTCGAAACCTTCAGAAATCTAAATTTAATTTTTTATTTTTCAAAATATTTTCGAGTTTTAAATGAAGTTTGGATTTTCTCAAAGCTTGTAAATATATCTTAAACTAACTGAAATTTTTTCCAAATTGATCATTGTTCAATTATTATTTATGCATTAAAATTCAATAATTTCACTTACATTAAATAAAAATTTGTTAAATAGAACAAATAAAGTTGTAACGTTCAAAGTTTAAAAACACTCTGAAATATTAACGATTCAAGGCCTTCTATTTTAAATAGTTCAGATTAAAATTGTTTAGTTCCATGTGATTTATTATGATAGCAAAAATTCTTGGTGAAAGTTTATTATTTTTTTTAAATTGTTTTGTTTTGTGTGTTGTAAAAATTTATATTTTTTCGTAATTTTCTACAATAATCTACGTAAAATTAAACGTTATTTCATGACCTCAAACACCCAAATTGAAAGATGTAAAATCCTCTAGTTTTCTGGAATACCTTGTAGATTTTTACAATTGAGTAAAAAAAAAGTATTATTAAAAAGTCATACAAATTTTTGAACTGTAGAAACTTATACTTAATTGCTAATTTATTTACTTTTCTATAAAAAAATACAAGAAAAAAATTAGCCATTTGTATTCAACTGTACTTTATTGTTAAATTTTGTATGTTCGTTTACAAAAAAGTACAGATTTTAACAAAAAATTACAGTTGTAGAAATATTGTACTCTCTTGTAAAAAATTTTTCCATCAGGGATGTGAGCGCTCCCTTAAAAACTTCATTCCAACATTATAAGATGATTATAACATTTTTCTGCAAATATTCAGGATGCAAAGGAGGGTGATGCAGTGACGAGGCTGACCTACGCAACACAACGATTGATCACAGAATTGGGTATATTCAGCTTGACTGATGCTTACGAGGAAGCGATCAGATATCCATTCCGACCTGGTGCAGCTAAGGCTATCATCGGAGTCTTCACTTCACCTTGCGAAAAGAGTGTTCTACCAATTTCGGTAAACTATCAATCAACATAAAAATCAAAAAATCTTAATCTGAGAAACGTATTTAATTCATGTACCTGGTATCATTTTTTAAGATTCAGCAACTCAGGCTTTTATTGGGACACAAAGTGTACCGAGACCTGGGTCTCACTTATCATCACATGTTTTTGACGGACAGCGTTCAAGTTTCCGGCAAGCCACAAAAGAATGTTGTCGGTTTTGATTACGATAGCGTTTATACCTTCGCTGATAGTAAGAAGAAACCTTTGGAAGGAAGTACCGATCTGAAGAGCAATTTGGTCCTGACTGACAATGATGTTTGTGCCAACTTTGCTGTGAAGGTAGGATCATATTTTTTTACACTTGATGTCCTTTGAGTGTATTTATAATTATAAATTATACTCAGTTAACGTCCAAAATTGTTCTTTCTTTCGTTGACAACGCATTCTAACCTCAGCTGTGAGAATACTTACAATTACGTGTCGTGCAGCCCCGAAAAATTTTAAAGTCTCTTTAGCAACTCACAGCGCAAGCGCGGTATGCTGTTCGTCCAACGATTGTGAAAATTTGACGTAGCGAGAGCGAACCAATCGCGCGAAGTCTCCTCCCAGCGACATCGACGAAACGATCCTCGCTGGTGAACCCCCACTCGCCCGCATCGCGAATGGTGCGCCGCCGCTGAAGCGGAGCCCATAAAAATACGGTCCGCGAGACCAAGAACACAGATATCCTCAGGCTTCGGCGCTAGCCCCATCTAACTGGTTTCTCCCAGGAACTGGACCCACAACTTCATTTTGATTTTACAGTTCCCTTGCTTTTCATTTATAAATTAGTTTCCCTTTTCCATTTAATTTAATAACTTTTGAATCAGTCTCAACCTACAGACTGACCTCACACTTGTGTTGGTTATTTGCAGCATATGATTTGCTAGCATTAACATTGTTGTAAACATGAATTTTCTTTTCTTTCCTTTATAGTCTGGAGGCGCCGCTTTTAGCACGCGTAATTTCTTGGATGCTAAACCCAATCAGAAGAAACAGTTCCTTCAGGTGGCTGCGCGTAGAGTAAGCGATGGACTTGCTGACCTAGAACTCGAGGAGGATTGCGTGTGTAACAAAGGTGTCAGCATTCGCAGGCGTCCCTCTTGCAAAATCGTGAATCGCAACGAAAAGGGAGTTCTTGCGGTTAGTACTTTCAAGTACCACCTTATTCATTCTACTACATCTAAGTATGATATTTTTCCTTCCACCCTGTCTTAGATGCCACCTTATTCCCTCCACTCCCAGCCAGATAGGACCTTCTTCCTTCTATCCTCCTGGATACCTTTTTTTCCTTCCATCCTGTAGGTAACGACTTTTATATTCACCCACCCAAAAAATTAATGAATTCAACTTCAATATTTTTTCTACATCAACACCAGAAAACACCTTTCTGATACATCCTTTCCTAGATACCATCTTTCTCCTTCAACCCACTGTAAAACGCTAATCCTCGAAAGAACGCCAAATTCGGCGTTGGTATGAGTTGCAATAGTTTGGAGACACGAAAAGAAGTGAAAGAACAAGATGAATTTTCATTCTTCAAAATCAGATGCAACAACTGTCACACCAATGGTTTTCTGTTCCTATACGAGATAACACCTTTTTACTTCCACTTACACTCCCAGATACCCTCTTTTCCCTTACAATCTTACACGAACCCCAAAATCCACATTTTTCCTCCCATGTTTCAGGATACCATCCAACGCGATATACCACCTTTTCCCCTCCACTTACCACCAGATAACACCTTTTTTCTTCCATCCCCTACATACCATCATTTCCCCTCCACCCTTATATTACAATTTTTCCATTCGCCGACCATGTACCACGTTTTCTTCTCCACTCACACCAGATATCACCTTTTTACTTCCAACTTCTCTCCGAGATACCCTCTTTTCCCTTCCACTGAACTCAAAAACCACATTTTTCCTTCCTTTTTCAAGATATCACCCAACACTATATACCACCTTTTTTCTGATACCTCTCCTCTCAGATAACATATTCCCTCCTCCACAAACATAAACTTAAGACAAACTTAGACAACTCTTTTTTCATCAACCTATCCCCATGTACCATGTTTTTCTCTTCACCCACCCGAGATAACACCTTTTTACTTCCACTTACTCTCTCAGATACCCTCTTTTCCTTTACAGTCTTACATCAGTCCCAAAAACACATTTTTCCTTCCATATTTCAAGATACCAGCCAACACCATATACCACCTTTTTCCTGACGCCTCCGTTTCCAGATACCATCTTTTTCCCTCCACCGACCCAAAATACCACATTTTTTTCTTCTATGCAAGATACCACCTTTTTCTCTGTTGCCACTGCCGCTGTTTCCGGAAATCAAATTTCCCTGTTTGCCTCACTATCCCATGTGCCAGATTGCCCCATGTACCATATTACCCTATGTGCTATATTACCCCATGTGTCATATTTTGATTCATTATTTTGAAAGATTATTAAAGATGGATTCCACGCCGGACTCACACAAACCAGATCTTTAAATCATCGATTTTTTTAAACTTTGACTAATTAATTGTTTAATAAAAAACATATAAATTGCCAAAGATTTTACATAACATTTTTTTTAAAGTTATTGCACTTTTTCTATTCTGGAAAGAATCATGTTGATTTTTCATTTTTAAAAAAAGTTAAATTTTTTTATAAACTTGATTCCCAAAAACTGATTGTTTTTACACTTCTTTATTTTATACTTTAAATTTCCTTTTAGAGAAAACATGATAAAACGTAGGTGTATTACATAAATTCTGTAAAAGAAAATTTTGTGAAAAAAAATTTCTTTTCAACTTTTGCTTTAAATGTCAGTTTTTTTACTTTTCAATAAATATTTTTCCTTTTAGTCACAAAATAAGTTTCATAAATCTTTTTGTTGCAAAATAAAATTTTTGATTGATCATATCGGTTTTTGGTTTTCAAAATTAAAAAAAAAATTCCTATTGATTTAAAAATTATGACAAATTTTTTGTTTGTACAGTTATTCCTAGTGAACAGTGATATAAGAAATTTAAAAAACGTTTTTTAGCTTAGAATTCTTTAAAAATCTTCATGAAGCCTGCTTTTTGGATTGAATCAAATTGACTTTTTTGGAGACTTGATGACGCTTTGAATAATACGAAAACATTTTTTTCCACACAAAAAAATAAGAGCATCTTTTTTACACATTTAAAAAAAAAATCTAAATGACCAAAAATGTATTTGTAATTTTTAATATTTTATTACTGTTTACTAGCAAAAACTGTAAATACAAAAAATTGACAATTATTTGAATTTAATTTAAAAAAAAATCAATTCAAATCTTTGAGAATCCATAGATTCCCAATTAATTGAAGTAAAGTGTTTTTCTCTCACTTACATAAACGCGATCTTCAGGAATAAAATTTCGAAGAAATTTTTTTCTTTTATCTAAATTGAATTTTTTCAAGGTCTAATTTATGTGAGTGAGAGAAAAAATAATTTCAATTTAAATGAAAAAAAATCAATTCAAATCTTTGGAAATCCATAGATTCCCAATGATTTGAATTGAGATATTTTTTTTCTCTCACTCACATAAACCCGAGCTTTATAAATAAAATTTCGATTGTATTTTTTTCTTTCATTACAATTGAATTTTTTAAAGGACTGGCTTATTTTAGTGAGAAAAAAATTATTTTAATTCAAATAATTAAAAAAAGTTCAGATAAAATGGAAAAAAATTCAATTAAAATGAAAAAAATTGTAGTCAAAATAAAAAAAAAATTAATTAAAATTTTTGAGAATCCCTAGCTTCTAGAAGATTTTAATTGCATTTTTTTCTCTCGCTCGCCGAAACTAGACCTATAAAATTAAATTTCAGTTGAACATTTTTTTATTTGTATTTTAATTGAATTTTTTTTGTAAATGTCTGGTTTATGTGAATGAGAGAAAAAAAGTTTTAATTTAAATGAAAAAGACAAATTGATGAAAAAAAGACAAAAAGACAAATTCGCAATTATTGGAATTGGATTTTTTTTCTCTCACTTACATAAACCCGAGCTTTACAAATAAATTTTCGATTTGATTTTTTCTCTTATTTCAGTTCAATTTTTATTAAAGGTCTGCTTTATGTGGGCGAGAGAAAAAATAATTTTAATTACAACGAACAAAATTAAATTAAAATCATTGGGAATCTATAGATTCCCAATGATTTGATTTGCAATGTTTTTTTCTCTCACTCACATAAACAAGAGATTTACAACTGAAATTCCGTATGAATTTTTTTCTTTTATTTCAATTCAATTTTTTTAAAGGTCTGGTTTATGAGAGCGAGAGAAAAAAAGTTTAAATTCAAATGAAAAAAACTTCTGATTCAAATAAATAGAATCCATAGATTCGCAATGATTTGAACTGGAATTTTTTTTCAGTTCAATTTTTTTTAAAGGTCTGGTTTATGAGGGTGAGAGAAAAAATAATTTCAATTGAAACGAAAAAAAAAATTCAATTCAAATCATCGGCAATCTATGGATTCCCAATGATAGGTCTGGTTTATGTGAGTGAGAGAAAAAATAATTTCAACAAAAACGAATAAAAAAAATTTCAGATGAGATGAAAAAAAATTCCATTCATATGAAACAATTACAATTGAGATGCAAACATTTTAATTCAAATTTCAGTGAATCCATAGAGTCCCTAAGATGTAAATTGAATTTGTTTTCTCTCACTCACATAAACCAGACCTATACAAATAAAATTTATTTTGAATTTTTTTTGTTTCTATTTTTATTGAATTTTTTCTATAAACGTCTGGTTTATGTGAATGAGAGAAAGAATGTTAAATTAATATATTTTCAATCCATACATTCCGCAAAATTTTAATGATTTTTTTTTCTCTAGCTTACATAAACCAGACCAATACAAATTTCAATTGAAATTTTTTTATTTGTATTTTAATTGCTTAACGAATAAAATTTCGATTGAATTTTTTTATTTTGATTTAATTTTTTTAACGTCTGGTTTACATGAGCGAGAAAAAAAATAATTTCCATTAAAACGAATAAAAAAATTCAGATAAAATGAAAAAAATCAATTAAAATGAAGAAAATAACAATTACAATAAAAACATTTTAATTCAAATCTTTAAGAATCCATAGATTCCCTAAGATTTTAATTGAATTTTTTTTAACTCGCATAAACCAGACCTATACAAATAAAATTTATTTGAAAAATTTTTTATTCGTATTTTAATTGAATTTTTGTTGTTGTAAATGGCTGGTTAATGTGAATGAGAGACAAATGTTAAATTTAAATCTTTGGGAATCCATAGATTCCCAATGATTTGAATTTAATTGAAATTTTTGGGAATCCATTGATTCCCAATGATTTGAATTGAAATGTTTTTTTTTCTCTCGCTCACATAAACCCGAGCTTTACTAATAAAATTTCGATTGAATTTTCTTTTATTTCAGTTGAATTTTGTGAAGGTCTGGTTTATGTGTGCGAGAGAAAAAATAATTTCATTTTAAATGAAAAAAGAAATCAATTCAAATCTTTGAGAATGCATAGATTCCCAATTATTTGAATTGAAATGTTTTTTCTCTCACTCACATAAACCCAAACTTTACCAATAAAATATCGATTGTATTTTTTACTTTTATTTTAATTGAATTTTTTTAAAGGTCTGGTTTATGTGAGTGAGAGGAAAAATAATTTCAATTTAAATAAATAAAAAATTTCAAATAAAATGAAAAAAAATCAATTGAAATAAAAACAGTGTAATTAAAATCTTTGAGAATCCATAGATTCCCAAAGATTTAAATTAATGTTTTTCCTCTCGCTTACATAAACCAGACCTATACAAATTTTATTTGAAATTTTTGTAATTTGTATTTTAATTGAAATTTTTTTTGTAAATGTCTGGTTTATGTGATCGGGGAAAAAAATAATTTCAATTGAAACGAATAAAAAAATTTAAATAAAATAAAAAAGATTGCAATTGAAATAAAAACATTTCAGTTAAAATCTTTTCAATCCATAGATTCCCAATGATTTGAATTGAAATGTTTTTTTTTTCTCTCGCTCACATAAACCCGAGCTTTACTAATAAAATTTCGATTGAATTTTCTTTTATTTTAGTTGAATTTTGTTAAGATCTGGTTTATGTTTGCGAGAGAAAGAATAATTTCATTTCAAATGAAAAAAAAAATTAGTTCAAATCTTTGAGAATGCATAGATTCCCAATTATTTGAATTGAAATGTTTTTTCTCTCACTCACATAAGCCCGAAATTTACCAATAACATTTTGATTGTATTTTTTACTATTATTTCAATTGAATTTTTTAAGGTCTGAATTATGTGAGTGAGAGAAAAAATAATTTCAATTTAAATAAATAAAAAATTTCAAATAAAATGAAAAAAAAATTCAATTGAAATAAAAACAGTGTAATTAAAATCGTTGAGAATCCATAGATTCCCAAAGATTTTAATTAATGTTTTTCCTCTCGCTTACATAAACCAGACCTATACAAATTTCTTTTGAAATTTTTGTAATTTGTATTTTAATTGAAATTTTTCTTGTAAATGTCTGGTTTATGTGATTGAGAGAAAAAATAATTTCAATTGAAACGAATAAAAAAATTTAGATAAAATGAAAAAAATTACAATTGAAATAAAAACATTTTAATTGAAATCCTTTCAATCCATAGATTCCCAATGATTTGAATTGAATTTTTTTTAGTTTTCTCACTCACATAAACCCGAGCTTTACCAATAAAATTTTGATTACTTTTTTTTATTTCGATTTAATTTTTTTAAGGTCTGGTTTATGTGAGCGAGAGAAAGAATAATTTCATTTTAAATGAAAAAAAATCAATTCAAATCTTTGAGAATGCATAGATTCCCAATTATTTGAATTGAAATGTTTTTTCTCTCACTCACATAAACCCAAACTTTAACAATAAAATTTCGATTGTATTTTTTACTTTTATTTCAATTGAATTTTTTTAAAGGTCTGGTTTATGAGAGTGGGAGAAAAAAAGTTTCAATTCAAATGAAAAAAACTTTCAATTCAAATTTGGTTTATGTGAGTGAGAGAAAAAATAGTTTTAATTCAAATAAAAAAAAATTAATTCAAATCAATAGAATCCATAGATTCCCAATGATTTGAATTGGAATGTTTTTTCTCTCACTCACATAAACCCGAACTTTACCAATAAAATTTCGTTTGAATTTTTTTCTTTTATTAAAATTGAATTTTTTTTAAGGTATGGTTTATGTGAGTGAGAGAACAAATAATTTTATTTAAAACAAGTAAAAGAAATGTCAGATAAAATGAAAAAAATCAGAAAATAATGAAAAAAATTTCAATTGAAATAAAAACAATTTAATTAAAATCTTTGAGAATCCTTAGATTCTCAAAGATTTTAATTAATTTTTTTCCTCTCGCTTACATAAACCAGACCTATGCTTTCATTTGAATTTTTTTTTATTTGTATTTTAATTGATTTTTTTTGTAAATATATGGTTTATGTGAATGAAAGAAAAAAATGTGTAATTCAAATCTTAGGGAATCTATAGATTTTCAAAGATTTGAATTTTTTTTCTTATTTAAATTAAAATCTTTTTATTTTTCATTCAAATTGAAATTTTTTTATTTTATATGAGCCAGACGTGAAATCCATCTATAGAGATAAGATATTATATCATATGAGATATAATTAAACACACAAATAATTCAAATAATTTTTTTTTCAGAGGTCCAAAGGATCGAAGTGATGGAAGATAATCTCCAATTACACCTACTTTTAATTAGATACTAGTGTTAATGTATTTGCTACTGCGTTACAATATTTTAATAGCACCCAAATTCCACTAACTCGTGCACTTCTCAAAGATTTATTTATTTCAAGAAACTTTTTGAAAAACCCGAAATAAACAAATATCAGTATAATTTTATAAAAAATCTTCAACAAAACTAATTTTTGAAAATGTAAATATATGTATTCTACTTGAGAGTGTAGTGCCTTATACTTGAAACAAAGAAACTTTAATTGCGCACGAGTTTTTCGATTTTTTAAAAAATTATTAAAATATTCCTGTATGATATGACGAAAATAATGCTGCGCAAAAGTCAGAAATGCATGAGTTGACGATTCTGTAAGATGTGAATGTTCGAGAAAAAGAGTTGATAATATAACTATTATCATTATTATTATTATTGAGTTGTTTTATTTTATTTCTTACCATCTTATTGCGTTCTAAAAAAATATAAAAAAAGCGTTTCACAGTGGGCAAAATTAATGCAATAAAAAATAAATTAAAAAAAAATGTCAATTAAATTCACTATTTGTTATTCCTCTTTTCTATATTAGTGGTTAACAATTTTTTTTTGGTTTTTCAGACCATTATTTAAAAAACTTAGAATATCTTAATTTACTGTCAGTACCGATAGCTATTTTCAAAACGTTCAAAAATAATTTAAATCTTGAAATTTCCAACAGTTTAAAACCAAATTTAAATGTTTGAAAACCTGAAACAAGAAGCTTTTTAAAAATTTTGAAAAGTTTCAAGATAATAACAAATTTTTCTCAAGATTCCGGGGAAAGTTCAAATGATTTTTTATTTTGAAAAATTGATTTTAAGAAGAAATTGCAAAAAATTTCAAAACAATTCATATAATTTCCTAAAATTTCGAGGCCAAACGTAGAAGATTTTAAAGCCAGATTATTCAATTTTGCAAGATTGAAAATTTTTAGAAAAAATTCGAGTGAGTTTAAGAGATATTTAGAAGTTTTGGAAAGAAACAAAAATAATTTTGAATTTTAAAAAATTTTGAAAGATTCAAAGAAAAATTAAGACTTTTGATGATTTCAAGCCAAAAATTTAGAAGATTTTTAAGGGCATGTGATCAACCGTGACGTCACTGTCCCATGTATTTTT
>CAKNXH010060994.1:16212-78192 GCA_932178445.1 Andricus quercusramuli | reverse complement strand
AACTTCAACATCATAATTAATTAATAGCAATAATTCATAATTATTACGTATTACCCTGGTCAAGAAAACTAACATCAAAAATTAACTTATTTCTTTAAGTTAAATTATTCTATTTTTTGTTGAAAATTTACCTTTTTAGTTGAAAATTCATCTACTTTGTTGAAAATTTGTCTTTTTTGGTAGAAACTTAATCTTTTTGGTTGAAAATGTAAGTTTTTGGTTGAAAATTCTATCAAAAATTACTCTTGTTTGGTAGAAAATTAATCATTTTAGTTGAAATTTCATTTCTTTGGAAGAAAATTAGTTCATTTACTGAAAATTAATTTTTTAACTGAAAATTCAAGTATTCCACTTTTCGTCAACACTTTTTTTTATAAATATTTAATTTTTCGTTTGAAAATTTAACTATTTCGTTAAAAACTTATTTCGTTACAAACTTATTTCTCTAACTTAAAATTAAACTATACTGTTTTTGTTGGAAAATTATCATTTTTAGTTGAAAATTTGTCTTTTTTGGTAGAAAATTCACCTTCTGGGTTAAATTTCTTTTTTTTTATTAAAGATGTATCATTTTAGTTAAACGTTCATTTCTTTGGTTAAAATTTTAACAATTTTTTTTTAATTCGTTTTCGTTTCCTTGTTGAAAATGAATTTTTTACTAATTGTAAGAATGCAACTATTCCACTTTTGCTAAAAAAATTGATCTTTTCAGTTAAAAATTCACTTATTTAGTTGAAAACTCATCTTTTTTAGTTTTCGGGTTATAAATTAAACTTTTTTTCAAAAATTCGTCTTTACGGCTCAAAAACTTAATATTTTGGATGAGATTTTTTCTTTATTGATTGAAAAATCTTTTCTGACTTAAAATTCAACCCCTTTGTTGAAAATTCGTATTTTTTTGTTCAAGTTAGCCGTTTTTTATTGAAAATGACAATATTTTCTGTTGGAAATATCAACTATTACACTTTTTGTTAAGAATTCATTTTTTTTATCAAAGATTCATCAGTTTGGTTGACAATTTAACTTTTTTTTTGTTGGAAATTCCCTTTTTCCTGGTTAAAAATTAATTATGTTATCGAAAAATGTAATAATAAAATTTGAAATGCAGACAAATGTGACATTATTTGTAATTGCCCTTCAACCCCTTGAACTGAAACGCGATTCTTAATTATGTGTGTGAATTTGGCAACATTCCTGCCTTCGAGTTTCTCAAATTACCCAATCGGCATTGAGGAAAAGCGACAACAATGCTTTCGAAATTTCCGTGACATTTCTATTGTTTAGAGAAAGATAAGCTGTAAAAAATAATTTTAGTCTCGAAATCTTTTTCCTATCAAAGTGGCTAGAATTTGCCAGATTTCGTGTGAATTTCTGTTAATTTGTAAAGGATTTTCCAAAAAATCTGGAAATTTTAAAATAAAAGCAAATATTTTAGATTTGAGAAGAAAACTGTAAAAGAACAACTCTGAATTGTACTTAAAATACCAGTGATTGGTATGTAAAATTGGAGGAAAATGACCATTTTTGTAGGTTATTATTTACAGTTTACAGTGTTTACACTGACCAAGTTATGTAACATAAGTATTTCTATAAATTTAACAGATGAAAATAATGACTGGCATTTTATGTTGGCTCAGATGTCGGTTATTGCTATTGTTATTGTTCCTGTTTGCCGTTTAAAAAATATGGCAAACAATGACATATCCGCATGGAGCAGCCGTACGAAGAGGCGGCGCGGAACTAGAATAATCACTTTCGTTTTCTGCGGCGTAATTTCGTAAACACACCGCCAGTGAGCCACACAACACGTTGACCTCGTGGTAGGCAAACACAGAAACGCCTTAACCTAAAAACGATTTAGTGTCAAAAGCCGAAAACTCACCTGCATACTGTCGGCAGAAATAATTTCCCCGGTGAATTTTTCAGCGAGTTCAATCCCTAATTTCGATTTTCCAGATCCAGTGGCACCCAAAATCACAAGAATTGGCACACGCGACATTTTGCACGCACTTCTTTCACTTCAAACTTGTTCAACTTCTATCTACTACTACTAACTACTATTCTATTCACTTCTCTTTACTTCTATTATTGACTTCTTTCCACTGATCGCAGAACGGCGCATGCGCGAGTCTCTTCTCTCTGGTCTGCTCGCCTTGCCTTGGTGACTTACTTGGTCTTCAGACTTCACAACACCAAAGCTCAACTAGCCGCTAGGGCTAGGCAAGCGTGGCCAAGGCTGGAGAAAACAAGGTGGTCGCGAGACGAGCCCTCTTCTCATCAGCCAATAGGAGATGAGCCCTCGTCTCCGCCATCACCCACACATCCTAAGTTTTCTCTGTCTGTTTATGAATCTCTTGATTGTGTTGAGCAAGTGTCCGACACCGAGGGCACTTTATTTTCTCATATCCTCGTCAAAATTCATTTCTCATCAAAGTGTATTTGGAAATTAGTTTTTATTTTTCAAGCACCATCAATTGAGGCCATGTGAGCGTAACCTCAAATTTTTTTACATTTTTTTCAAACTCAACTTACGTTCACACGAAACGCGATATCGAGTTGAAAATTTGGAAAACTAAATACTAAATATGAAGAACCAAGAAACGCGACTCTGATCCTGAATTTTTATAAGTATGAATAAAAAAATGTTGATGACACAATTTTTTTTGCTTTTTTTCTAATTATAAAAATGTAGGACCACAGCCGCGTTTCTTAGTGCTTCATATTTATTTTCCCAAATTTTCATCTTGATATCGCGTTTCGTGTGAACATAAGTTGATTGTGAAAAAATGTAAAAAAAAAGATTTTGAGGTTAGGCTCACATGGCCTTAAATAATATAATCGGTTAATCGTTATAAAAAAAAATATGTTTGTCAGGCTGAGTAATTAATTTTCTCTGATTTAAGTTTTATTATTGTAGATTATTTTGAATACAATTAAATTACTTTGGATCCACATTAAATTCCTTTAAATGCTTTTGAGTTCTTTGAATTCTTCGTATTCTTTTTCATATTCTTTGAAATTGCTGAGAATGCTTCTAAGCAATTTCAAATCATTTTTTATTTTACTTTCTTGAAATCTTCTGAATTCCTGCAAATTTCCTTATTGTATACCTGGATTCTGTTAATTATCTGCATTACCTGAATTTCCTTATTTCGTCTCATTCCTTGAATTCTTGGAATTTCCTGAATTCTGAGAATTCCTAAAATTCAAGGACTTCAAAATAATGCAAAGATTCAGAGGAATTCAGAAGATTTGAAAAAATTCAGAAAATTCTGTGAATTCGAGAGTTTCATAGAATTCAAGATATTCTATGAATTCGGGAATTTCAGAGAATTCAGAATATTTAGGAAATTCCAGAAATTCAGTAAATATAAAATTTCAGGAATTCAAAGTATTTAACGATTTCAGGGATTTCTAATAATTCAAGAAATTTCGAATATTCCAGGATTTCATGGAATTTAGAGAATTTCAGGGAGTTTAGAGCATTTCCGAAATTTAACGAATTTTAAGAATTTAGAAAATTCAAAAAATTCATGGAAATCCGAAATTTTCAAACATTCAGACTGTTCCAGGAATTTAGGAAAGTCAGGGAATTTATAATATTCAACTAATTTAGGAAATTCACAGATTACCAGAAGGAATTCAGAATATTGAAGTAATTCAAGGGTTTCAGAGAATTCAAGTAATTCAGATAATTTAAAGAAATCCGATATTTTAAGAAACTCCGAGAATTCAAGGAATTTCTGGAATTCAAAATATTACAGGAATGCAGGAAATTTAGAACATTCAAGGAATTCAGGATATTTGAGAAATTCAAGGAATTCAGGATATTCGAGAAATTCAAGGATTTCAGAGCATTTAGGGAATTCAATTAATTTTAGCGTATTCTGCGTATTTTAAGAATTAATAGAATTAAGAGAATTTAAGGTCTTTTATAGCAATGGAATTCAACAAATTCAGAAAATTCAAGGAATTCAGGTATTTTTTGGAATTCATAATATTCAACTGATTCAGAAAATTTACAGTTTACCGGAAAGAATTTCAGGAGTTCCGAATATTCAAAGAATTCAGGAAATTCAGAATATGAAAGGATTTTTGGGAATTCAGAGAAATCAAAGATTTCACGGAAACCAAGTGAATTTCAAGAACTCAGTGATTTTTAGGTATTCAGAGAATTCGAAGACTTGAAAATATTCCAGCAATTCAGGGAATTTGGAATATTCAAGGAATTCAGGATACTCAAGAAATTCAAAGATTTCAGGGATTTCAGAGCATTCAGGGAAATCAATTATTCCAGAGAATTCAAATAATTTAAGGAATTCAGATTATTCGAAGAATTCACGAAATTCAGAATATTTTACAAATTTAGGAAATACTGAATATTCCAGGATTTCTTGGAATTCATAGAATTTAAGGGATTTCACAGCAGTCAGAGAATTCAAAGAACTTATACATTTTCTGGAATTCATAATATTCAAGTAATTCACAAATTACCGGAAAGAATTTCAAGAATTCCGAATATTTAAAGAATTCAAGAAATTCAGGATATAAAAGGATTTCTGAGAATTCAGAGAAATCGAGGTTTTCACGGAATGCAAGTACATTTCAGGAATTCAGAAAATTCGTTGAATTAAAAATATTCTGGCAAATCAGGAAATTTGAAGAACTCGAGGAATTCAGAATACTCCAGAAATTCAAGGATTTCAGAGTATTTAAGGAATTCAAGGAATCCGGAGAATTCAATGAATTCAGAATATTCACAGAATTCACGAAATTCAGAATATTTCATGAATTCAGGAAAAACCGAATATTCTAGTATTTCATTGTATTCAGAGAATTTCAGGGATTTCACAGCAGTTACGAAATTCAACAAATTCAGAGAATTCAAAAAATTAAGACTTTCTGAAATTCATAATATTCAAGCAATTCAGAAAATTTGCAGATTACCGGAATGAATTTCCGGAATTTCAAATATTCAAAGAATTCGGGAAATTCAGAATATGATAGGGTTTCTGGGAATTCACAGAAATCAAGGATTTCAGGGAATTCAAGTAAATTCAAGGAATTCAGTGAATTTTTAGGAATCCAGAGAATTCGATAAATTTCAAATATTACAGCACTTCAGGAAATTTAAAGAATTCAAGGAATTCAGACAATTTAAGGAATTCTGAGAATTTCAGGAATTAAATTATATATCGTATATGATATTCGAGGAATTCGTGAATTTCTGGGAATTTCTGGGAATTTAGGGATTTTATAGGATTCAAAGAATTTAAACCATACAACGGTTAATAAAAGCAGGAAAAATAAACCCAAAATTATTTTCAATAATTTAAACGTTATTTGTATTCAATCTTCATCAACAACATAGTTTACTTTGTTCATTGGAACATACTCCTTCATGGAATTTTGTTGAAACTATTTGTTCAAAATTTCCTAAATAATCAAATATTACAATAGTGTATCTAAAAAATAAATCGAAGTTGTAAGTGATTTTAAGTTGAGATATTTGTAAGTTAGAAGAAATGTATATGTAGGTAGTATCTTTGATCATAGTAGAAAATTGAAATTTTTATCATCATATAAGTTGAAAAAGGGGTCCCTTAGGTAAATGGCTAAAAAGACAATTAAAATTTAAAAAAATGAAAGTTTCTTTTTCTTATCACAGTGTAAAAAAACGAGCACCACTAGGGGGAAAAAATTTCTTTTTACGTTCCTCTCGGAACCTAATAACATGTTCCAATTACACTTTTCCGGGTTCAATTGAGCTATGATTTATCTCGAAAGTAATAAAAATTGATTTCTTTATCTCTAATCTAGGATCGAATAACTGATTATTTTGCGAGTGGTTTGTTGAAAGAAATACTTTATAGGACACTTTATTTAGGTAAATTTAAAAATAAAAATAAAAACCTAAAATACAGTTAAGATTGATAATCATTGCCAATACATTAAAAATAAATGAAAAGTAACAATACAGAATAAGATAATCAGCATTTTTATCAAAAACGTTTTTAATGCATAAACAAGCTTTTTTAAATCGAATACCCATTGTGGTAATAGAATTTTTGAAAATCTAATTTTTGTATACACTTATTTTTTTTATTCAGAAAACATTTTTGGTAAAATTTAGTTAGCGTCTTAACGTAGTAATAATTTTTTTCAACCTTTCAGCATTGGTATGTCTTCCAATTATTATCATTTAATGACGAAATTATATATTTATTCTTTTTTTTAATGATTGAAAATTGAACATTTACTTGTTTATTGAAAACATGTATTTTGATAAAAAGAAATTGATAGTTTAATCTGCGCAATGAAATTATATACAAAGTAAATATTGAATAGCTGGAGTACATTAGCTGTACTACGGTAACTAATAATTTGTCTTTCAATTCAAGACTAAAATGAAATATTTGAAAAAATATTAACTTTATTAATTTAAATAATAATTAAAATTTCTACATCAGTAAAAATCTTAAATATAATTACTAGAGGAAAAGACGCTACAGAACTTTGTAAGTTTTACATTTAAATTACTAAATTTATATTTAATTTAAATTTTTTAATGATTTAATTGAAGTTGTTGAAAAATTTGGTAAGTATTTAAACAATTTTACCATAATATATAAAAAATATAAAATATTATATTTAAGAATTTTGATTTAAAAAATATTAGAAAAAGTTAGGATAGGGGTAGCAGCATAATTTTTGTAAAAAGGTCTTATTGATAAAAAAGATTATGACTATTCAATAAAAAATCCAACGACAAAAACAAAATTCCTTCGACATATTGGGCTGTAACCATCTTAAGCCTGAGACATTAAGTTTAGTAACTATGTTTTCATAGTGAATATATTTTTTTTATTATTATTTAAAATTATAAAATATTATTAATTAATTAATGAAATATTAAAACTATTTAATTCATTAAATAATTAATTAATATTTTATTAAAATTGGTAGAGATATTTAGCAATGAAAATATTATTAATATATTAATAATTTAATATTTGACAGTAATTATATAAACTAAATACTATTAATTATTATTGTTTAAATTTATAAAATAATAATCATTCTGAAAAATTGTCTTCGATTCTAATATTGGAAAATAAGATAGTAATGTTTGATTGTACGAAAATTTAAAAAAATGTTATGACTGCATAATTTATGTTAAAAAAATAGTCACGTTTATAAGCTAACAATGTTGGCGCACGTGTTGTGAGTTCATCCGCAAATACACGTATGAAAATTAATATCATACATAAACAACAGACTATTTGTAGTGTAAAACATTCACTTAGCCTTGGTTATTCATTTTACATATTTTAAGACTCTGAAGATTCTACATTAGAAATATGTAAAATATTGCATCATATAGACTTCATATTTTATTCCGATAATAATTTTAAAATTCATATATTTGATATTAAATGTCAAATATCATTTGATTTAAATTTAATTTAAAAAATATATTTTGAAAATAATTCCCATCATTTTTGGTTAACTATTTGCAATCAAAACTAATATATTATTATTAAATTAGCAATATTAATAACTTATTAATTATTAATTAATAATAATGATTAAATCTCAACATTTCTGGACGAAAAAAATTTGAAGAAGCAAGATTATTCATTTTAAACTTTAAAGAGATATCCAAATTTGCTTGAGGCTATTTTTTGATAAGACGCAAATTTTGTGTAAAAAGCAAATTCTTTAATTATTAAAAAAAATCGTACACGTTACTTAGGTTAAATGCGTGTCAAGTCCAACAGAAATAATAAAACACAAATATTAAATTGCTAAAATAAGTTTTTTTATGCTTAAAATTCTTTTGGAATTTTTAAAGAGAAAAATAATTAATATGCTGGGTTTTTAAATTCCAACTTGTAATTCGCTAGTTTATTCTCTCTCTAGGCTATTCACCACAACTTTGTCTCCTCTTATATGCAATTCAAATCAAATTCATTGAATAAATATTCGAAGTAATTTTTTACTTTCAAATGATTTTAATTCAATTTAATATAAATAAACTATTCAAACGCTTATTTCTATTTCTTAGTCTATACAAAATCTTATTTGTGGATTAGAGAAAAATGGCAGAATTTTTTAAAAGATGACAATAATAAAGAATTAAACGATAAATCTTTTTATTAATATAAGGTATTTTTAAATGTAAAATATTTTCGCATTTCTGAAGGGGGGAAAATATATACTCAATTTTCTTCAATTCTTCATTTACATAATTCCTGTCTTTTAATAAATTATAAAAATTAGCTACTAACTGCTGATTTACTCAGTGGACAGTTTAGATAATTCAAGACATCTGATTTAATCAGTGAAAGTTACAGTCTATATTATTCAAAATGACTGATTTGATTAGTTGAAGATACTGATTAGATCATTAAAAATGAATGATTTAATTAGTGAAAATTACAAATTAGTGCATTCAAAATTACTGATTTAAGCAGTAAAAATTACAGCTCTGATCATTTAAAATAACTCATTGTATCAGTGAGTCAAATTGACTGATTTGAAAAATTATTTTCGACTGATTTGTCAGTCGCCGAATCCGCATAACTTGAACCAGTGGATTACTCAATAAAATTTACTGATAAGATAATTCAAAATTAATTATTTAATGGGTGAAAGTTACTGATTATACCATTTAAAATGACTGACTTCAGCAGTGAAATGGACAGATTTGATCATTATAAATTACTGATTTCAACAGTGTGTCAAGTTAACTGATTTGATAAATTACTTTCGACTGATTTACCAATTGTCGAATCCCTACAATTTTAATCAGTGAAATGAAAGTTATTGATTAGATAATTCAATATTAATAATTTAATCAGTAAAAAATACTCACAAGACCATTAAAGATGACTGATTTAATCAATGGAAGATACAATTTAGATCAATCAACATGACTGATTTGTTCAGTTGAAGTTACTGGTTAGCTTATTGGATCATAAAAAAAATACTGATTTCATCAGTGAAAATTACAGATTGGATAATTTAAAATGACTGATTTCATAAGTAAGTTCAGTTTACTGATTTGATAATTCGCCGTTTTTTTATAGGCGCAAAATTTTGATTTTAATCGTGAAAAATGTTATTAAAAATGTCCAAATGTTTAATGTTTTGAAAATTTGTGCAATTCTTCAGAAATAATCATTATTATATTTAACTTGTAAATTTCAACTTTTAAATCGCTAGTTAACTCTCTATATTTACCACTATTTGTATCTTCGATTATAATTCAAGTGAAATTCATTGAATTTATGAAATGACCAACTGTTAGAAATATCTGATTATTTTAATTGTTAAATGTGTGTTCAATTTGAAAAATGGAAGAACTTGAATAGATTGCTTCTAAATCAAATGAGGGAGTAATTTTTACTTTATTTTAGTTATAAGTTCTTATTCTATGTAAAATCTAATTTGAGGATAAGGATGAGGAAAAGGATGAGAGGATATTTGAAAAGAAAACAAGCATAAAGAATTAAATGATACATCATTTTATTAATATAAGATATTTTGAAATATAAACGTCAAGGAACTATTGGAGCCATACAAAAAGAAACGCCTTCTATGCTACATATTCAAATTTGTTATCAAAACTTCGAGGCGACTTGATAAATAAAAAATAAAAAAAAAACATTTGAGAGTCCATCACGCCAGCCAAGATGGCCAACGAACTGCTCTATGAATCTAATCAAATCTAATAACCATTCTAATATTGTAATATTCTATGGCGAATTATGAGAATGACGTTTATCAGTCGTTGGCGATTCAGGCAAAGCGTTATAACAACAGTAAAACTTAAGTACAACAAAAATGCTAGCTTCTGTTTTCTCCTTTTTTTTTTTTTTTAATTTTCCCTTTTAATTTTATTACAAATAAGCGCGTTCTTTTCCTGTACAATATGCTAGAGGTACAAACATTACTTCTAGCATTATCTTTAAACTTTTGGTATAAACATTACTTCCTCTGGGAGTCAACATTTTTCCTAGAAGTAATATTTATACCTCTAAATCTGACAAAATGTATAAACTCTTAAATTAGCAAGTGCTGTTGAGATGTGCAACCAAAGTAGCGTAAAATCATTCAGAAATGAAATAAAATCTGAACAGGTACATTAAAACATAATGGATCACAAGGAGACAAAAGTCAACGGTTTAAATTTTATAATAATTAAATTTCATAATCTTTAAAGTTCTCATCAAAGTTTCCATAGAAAATGAATTTTTCGTTCAATAAAAAAAGAAAAGAGTCAACACACAGTCGAACATTTGTTCCCGTTTAACAGAAGTTGCATTATTTTTTGTCTACCTTTTTTTTTTCTCGAACCTGTTTTGTCCTGGAAAAATCTCCTATTTTCTGTTTTTTCTCTTTTTTGATTTTAAACAATTTTTTTATAGAACTAGGTCTGTTTCGCCTTGCAACGTATAAAAATAAAAGGACGAATACAAATATCGCTCTGCTCTTTATAAAAAACCTAACATTATGTAAACAATATACTCGTTTAATCTAGCTCTCTATGAAACGTTTCTTTGAAAATACAATCATATTCGCTCAAATGCATTCTCTCTCTCTTGCGCGCGCGTTCTCTCTCTCTCTCTCTCTCTCTCTCTCGCACTTATCTCCGTATATTTTTATAATAATAATAAGCGATTTAGTCAGTTGCAAAGTGCATTCCTTGTTTAATATTCACAATCAAGAACGACATTTTTGTATGTAATTTGCTTATTTGCGCGAAGTTAAGGAATCAAATAAAAATTACGTTTTATGCACCTGAAAAATCAATCACTATACAGAGTGTGACGAGAGCCAACATTTCGGAAACACGTTTGTAACAGCACGCAAAATTGCTGCAATGGGCTTAACAGGGTGAAACTAGATCAAAATACATTAGATACGTATTTTTTCTTTTGATCCAGCGAGCCTTAGTTTCCGAAATATCGAGTTTTGAGTACTTACGCATGAGCGATAGGCGTGAGCGCTACGCTTGACCTTGAGCGAGTCGATGGCTCACGCCTACCGCTCACGCGTAAATACTGAAACCTCGATATCTCAGAAACTAACGTCCGTAGAATCAAAAGAAAAAATACGTATCTAATGGATTTTGATCTAAACTCAGCCTCTAAAGCCCCAGATGCATCCATGAAGTTGCTACAATATTGCGTGCTCTTGGAGATAATCCAGCTAGTGTCCTTTAAGGGAAATAAAAAATTATCTTGAGCAAAGACAGAAACGAAAGAAAACAAGTGATAAACTGTTTCGTTTTCCCTGTTAAAACGTCAAATGTGCGTCTGTTTAATAATCTTTTAATCTATAAAAAGTCTGTAAAATCCCATCATTTAAAAGGAAGTACTGCACGAGTAACGTTTAAAAACACTCCTGGCTCGAAGGACACGAAAAGGGAGACAATAGGACTGTGGAAAATGGTTGCTTGACTACATCACTATACAAATATCACAAAATACTCCATCAAATCTGATCAGTTAGCGAACACTAATTTTTAACAGCTTCAGACTAGAGAAAACGTCTCCATCCACACTGATCCGATTGCATAAAATCCTATTTAAACCTCCAATAAAATAGATAGATAAAAATTTACAGTAAAATTACAACTCGCTTTAAAAAAGTGAACAAGGGAATCAATGCAGATGATGGCATTTTTCTAGATATTTAGTTTCGTTTTTGGTTCCCTAGTGTAGAAAAATATGGCACGCCAGGGTTCAAGTTTAAACAACTGAGATCCAACAGCAAGCAATAGTGCGTGCTTTTGGGTTGATATTGTCATGAAAAGAAGTGTAGAAGTGGTTATTGAGGAAGAGATGAAGAGATGAAGGTTAAGATTGATGAGTCATTTATGCATTTTTTCCCGGGCGTTTTTTTGAAAACCTTTCGTTTTATGAAAGCTTTTCGTTGTTGAGACTAAATCTTCGCTGGTGCACCATCGCATACTAAACTGTATAAAATATAATATCTATATGAAGCACTTTAGTTACTGTTCAGGTCTTAGGCTTTTGTCAGTTAAATCTTAGTTTAGGGATTTATATCTATCTTTTGAAAAACCGCGTACACAATTAATTCTCTCACTAATATACTCTCATATGCTTCTCTCTCTCTCTCTTTCTTTTTCTTTCTTTCTTTCTTTCTTTCTCACATGCTCATTTCACAGCTCTTTCTCTCCGGTCATCCTTTTCCACACACTGTACTGCAATTTGTGCACTGCAATTTTTCTGCTTGTGTATTGTTTACTATTTCTGTACTTGTTTAATATTATCCTAACTGAATCCTATTTCACTTTTAGTTTTTTTGCTTTGCTGAGAAAACTGGTTAAAAATGAATACTGTTACCTATATGTAAATGTAATGAACACATTTTTTACTATTTCTCCCACTATATTCTGTAAAGCTTTCTGTTTCCTTTTTTTTATCTCTCTCCATATTTGTCTCTCCCTCTCTCGCACAGCACTTGCGATCACCTTAGAAGTATTTTTATAATGTACGTTGGTAATAATCCGAACGCAAAGTCGGTTCGCGCGTTAAATTTTGTATTAACTATTAATAAATCATAAGTGACAATAATGTAATAAAGTCGTATGTAAGAAACATCAATGCAATGGTGTAGTTAACTAAAATAACAATAATAATAATATTATCATTCATCTCGAGTCAGTAAATTACTGATCATCGCAGCGAATGTAATAGATACATATATACTTTTTTTATATATATGTATAAACTTATATACATGCATGTATATGAAACTATATACACTATGTATACACGTCACAACGTATCGAGATTAACGTCAAAGGACGTGTCAGAAACGAGAAAAGTCTTTAAGAAATCCGATCGAGAAAATAAATGCAATCATTCTTATTTTTCCACCATTGACGCGTCCTTTAACGTATCTGCTAAACCACCGGAAGAGGAAATCTTGGGTTTAAAGTTAAAATTCTCCATAAATAGTAACTCAAAAAGAACTTTAAACCAGACTTCCAAGTTCAGTGAAACATTCTCAATGAGTCAAAAAAAAAAAAAAAAAAAAAAAGAAAAAAAAACTGAAAAGAAAACTGAAAACATAATCAGGGCTAAGCCCACAGTTCAGTTAAAAGAAAAAAATGCTGATATATATATTTATCATATTAATATTATATCATATTGTTGGCCTATCTAGTTGACTCAAACTGTTTCTAACTCTGCGCCATTTTTCCTTACTTTCTTTCTATAAATCAGACTACCGGAGATTATAAGTCGCGCAGCGATAATAACTCCAATTGAAGAAACTTGAATACAAAATAAACCTTATCAACTTTGTACCTATCTACATATGATATATGCAAGCGAAAATTTTGCCAACTGCGAGTTACGAGTTAGCATTTTCTCTACAGTATTTCTTCTTCGTTAGGCCTGTAAAACTACAAGAAAACCTTTGGAGGTTAACTCACTCGTCGTTATAATTTTTTCGATAAATTCACACGAGTGCGAATACTTTTTTTAAAGTTCAAGAAGTAAAATTCGGAACTTAAAAGAGGTCGCGAGGTGCAGGACGCCGCTGGGTCCTCAGAGGATAAAAGTCGATCAAAATCTATCAGATAGACATGTTCTTTTAGATCCTGTGGGCCACAGTTGGCGAGATATCGAGGTTTGAGTATTTAGGCGTGAGCGCTGCATTTGACCTTGAGCGAGTCGATGACTCACGCCTGAATACTCAAATCTCGTTGTCTCGCTAACTAGGGCCCATTGAATAAAAATAAAATAAAAAAAGGAATACGCATCTAATGTATTTTGATCTAGTTTCATCCTGCAAGTCCCCGGTCGAATCGGTGTCTCGCATCTCTCGACCTCTCCTTAGACCTTCGACCTTAGAGTGAAGAGACAGACCCCAGAGAAGTCTAAGAAATTCCTCGCAAGTAACCACTTTTTCGTACACACATAATAACCGTGCACGTTAAAAAATTGTATCTGCTACAATTGTAAGAGTTATCCAAATGAGTCTTAGTAACTTGAGCGTACTCCGCTTTCGGGAAATTCCTCTCCTTTTTTTACACTTAGAAGAAATAGAAACTGAAAGCCAACTTCCCGAAAGAGTACACCGTGCATAACAAAATTTACAGAGTGGCGTCCGGATCGGTCAAGAAACGTGTGGTAGCGGTCCAGCCGCAAAAAAGAACGCATACGGATCTCGCAACATACCAGAGCTGAAATTTGTTTAACGTAGCCGTAGCTGAACTAATCGCACGATTCACTCAAAGTCCTTTTATGTAAAGTTAAAGGATTATGATTCCCCGGTGGTTCAACGAGAGTTGGCAAAGTCTTTTCTAAGTTGACTAAGTCTGGCTCGCAGCCTCTCCTGTCGACTCTGAAGTTCGGTGACCTGGTTGGTGTAGACTTGATCCTCCTTGGTCATTTTATCACAGTAGGCGGCCGCCTGCCTCAAAATCGAGACCTTGGGTGCTTTTTCATTGCGTTCAACAGCTGGCACGAGAAGCCTCAAGTCTTCAAAAGCTTTTCTCAGATCTATCCTCCTCTGCCGTTCCATGTTGTTGTGCAAACTCCTCTTCTCGGTATCTGGCTCATCATCGGAGGAACTTCTCGATGGCGGAATGCACTTGATGCCACTGGTTGGTAGAATTGGGATGTCATCAATGTCACTGTATTTACTCCGCTTTTGATAAGTTTTACTACGTTTTGGGCGTTTGGTTGGGCTGGCGACCGGTGGTGAGGATGCAGCAGCTGCGGCACGTTTACGGGCATTGGCAGCTAGTGGAGGCCGGCCTCGCGGCCTCGAGGGCTTCTCTTTAAAAGCTGTTTTTACCGTGTGCTGGAGTTGATGCTGATCCGCAGGACTAGGGAAGGTGGGAAGAACTATCGGCTGTCTACTGGGCTTATCATAGGAGACTACGTCAATTTCTTCCTCTGTAACATACAAAAGTGATCACGCGATTAGTCATTAGTCTCATTGAAGGACTACATTTTTTTTTTTTTTATTAATTTAAGGAACGCCTTTCAACTAAGCTGGGATTCGAGCCCAGGACTAAAATCTAGAGAACAAGTTTGAAAATCTGTTCAAGACCAACGTGAAAAAACAGTTGCATCAGCGAGCAATTTTGGATGAAAAAATAGATGATTTCCTAAGCTTAGACATAGGAGACAAAGACCACACCTATTAATTTGTTTATTGACAGTTCTGCGGCACATCATTCATGCTGAACGTGCATTTTCTCAGGACATTAACCTCTACGCGCACAGAGTTTATTAGCAGTTGCTATTTACGAACCAATATATACATATATATAATTATATACACCCGAGTGACAACAACGCGGCAGCTTTTTACTTCCATTGATTATCAAAATTAAAAACTTGCACTTCCTGTTAAAGTTGATACGCAGTTAACGCTATACTGATGTATTATAATAGAACCTTGGTTCCACTTTTATATATGGAAGAGGAAATGTTTAATCAACTGCATTCCCTCTTAAACCCCCATTTTTCTACATTTTTGCGACCTTCGGTCCTATTTTTAAAAATAATAACAACACGAATCTCGTGGCGAGTAGGCCTAGATGCGCGCGTTCGTGCACCTACTGGATTGAAAATTTTTATTTTATTACTATTTTATACTACCTTCCTGGACTTTTATTTCCTAATATTAAAAACATAAACCATTTAAAAATCCATAATAACAAACTGGATTTATTCTGGGAAAGAGGAAAAGTAATTTTTTTCTTTACGCGCTATTTTAAAGTTATGACGAAATAAATATTACACTTAAACTTAAAAATCGACAGAAAAGATGTTTGGCAAACGGAACTGCAAAACATTATTAAAGTAACTATCGTGAAACAAAAATAGTGTACTGCCGCGTTATGAATGGAAAATCATTTTAAGTAATATCAATATAATAAAAATATCGATATCAATCAATATAAAAAATATCTCGCACTATGAGCGCGAGAAGTTTATTCTTGGCTGACAAATTTTTCAAGATAAATATTTCTCAACTACCATCTGTTTTGGTGATTTATAACTCTGTTAATGCAATATTTTTAAAAGTTTTTAATAGAAAAGCTCATTTAATATCACATTAAATTATTCAATTTTTGATTTGAAATTCTTTCGAGTTTGAAAACTTTAATTTGTTCCTGGATTGAAATGGCAAATTTTTTTTATTTTTAACCTTTTTATTCAGTTGAAAGGGAGGAAATTTTGGTTGTAGATTTTTTCTGAATTAGAGAAGGGAGTTCTTTTGTTTGAAACATTCTGATTATATTAGAAAGGATGAGATGGAAAATCCTTCGTGTTATTTACGTCTGGGAAACGTAATATATATGAAGATGGTGACGAAGGTCTACTACAGATTCCAGACGCTTATTATCATATTTATTATAATTATTAATAATTCTCCAGAATCTGTCGTAGACCTTTGTCACCTTTATATTCTCATTAATTTTTTGATTGATTTTCTTTATTTTCGACATTTTTCTTATGATGAAAGAGAAGAATTTTTTTCAATCATTTTCTGAAACGTTAGAGGAAAATATTGTATTTTTAACATTTTGGATAATATTTTAATTGAGTTGAAGGAGGAGGGGGGCGGGGGTCGTTAATTTTCATATTTTTCCTAACCTAAAGGGGGGATTTTTTTCTGAATTGGAAGAGGAACATTTTTTACTTTTAACAGTGTTATTGAGTTGCAAGGAACGAAATTTTCAACATTTTTAGTGAGTTGAACATGGTTAAATTTTGTATTTTGAACATTTGGCTTGGGATAGAAAGAGAAAATTTTTAGTTTAACTTTTTACATTCTCATCATAATGAGAGGTTTAGTTTTATGTGAAAACAGACTATCGCGGATTCCTTGAAATCTCCACTTTTCGGGACCTCCTGAATACGAAAAGAAAAACAAGTTATATGATGGTGTCCGCGCAGATTTTTTTTAAGTTTTGAGTTTAAATGTTTAATTTAGACATCATTTTTATGTTTAAAATAGTAGTGATCCTTCAAGTATTAATTTGTGTAATTTAGAACGATACAAACCTTTTTTTAATAGTTCAATTTTTAAGTTCTACAATTTTATCTTCGATGTTAAAGATGTATAAATAAAAATTCTTCAATTTCAATGAATTTGAAGATAAAAAGTCAAGTTTTCAATTGTAAATCTTCCAAATTGAACAAGTTTCGAATAAAGATCATAAAAAGGATAGAAAAAATAAAAAAAAAATTAAAAACTTGAATTTTAAAGGTTAAAAATTCCAAATTGTACAATTTTCAAAAGTAACAATTAAAAAAACTTGAATTTTGAAAATACAGAATTGCAAATTAATTAATTTGGATGATTTATATTTCAACGGTACGTAGTTTTGATTGATTTTTTAATATTTCAATTTTAAAGATTTACAAAGGAAAATTCTTTAATTTTGAAGATTGACAATTAAAAATTCTTAAATTTTGAATATTTGCTATTAAAGATATTTTAATATTCAATGTGTAGAATAGAAAATGGCACAGAGGTTCGCGCGCGCACACCTGCTTTTTTATAATTTTATTTTAATAGTATTTTATTATTATTCAATTCTATTCTACATAAGCACAGACACACATACAGGAGCGCACGCATCTTCATGTATTTGAAATTTTTATTTTATTATTATTATATTCTATAGAAAAAAACACACACGCATGTGGCGCACCTGTTTTTAAATTTATTTTATTCCTATTTTATTCAATTTTGAATATTTGCGATGAGACACTTCAATGGTTTGAAGTGTACGATATAAATTTTAATTTACTATTTTATTCTATTCCATTCTAATCTATATAAACACACAATATCATAGGTGCGAAAAATTTAAATTTTACTTTATTATTTTATTTAATGCTGAATATCTGCAATTTAAAATTCTTCTATTTCGAATATTTGCAATTCTAGACTCTTCAATATTTATTGTGTATAATATAATAGAAAATGAGACAAAGGTGTGCACCTGCGTGTGTTTCAAAATTTTACTGTATTCTATACACACACCCACAGGTGCGTGCACGCACCTGTATTTTTGGTTAATTCTAATTTTATTCAATTTTGAAGATTTACAATAAAAAATTCTTTAATATTAACGCTTTGGGACATAAAAGTCTTAAATTCTGTATATTTGCAATTGAAGACTCTAAAATTTTATTTATATATAATTTTACAATTTGATTTTATTATTATGATATGATATTCTATTCTATTCTACCATGAACACACACGGGTGCGAGCTCGCACTTACGTGTGTGTTTTAAAATGTTATTTTACTATATTGCATATTTAACTCTATTCTATTCTATATGATAACTATTTTTTAATTCGCTCTAAATGTCAGTAACTTTTTTAGGCCGCGGCGTGACGCATAAATCCATGTACACATACATCTACTGGTAGCAAAAATATGCGTGGCCTTGAGCGTCCGTATGGCTCTTTGGGCCACGTGGCTTCTCACCGAACCTCATCGTGTTATATCTAATACCGTGGGCGTTTCCGAAAATTAAACATCTGTAATTCCCTCGACAAGTGGATGAAAATCGCATTTGACGCCACCGTGCCGCTTCCAGCCTAAAACTCACACAATTTACCCTTACCCATTTTTTTGCCACCCCTGCCTGCCTGCCTGTCTTGATACCACGTAGCCCCCCCCCCCCACCCTTCCTCACACAAATTGCGCCATTTCGATTTAATCGGTTATGAGGTCATCCAACTTTGGGGTCGACGGAAATAAATTTCATGTAAATCTCTTTCTCTCTCTCTCTCTCCCTCTCTGCTAAAGTTTATTTAACGCATCTGTGAATTTATTATTTAACAAATGTATTTTCCACTGGTTTGAATAAAACTCAATAGCTAAATACATAATAATCAATTATGCGGATAAGATTGAAAATTTAGTAAGTGTGCAGCACAACTTACGACAGAGATCGTTTATCTTTCTTATCGAATAACGATCTATCTTTTTAGTGCCTATAACAAAA
This sequence comes from Andricus quercusramuli, assembly GCA_932178445.1. Taxonomy (NCBI): domain Eukaryota; kingdom Metazoa; phylum Arthropoda; class Insecta; order Hymenoptera; family Cynipidae; genus Andricus; species Andricus quercusramuli. The sequence continues at coordinate 59,158 of CAKNXH010060994.1, read as the reverse complement.
GGTTTGTATCTTTAAGAGTTTAAATAGAGCAAATAGCAATCTCGCAGTTTCGTGTTTAGAGCTTTAGAAGAAAAACTTAATATATTGTTTTCAAAAAATATGAAAGGAACAATCATTTATGACTGAACTTGATGTAACAAGTTGCCCTAGAAAAAACGTATTTCTCACCCAAACATCCGGGTCTAGTTTTCACATTTTATAGACTTAAATTTGCGAGAAACTTGACCAGACTTTAATTTGTGTAGAAATTATAATTAAATCTACAATTTAATATGGAAACATGCACTCAGAAAAAAGATTAAATTTCTGTGGAGTCAAAGAAATGGTTTTTTGTTGCTTCCAATCAAACCTTTTCTTCAATTTATCATGATTTTCTCCTTTTTCAAGATATTTTTCATTACATGAAACGGTTTCATTAATCCAAGACAAATATTTTTCTGAGTATATCTCTAATTCAAAATCAGTAAGCGATCAATAAAAATCTTTATTTTTAATCTTTAATTCAAGATATGTATATTCAAATTTAAAGTTCTCTCGCTTAATAACTTTTTAGTCTACAAATGTAATAATTTTTGTGAGAACTTACCAGTATCAGAACTAGACCCGGTCTCTCCTATAAACAAAAAAAAAATAAAATTATTGTAATATTATATACACATCTCCAGAATAAATTAAAAAATTAAATACTCTGATATAGAAAATTTTCTGTCGTAGATTTGGGCAGATATCTTCGACTTTTTCTGGGGGAGGGGGGGGGGGGGGGGGGCCGGACAGGAAAGGAAAGAAATTGGGCGGTTCTTGAGTGGATGGAGGAAGAAGTGAGAAATGGAGGGTCTCGAAACATGTCTCGGTCTGTAACTGGGCGACAGCCGAGAAAAAATGGGTACAGGAAAAAAAGCGCTAATTTCTAAAGATTCTTTTCCCATACGAATAAATCTGGGAAAAAAATTGTGTATCTGCCACGTGGAATGCCAAATATAATATATTAGGCGAGTTCAAAAGAGACCAGTCAGATATTTTAGATTTAGACTTAAGGTCACGTATTACCGACCCTTCCCATGCATTTTTTCCCTCAACTAAAAAAATTACGAAAATGAATATATCGGAATGAATTTTTTGTTTAGTCCGTAGACAATATTTTTATTACATGTGCCTCCTGAATCTTAGACATTCAAACTTATTCAGAGTTAATTTATTACAATTTAAATTTACTTATATTTGCAATTTCTATAAAACATTCAATTAACTTTAAATAAGTTTGAATTTCTAAGATAAACACACATGTAATAATTAAATCATAAAGCCCATGCTTGGCCAGCAACCTACATTACCTGATGAAATTTTATTTGATAAACCTGGTTTAAATCCCAAATTTTATTTAACATTATTTCACTTATACATAAATATCATGTTGAAGTTTTTTTTATAATCTTCATAAGTTGCATAATTCATTTTTTCGTCTCTGGTCGGCTGCAGTGGCACCAGACACTTGTAATAAACGAAAAGAAATAACCATACCAACACCACCGCTATCTTTGTATAAATTTTAATACCCGAGTAATGAGGTGAACATTATAAATATTTGAAAAACGATTTTTTTACAGCCTCCGACATGGGTTATAAAATTAAATAAAAGGCACTGAGGAACATTTGTATGGTCCTAATTTTTATTTTATATATTTGTTTTATTTCGTGTTTTTTTCGAATTAATAAAAAAAAAGTTTTAGTGGTGAGAACCATCGAAAGAAAAAATATTCGAAATAGAAAAATCCTGACAACAGTTTGTGATATTACGAAACTTTTAAAATTTCCTATAAAAGATCATTCCCGACATAAAATTTCCGATACTATAAAATACCCGAGACTATAAAATTGCCGAAACCCAAACAAATAAAAAATTGGATTAATATTAAATAAAAAATGAAATAAAAAACATATTCAGGTAATGAAAGTATTTGCATTATACATTATTTTGTTATTAGAACCATTTTTTATTATTTCGATTTGGTATTTTTACAATTCGAAAATTTTTCTGCGTGTCGGAATTAACATTGAAATAAAGTTGAAATCGAAATTATTTTTGCATCATATTTTAAAAATTTGTAAAATTCCCGCTAAAAATATATATTGACTGTCATTTCCGGTCACCATGTGAATAGAAAAAATGCATGAAAAAGACCAATAAATTAAATAAAATTCGAGTGAATTTAGAGGAATTTGATGAAATTCATAAAAATTTAAACTGAACTGGAAAAAAAACAAGTGAATTGAAAATAATTCAAAAATACTTCAGAATTTCATTGAATTCGTTGAGAATATGGAGTAAATTTAGAAGCATTCAGGGCATTCCAAAGAATTTGATCAAAAGATCCCATTGAATTGAGTATAATTGGATTAATTTAGAAGAATTCAAAAGAATTCAGAGAAAGTTAAAAAATTCATGAGAATTCCAATGAATTCAAAAGAATTTGAAAAAAATCACCATAAATTATACAGATTTAGGGTGAACTCGAAATGAATTCCAATTAATTGAAAAAAATCAAAAAAATTAAATTAACTTCAGTAAAATTGGACTGGATTTAGAAATAATTCAAGGAAATTCAATGTAAGTCACGAATTCGATGACGATTTTTAATCCAAGAGGTGGAAAACGATCTATTTGGGTGAAAATCGTAAAGATTGAAAAACTCTTGCCAGAGTTCTGCACAAGTATTAAAAGTTTACAAGTATATAGGGATTGGTTACAAGGTTTTCGCACGATAGTGAAGGTTCATGCGATCCTAAAAGAGAGTTTATCGCCACCGAAATCGTTTTGTGGGCGAATATGCGAATATCGCTGTCGTCAAGAGGATTGAGGAGCATTGAAAACAACTATGTAACGATCGTCCGACCGGATATGCGCTCGATACAGAACTCGTAAACAGTGTGGGAATGTTTTTCCCCCTTTTTTTGCGAAATCGCCAACGCTATAGATAAGCATATTCCCTATCGGAGAGGCGATTCTCATAGCCATAGACGTTTCTACATTGTTGATATGCGTGTGCTAAAGAGCTAGAGCTAGAGCTAGAGCTAGACTGGCGCCGACAACAGAAGACTGAAGACAGAAGAGGCGATAATTCCAAGCGCCGCATAATTGCAGAAAGATATAGTTAATGGAAAGATATTCCAAGTAAAGCGTGACTCGCTAGAATTCCATGAAACTCGTCGTACCGGTAAAAGCTAAATCGCGAATCGATTGCACAAAGTTGCGTCTGCTTTTCAGCCGGATTGCTAAGGAAAAACCTGTTTCACAAAGTTGAGCATGCTGCAGGTTTTCCAGGCCTACTTTTGAACAAATCCAGCCAATTCGACTCAGCTTCAGTGCATTCTACTGGTCGCAGACTAATTTACCAAAAAATTCTTGTGCAATGACTTCTCCAGGTTTTCTATGGAACTTTCTCCAAATCCAATGACTCTTCCAGGTCTTGTAGCAGCTCTTTTAATTGATTCCGCGTACTCTGGGGAATTCTTGAATAACCGGCCAGGGCTGAATGAGTGACGCTTGTCTCGTCTACGATCATCTTTTCGCGGTATTCCTTCAAGAACCGCACCTTTCACGATTCCGTTCCTCATGCAAATCCCACAGCACGTCCAAAACAAAAATGCAACCACTGTCGCACATATGCGCATTGCCTACATTTGTGTTTGCGTTTTGACTCCTTAAGACTTAAGTATACGTTTTTGGAATTTACGAGTGCTCCTCTACGCGCAGGTATTCCCAAATCTCAATAGATGATTCTCAAACAATTTTCTTATAAACCAAGAATCTCGAAACCATTATTAGAATTACGATAATTGTCTTAAAGTGCATCACTAATATCTATAAGGAAATCAGTAAGGATTATTTTCCCTGATCAACTTTTTTCTGGATTTGATACAGGTACAGCAACGAGTTGATTAGCAATAATACACACTCATAATTAACTAAACCAAGTTATGTGCGATTTATAGGGAAACACTTGTCTGGGGGAATCGAGGACGCTGTTTGAATTGTGCAAGGAGTTTTTTCCTTGGTTGTGCAATATTGTTAGTATTTTCTGCGCCTTCTCGAGATGAGGAAAACGGCAGCTTAAAGTGCACCAGTCCGAAGTAATTATTGAGGAACGCTTCGGTGGATCACGCGATCGATTCAAATTGATTCTAAGGTTATCACGAGTCCTATCAAGATATAACCTGGAGATGAAGATAAAACTTTTGAACCCTCCGGAACATGTGCGCGTGCCGGTCAGTCGCTCCGTTTCAAGCAGACAGGAAGTAATTAACTTAATGACATAGCTCTCCACGTGATTTCGATTTTAACGGGACTGTACTTTAAACTGCATCCCCATGATGACGCAATTTTCATTCATACGTTCATTCATTAACTTCGGCCGCGTGGGAGAGACTGTACTGTTAGAATTTAGATAAATGCAGCGGAAAAAGTCAATACTTGGGCCCTTCTCTCTAGTTATATTCAACTACTACTAGTGGATATCCACAAGTGAATTTAGAAATTTAGTAATATTAGTCTGATAAACTAATTATTTTAAACAGGCTATTCAAATTAAGTAGTAAAGTAACTTGAGAATAGTTGTCCCTTCGATGGTCTCTCTGGTTTTCTAAACATAAGCTTGAAAAGGTATTTTAAATGAGTCTCTGAAATGTCCAAGGAATGATGAAGGAATGCAGACTTGAAAAATATGACGAGTTACAATTCACATAAAATTGGCCAAGGTCCCCAAACCGTATTTCTTATTCGCGTGGTGCCTCGCCCGCGATGAGGATGACGATGAGGATGACGACGACGACGATGATGATGATGAATGATAAATGACCCAGAAATCTAGAAAAAAAACCATCGAAAATTACATGGTCAGTGTTCAACGAACAGTGCACGCGGGCGTTTGATCTAGGAATCAGAATTCCGAGCGCTGAAACTTCAGGTTCGCAAAACCTGGTTCTGGAATGTCGACCGGCTTCAGATCCTCCGATCGATTCCTATCCTCCTTTTTTCTCTCAACTCGCCTGTTACTTTGGCCCATCTTCCAAAATCGGGAGCATAATTATTTCAAATTGAGTGCTGCGCCTAGGGAAATCTTTGACTTGAGATTTTATTGCGGAAGTTCGGGAGACAGAAGGAGGAGAGGGGAAATCATTACACGCCAAACTGTTTCATTGCGCGAAAATGCCACGTAATGGGTTTTTGTCGAGCGTCATAAAGAAATCGTAGGTATTCTGCTTTCTCGACATTTTGCCCTGAAACGATCACGGTTCACTAATCTGAAACTGCAAGCGTCTTCAGGACCTGAAGATATCTGAAAAGATGCTGCCAGGTTCATTTAATTTATGCACATTGCATCTATATTTGATAGGGAGATATTAGACCTACGTATGTTAGTTCGATAACAATCCTTTCTCTGCAGCTCTTTCTCGCAACTTCAATTCGGTCCTGTTTCTCTCTTTTCACTCTTATTGCATTTCTCTCTGCTAGCTCGCTACAATTCTATTTCAATCACAGTGCGTCAGAACAATTGGCATTTTCTGCGCGAATCAATTTCCAGACTCAATCTACTTGCACGTTTTCTGTTTGTCAATAAGGCGGCGAAATCAATATCGCATTGAAAGATGTCGCAGTTCGATACACCTTGTGTGGGTGCAGAAGCGGTTTCTAACTGTGTACAGGACGTAGGTGTTTCGCGCAGTATGCACTGCACACTATACTATACAATACACATATCTATAGCTATACAAAACTGTATGTAGGTAGGTTGATAATCACTTTCGTAACTGGATTGGGTTTCTAAGCCAGAGGAAGGCGAGCCGCGTGGGCTTTGATGGGATTTACGTCTCTATGGTCTGCATGGAGAAATGAACGACCAGGAAGAACGTTCCATCACGTGCTGTTGTATGACTCAAACTGAAACGCAGTCATCCCCCGCTTTCCTTCTTAGGATCTGATTCCTATATGGAAATGCTACTAAGTTTATTTCTCCCATCCTAGATCAGTGACATTTGATCTTTGCATTATTTTAGTACTTTTATTACTTTTTAATCAAAACTACACTTCTCAGAGCCTTTTTAGTCACACATTCTCTCTGGTTATCCTCATAGCGTTTTTCCTCGGGTTTTGCATTTCAACAGGTGAAATACCCTCGTTGGCAGCCTTTTTGGAAATTCTTTTTGAAAACTTTTTATTAAAGTGGTTTTATAGATTGAAATTTGTTCAAAAAAATTAGTCATGATAATGATGTGCTTCCTATTTTGATTGATGAAGCCGATCCTCTCTCAGCACATTATGGCGCACTTGTACCATCACCAACGAATCAAATTAATGTAGCCTATTCACTTTTCGTCTTAAACAATGATAATGATATTCACTTACTTAAGCCAGAAAATTATATACAAAATCGCGTCGGAATCAATGACTGTTCTTACTGTAGTATTTTCACACTCACACTTGTAAGACGCCATTTAAAGAGCTGACTTTTAACAACGGTATTTCAGTAAAATAAATGGATTACAAGCAAAGAATAAAAAAATAATTAAAATGTGCGATTCTCGTGAAAAATTCAAAATTTCCAGGTTTTTATAGTTTAAAAAGAAATCACAGCACATCCTCAGCCAATTTCAAGGCAAGATTTTGAATTTCTTGAAATAAGCTTCAAAAGGCGCTTATCATTCCTTCTGCAATTTTTGTAAGCATGACTATCAGAGAACTCTAATATCACGGAGATTAAAACCTCCGAAATTTTTTTCTGTTAAATGAACCCCAAGACCCTGATCTCCAGAAATCTCTGCTCTTACTCAATGACCCCTACTCTCCTGATAATGTGGTTTCATGAAAATGTTGGCAATGTTGCCTAATATCAAATGTACGTCCTCAATATGCCCGAACAAAGGCTAGTAAAATTTTGCGGTTTAGATGTGTTGAAGGGGTCGATACCACACGCACGTGAAGACGAAGGGCGACGCGACGCCCCTATCCCAACGGGCAAGAAACCCTCGTTCGATCGGTGCCGACGCACTTTTCGTGGTTTCGTACAATATAAGGGAGAGTGAGAGAGAAAGACAAAAGTCAACGCACTGGCCCTCAAGGTCGCGCGTACGAGTCTCCACACGTGCTGCTGGGAATCGACGTTGACCCTACTGTCTTTTGGCTCCCCCACCAAATTTTCTATCCCCCCCTCCCCCCAACACCCTTCTTTGTTCTTCTTCTGATAAATTGACCTTCAACACGTATTAGGGATCATTCATAAATTACATAAGGATTCTTTCTGCAACTTTAGACTAGTTTAAGGGTAAAGGAAAACCCCGAGAACACCTGATGCTAATGTCTGGAAAAATCTCAGCACTGCGCTCTATTTTTTGCAGCGTCGCAAATGTGTAATTTTAGCACACACGTTTTCTCTGGACTTGGAACTACTACTGTCTCGTGAGGACATTTTCGTGGATTTTTTCCAAAGATTTTCCCTCGGATTTTACGCAGCGGATTGGTAATCTCATCTGGACTAAAGTTCTCTTCAGCCTCTAGTACTTTTGTCTGGGATCAAAGGGGTCAATGTCAAAGATTTGATGCATCCGTTTAAAATGTATGACTTCTCATTGATAGGAATGTCATGAACTTTCGATTTGCCATAATCATGCGTGTGAAGATAGGTTTAAAGACGACCTAATTATTACTTACGACCTATTATACAACTTTTTGCTTTTAGGTTGATAACGGATTACACATTTTCTACTGATTTCGTGGCTTTTTTTTAATAACTTTTGAGATTTAACTACCTCAGAGGAGGCTCTTTGTTAGTATTTGTTTATAAAAATTGCTAATTAATGACTTGTACCTCAATATCGGTGCTTGGGAAGCAAAGATATATGTAAGTCTCAAGTTTCAAGAAAATGGCACATTTGTCATTCTCCACACTTTGTATAAAGTGATAAACGTTACAGTCTTTTAGATTTTCCTCGAGATAAGCATTAATTATCCGTCGGTTTTTTATTATATCTTAACACAAGTTCGTGACGTGAAAATTCGAATCGCGTATATTTTCCTCAATATATAGCTATTAAATATGTTCCTTATCCTATTCCTCATTTAAATAAGGCTTGTTCCACTTTCACATTTGTAAATCTCTAATATTCTTTATTGGCGCTGGTACAATGACGCGATAACTCGTTCCCTTGTTATATTATCTTTTACACAATTGTATGTATACAATATACATGCACTCTTTAAAACCCAAAAGATGAAATTTAAAGTATTTTAAATGACTATTTGCATGCAATAGAAACATATCGCAACTATTGTATTGGCTCAGTGAATCTAATGGTGAAATTGCTAGGCGACAATAAAAGGCAGATAAAAGCACTGAAAAGCATGAATTAATATATATTCCAGATTGAATTTAGCACAGTTGTGAAAGGTTGAAATTAAAATGGAGTCTTGGAGTTTACAGGTGGCTTTTAAATGTATCGGTTTCACTGCCTCACTGTTATCTATACCGTCTAGTGAAGACTTTTACGCGCGATAGGAATTTAACATTTCCCGTTTGCCGTTTCAGGTGCCGTAGCCTTAACGATCGTCTGGCTGGAGTGAGATTGCAACGGCGCATGCGCGGTAGATCAGTGCACGAAAAGCGCGGGAACTCGAAGGTCATGCTGAGCGAATGACGTCACCAGTAGCCGGCCGGCCGGCTTGCGGTCAAGCGTGGGACCCGCCGTGCTGTTTAAATGGTCACCGGAATGCGGTTAGCCCTTTTTGCCGGCATTCGCTATCGCTCGTCGCGGACTCCAGAGGGGAGGGGGGGGGGGGCAATCAGGAGCGCACGAACCGACCGCGGACCCCCTACTATGCTCCCCCAATATTTCAAGGTTTTTTCTCCTCTAGAACCACTTTCTTTTTTTTAGTCACGCTACGCTCAGTCTCAGCCTGATGAGTTATTATATACTTCTTCATTAATTGCTAAACCAATTACATCTTTTTGTCATAAATATTGGTTGCCTCCACATTCATTTTTTGCCATTTTTATATCTTTTAATTTTGTCAAGACTCTGTAAAACCTGCCTTTGACGGCCAGACAAAAGGAGGAAAACTGCAGAAAAGACTTGAGTATTCTTTGCATGATACTTCAATATAAATATACGTATATGACACTCGTTTCTATTAACAGAATTAATTAACTATTCCATACTTTGTGATTTACTTTGGATGACAATGAGTCGAAATTGTACAACAAATAATCGTTTAAGACTTTGAGCACCCTCACCCATCGGGGTCGATTTCACTCGTCATTTGCAATAAGACCCAATGTTAAACAAGTTGACGTATAAATGTTTCATAAATAACTCCATCTACCTCGCGAATTTCTTGAAAAGATCGCTTGCTAATTGCAACAACTGCTACAGTTATGTGACAATTAAACATCAACGTTAATGACTGAGAATAAGGTGCAACCAAATTATTAATTATTATCCATTTATCCACAACATAATTTGCTCTTTCATACGTATTGCCATTATTACTCCAACGGTAATTAATAAAACTGTTATTGGTAAATGTTGTTTCTTCTATAAACTCTTCTGGAAACTGTTTAGAACACTGACCAATTTCCACATGGTCCATGCTTATTAATTTTGTGACAACAGCAAAAATATCTGGTCTATTTTCTGCAGCTTGATTTTGCAAACGGTTTTCTTCAATTTATTTCCATGTTGGATTGCACGTCATTGTTCTACAAAATTCTGGCTTGATATAGTTGTATTATACTTCTAGAAGGCCCTAAAAATGTTGAAGGTACAACGAACTTCCTTATTTTTCGTATTTACTTTTGCATACTTCTAAAGTGATGAAGTCTCTCCTAATTTTTACATAATCATCAAACGAACCACTGCTGAACTTATTGTCGAGCTAATAATCTTGAATTCCATATGGATAAAATAATAGATGAGTCCAAGGATCAACATTAGGATCCAAGCTGTTTATAATTTGTGTAACGATTTTGTATACAATTATTATAAATTGCATGCTTCTAGAATTTCACCTTCTTAAGTGGTATTAAAAATAACAGCTACCCAGATTTAATGCTTTATAGAAATTTCATGTTTCGACCCTGATTTAGAAATCTAAATTGGCAGCGGCACGGAACATAGCGATGTATCGAATTACTTAGGCCTTAGGGCCCCGTTCGATTATCCTTCGGTCAGAACGAATTTATGCGCGTACCGCACTTTCATCTCGCGCGCGCAGACCGGTTCTCTCCACACGGCAATATCTCGAAGATCGCTATCGTGCATTCTAGGTTTCTAGGGGAAAAAATAAAACAAAATTTACAAAAAGTCAACTACATCTGACACTTCCCTGATGGCGGGATCCACAAGGGATGTGCTCAAACATCACACTTGAATGATTATTAAGATCTCCTCTTGAATGCGAAGTGACACTTTTCGCGGATTCGGCGTCTTTAAGGATGTTCTAGCTGTACAGTCAAGTTCAAAATTACTCAATCTTCAACTTGATTTATAAAATTGACAAAGAAGGACCCATTGTATATTGCAACAAATTTTAGAGACGAACTAATTATACTACAAGTTTTCCGTCAATGCTAGACAATTAGACATCGTGTCTGAACTACAGAAAGAAAACTAGATAAGAGTACTAACTAGAGACGAGAACTGGAGACGAGAGATTTATAGAATGAGAACTAGAGAAGAGAATCAATTAACTATTTTTTCTATCAATACCAGACATCAGGTCTGAACTCTGAAGCCCTGAACGGGTGCAATGCGCCACGCCTATAATAGTAGAAAGAATGTTTTCACATTCGCGTAGTGTAAGTAGACGACGAGTCAAGTGGTGTAAGTTCCATTTCTGTTACTCTATCTATGTATATTCTATATCTATAATATAGCATACCGCGAGTCAGTAGCCTCTGTGTTATATGCATATATGTATAGTCTATATGCAGTGTGTAAAATGTAGATAAGTCCACGTGCGTCCACAGAGCGTATTAAGCGTAAGCGTTTATTACGTATGTATGTATAATACTGAGGGTGACACGTTGATGCCGGCGTCGCGATGTCGCCATGTGGCGCAACACATTTTCAGGTGAAATGTGAAGATGTGCTCGCTAGCTCGCTCGCTCGCATTTTAGTAACGTGTGGCGCCACCGTACGGCTCTTATTGGGCATCGTGGGAGTCACATATAGACAGAATTAGATATTACTGGGCCACCAGAACTCAGCCGTTTCTCAGAAAAGACAAGATTACCATTTCTATTTAAGACCCTAGATCGCATTCGCATATGATATACGATAAAGAGTTAAATACTACAAGTGCATGTCAGATAAAGACCCTCTAAAGATAAATATTTCACGAGTTCAACTCGTGTGAGGTATGAGTAAAAATCCTGGTAACTGTAACTACCTTTCCCTAATTGCTGGAGGCACTCGCAAGCAAGTCAAGTATATGTAGTTTAAACATTGAATGATAAAAAAAAACTATGAAAAGTACTCAATATGCCTGTTTTCTTAATAAATGAAACCATATGGTTTCATTTTAATGAATCTTGTTCAGTGACTGTAACTGCTTCATTTAGTTGCAGTAATTGACATATGTGTAGTTGAAATAACTGCAGCTAGTAAATCTGGTGATTATCATTGGTGCAAATTCCAGTTACTTCAACTACTTCTCTCAGTAAATTCAATTACTTTTCCGAGTCCCGGGAAGGCGAACGTAGGCAAAACTCGTGATATTTCAGACTCCAAAAGCATTCATTTAGTTACAGTAAGCATGCCTTTTCACGGACCATGTATTCTGAATTGAATTAATATTTCAGACAGGGTTCGCATCTAGGTTCTCGACCAGTCAGTCAGATTTGGCACAAGCCATCTACACTCAGACAAATGTTTGAATAAAACAACAAAATGTGTTTGAATTCATATCAGTGAAAGAAACCAACTGTTTGCTTCAATTAAAAAAAAAAGTTTATTTAATTTTAAGAAAATGATAATATTTAACCTATTGATTCAAATAAAAAATAAAATTCAAATAAGTGCTACAAACAAGAGATTTATTTCAAATAACTAAAAATTTGTTCGAACCAAATAAATAAGGACAAACAAAAAATATCCACATGCAAGAAATATTTTATTTAATTCAAACAAAATTTGTGTGATTCAAACAAACATTTTTCTCCGTGTAATCTCTTGTTAAATAACTTTCCGTGGTGCCAGAAGGTGCCCCTGGGCAAAACTGGCAATATTTCGGGCTGGGAAAAACAGCGAGCCGATGCAACGTCGGCAACTCATCTTTCCCCGTCTTAATTATGGGAAATTTCCCATGCATGAAAGAATCACCCACATGAAAGTCCATTAGGTTCCAGGACATGGAGCTTGATATTCTATGTGGGTAGACATATGGATTCGTTTCAGAATACAACATAATAAAGGAATGTGGATCAGTTTTTGCAGCTTGCATGTATTGCCAAACCATCCTAATAAATAATCCCCCTAGGATAAAAAAATTTGCTCCCATCAACACGGGATTAGAATAGCGTCCTCGTTTTTTGTCATTTCATTCTAAATCATATAATTCTTTGGATTTGGAAAATTATCGAAATTTATCAGGGAAATGACCCTGAATTTAAAGCCCCATGAATTTATTGTCGTCACCTCGACACCTCCGCAGTTTGAACTTCTGTATCATTGACCTTCATCACAAAGAATGTGGCTCTTGCAACATGACGTTATAGATAGTTTTTATCTATCGAAACTTTAAATTTTAAAACGCCTTGGTGTAATCAACACCTTGGCATCGTGTGAAACTGTCAAACTAGAAGAACTCGACATATGTCAGGAAATTATACAGTTAAAAGACCAACTCATAATCAAAACACCTAATTCCATAATCTTGTGAATACATTAGTCTCGAGAGATATGTTTGTTTAAAATATGTCAATATTACGCGAATGATAAGAGCCTACTATTCAAGTTGCAAACCGATTTTCTCATGGATGGTGGGTCCTTGGAAGTCTGAACATGTATGGAGCCACGCGCGATTTTTTGACTCTTATCCAAGGTCTCTTTCCGAATCTTATCGAATCTTGCAACATATCCCATGTTCGACAAGATCGACATATAGGTCTCCCCTTTTTCGGATTTATTGGCACTTCCTGCCCCCCGTCTGTTTTTTTGTTCGATAAGCCTATCGCTTTTCTCATCCGGTTGACTAGGACATTGCATAGCCCTTATTAATTCAATGAATATTCGCTGAATTCGGTGCCCGCATGGCGGGATTACTAATCTCCCTTTTCGTCCGATTGTCGACTGAAGAGCCGGCCAAAAGTCCACCCAGTTCGAAGACCTGGAGAGTCAGTCATACACTTAAATTGTTAAATGAGGAGGCAGACACGCAGACAAGTAAGGCTGTAATGCTGCAATTTATCGGCCTTGTTGGAGATCATTCCGAGCTGGATTATAATGTTTTCTTTGATCATCATTTGCATCTCCAAGTACTACATCAAAAGTATATACATATATATGGAGAGCACTTTTCCAGAAGGTCTTACATACAAGAAAAACCCTTTTCCATAAACAACTTTTCTATTCAGCAATGACTTTTTCATTTTAGCCTGTACTTCTGTATTTCTGTCTTGCTCTTTTCATCAATATCATTTAGAAGTATTTTTTATAAACAAACCAACGAGGGGATTTAAAACACTTTGAAGACGAATTGAGTACTAAATAATACATGTAATAAATGTGTTTCAGAGCTTATTAATTTAAACAGTGGCGTTCATAGTATAGTTTATTGCTCAATAACAAGTACTTAATGAACAATAAATTAATACTATATTTAAAATAGCGCTTGATCATGGAAGACGACATTTATTTACTCATGTAAAATAATGAATTTCAAAGTTATTTTTTCGAAAAGCTGGTTCGCTGTTCGGCTGAAATGTAAAGAAATACAAATGTTCGAACACGAAGATTTTCTGTCTCGGATATCTTAAAACTGTTTTCCGATAAAACCCAAAATCATTACCCAACCGGTTCTTAAAAACAGGGAAAATAGGGTGATTTTTCAAGAAAGTAGGGTAAATTTTTTTTTTAAGTAACGTAGGTAACATATTGAATTCAATTTAAAACGCTTTAGATTCCTGAGATTTCGAGTCAAAATATATTTCATTTTCAACCAAGAAAGATAATATCGAAAATGGAATATTTCAATTTTCAACTAGAATGATGAATCTCAATGCAACAAAAATGAATTTTTAACGACGTAGTTGAATCGTCAACCAACAGAAACGGCTTTTCAAACAAACAAAAAATAATGTTTTGCAAAACAATTGAATTTTCCACAACAATTTTTTATTTCCCACCAAATAGTTGAAATAGTTGAAATAGTGGAATTTTCAACAAAAAAGTTTATTTTCAACCAAGAAGGATGATGTTTCTGCCAAAGAAGATGAACTTTCTATCCAAATAACAAGTGTCCAGCAAAAGAGTGGAATTTTCGACAAGAAAGATGACTTTTTAGCAAAATAGTTGAATTATTACCAAAAAAAATCTCATTTTCAACAAAATAGTAGAATTTTCAAAGAAAAAAGATGAAGAAAAAAAGAAAGAGAAAAGGGGAGGAGAAGGGGAATTAAATATTGACTCTAAATATTAAGCTCCCAAGGAGGGAAATGAAGTGATGTAATAGGCTAGAATCTCGATATTTGAAAGAAAACTCACCCGAGTCAGAAGGTGTTTGCACTCCCAGATGTTCCAATTTTTTCAGATGATAACAATGATCGCTGAGGGTGTATCGAACATCCGTCGTCTCCTCTTCTTGGACATTGTACTCGCTCACTATTCGTTTTCTCAAAGTTCTCACTAATTGTTGACCCGTTACAACACTAATAGGTACCGCATTAATTGCAGCTTCTGACAAACATTCCGACAGCCTCTCGTTGATGCTGATCTGATCGTGTCTGAAAATTGGTGGCTCATAATCAGATTCAGTCTCAGACTCTTCACTACTTTGCGGAGTTTCTGGTCTTGGTGAGTCTCCATCGCTCTCCAGATTCTTCGCCTTTCGACAATTTGGTTGCTGCTGCTGCTGCTGCAGCTTTTGCTGTGTCTGTTGATGTTGTGTTTGTTGCTGTTGTATTTGTTGCTGTTGATGATGCATTTGTTGTTGTTGTTGTTGAGGAATTGGCTCAGCTTTTGGTATCAAAAGACTTCTGCCGGCAGGTACTTTTCTGTGTATTTGTGGGTCGATTTTCGTCGCCAAGGTACTGTTGTGTTCTTTACTGATGCAGAGGCCAGCCCACATGCAGTCATGATGTCTAATTTCGCAGGATTCCATTATTTGGTCGCCTTCGATACTGGGCAGACGATAATCGTCATCGTCGTCATCAAAGGGGTCTTCAAATTTTGAAGCTTGTGAATATTCTAGGGGCAAATAGTCAAGGTCAAATTTCTTCCATACGTCGACCGAAACTACCGTTGAGGTATCCAGGGGCTCGTCCAGCAGGCCCATATCCGTGCAGTCCCACACTGGCACCGGCATTTTGTCTGCGCAAAAACAAGCCTTTATTATTCAAACACGATTATACAATATTGCTCAATTTTGTCAACTCGCCTTTCGCTTATTAAGTCTATTTTTTACTAACAACAATTATAAATGCAAAGATATTGCAACTCAGAAGAAAGGACAGCAGAAATTCGACCTGTTAGATCAAAAGCGCATTTTTTCTTCAAAAAAGTGCGAGATTTACTGCATTTTAAGTTTTTAATAATGTTAAAAAAATTTTGCATGAGCGGGAAATTCAGGGCCTAAAATTTATCAAATTTCCCTTTTAACTAAAATAACTATCTTTAAGGAAAAGTATTGTAATTTCAATAAAATAGATATTTTTAACCAAAAACATGAATTCTCAACAAATTGAGAATTTTCATCCTTTTTCCGGGGAAAAAAATTCTATCCCATATAATATCGAAATAGCTTCTCAGCACAATAAACTCCAGAGAATGGTTAAAACATATAATATTTGCCTTTGTTAAACAATAATTTAAATTAACAATTAGGATATTTTTATCCATTTTTCTCGGGAGGAAATTATTTTGCCTCTTATATCCATCGAAATACTTCCACAGGCACAATGAACTCCTGAAAATTGCTAAGACTAAATCTCAAGTTTTTTTTTATAAATAATTAAAGTTAACAAACAGAACATTTTGATAATTTTTCCGAGAAAAAAAGTCATTCATATCTAATATCTATCAAAATAGCTTTTTTATTTATATATTACATTTTTATTATTATTAAAATTTTTGTACAAATAAAAATAAAATTGTTCAATAAACAAGTTATTTGTTTTCTTATAATGTGAGCTGAGAAATAAATATTTTTATTAAGAACACACATTTTTTGTAACTCGTGTTCTCTTAAATAGTCTGATAATTAAAAAAAAAATTATTTAAATGTTTAAAATAACAAAAACTATAGCAGAACTTGAAATTCTTCAAATTATGATTTGTTTAAAAAATATTAAGTTTGTTTATTATAATGATAGTATTGTACACTTTAAATTTATTTATAAGAAAGGAGGAGGGAATAAAAAATATGATCAAGCGTAGAAAAATACATTTCTAATTAAAAGCTTAAAAATGTTGCGAACAACGTCTATAGTGATTTTCAAAGATATTTAAAGATCCCAAAAGAATTCCAGAGATTTTCAAGTTTTCACAGGTATTTACAATTAGACTGTTTCTATCTTTAAAAAAAAAAACTATATTAGAACTTGAACTTCTTAAAATTATGATTTGTTTTCTAAAATATTTATCTTGCTTATTATAATTGTATGTTCTAATTTTAAGTTATAAAAAATTAGTAATTAATGACATTGTAACAATTCTATTTAATTGATAATTTAATAAATCCAAGAATAAATCGTTTTTATATCAATATTAAAACACTCGTGGTTTTACAATTATCTAAGCCATTTTTTTTAAACAAGAACTATATTAGAAGCTTAAATTCACAAAATTATTATTTGTTTTCTAAAAAATTTAGTTTGTTTATAATAATGCATATTTTTCAGTTTGAATTTATAAGAAAAAAAAGTCGTTCATCCACCGGAAAATATTAATATTTGAAACATAATTTAATAAATCCCAGGAAACAATCGTCCGTACACTCGTTTTTACTTGTCAAATAAAAATACGTTTTGAAATCGAGAACTTTCGGAACATGAATATTGAAAATATTTTTAAATAAAAAAAAAACAATGTAATGTAATGTGTGAGCATCATAATAAGACATTCCGCAGTGATTCTGCGAATTCGAATGTTGAAAAATAAAGCACAAAGTAAACAACTGAAATCTAGCTTTATAATATTTATCAGTTTTAATTTTCGGCACGTGTCATAAAGTTGCGGTCAAAAACGAGGTCAAAAACCTTCCTAAGATTGTTATCATCAAGTTACATATATGGCCTTTCCGAGTGTGTACAATAAAACAATAAAAATAAAAACTGGGGGACTTTTTTAAGATAAATACGGAACTATTTAGGTCTCTATTACTCAATTACTCGGATTGACCGCTGAATCGATTTTACTGCTTTATGGGCGTCTGAAGTGCTTTTTCTCACGGCTCATTTCAATTAAAGAGAAGATCGCGAGGACCGATATTATCCAAACTGGAGGACTTGGTTTTAAAAAAATAAAGAAAGAAAGGAGAAAGAGAGATAGATAAAGAAATTGAGAAGAGGGCTTTGTGAGCCTTTCATCCGTAAAAACGAATGGTTGGAGAAAAACAATGACACATTATTCCCTTCCTTTCTTTCTTCCTTTCTTTCTTTCTTTTCTCTCCCCTTCATATTTTTCTTTTCTAAACACATTTCAAGGGGAAATCTTCCCAGGATTGCAGTTTGGCAACAGGAAAAGAAACAAACTTTTTTTCCAATAGAATAAATTATACACTTGACGCATAAAAAAATATTTAAGGGATCATCATTGCTATTTTATTTGGCAAAAGTTTTTTTTCTTTCTTGTTTCTTGTCGATAACAGAATTGTGCAAAGAACAGGAATAAAATATTGACTATTAATAATAAAACTCATCAATTCGGATGCAAGGCTAAATGAACCTGATAAAAAAACTGAATTATTTTTTTAAATATTTTCAACAGATATTCACTTTTTGTGGATTGAAGATTCATAATTTTAGTTAAAAATTCATCTCTTTGCTGAAAAATGTAACTATTTTTGTTAGAAAATTCAATTACTTGGTTGAAAATTCATATTTTCGGGTTGCAAATTCAAATCTCTTACAGAAAATTCGCCTTTGGCTTGAAAATTGAACAATTTGGTTGACATTTTTATTATTTCATTAGAAAGTCATTCTTTTCGGTTCAAAATTCAACTGTTTCGATAAAAATTCGACAATTTGATTGAAATTTGATTTCTTCTTTACTGAAAAATCTTTCTTGGTTGAAAATTAACGTTTTTGTTAAAAATCAAACTGAATTATAAACTTGAACATTTTTTGTTGACAAATAATCATCTGTGGTTAAAAATTGAATTATTTTGTAGATAATATAATTGTTTTACTAGAAAATTTAATTGCTTAATGGTAAAGTCGTATTTTTAAGTTGAAAATGCAATCCGTAAAAAATAAATTTTTTTATTCAAAATGTATCATTTTAGTTGAAAATCCGACTTGTATTCTTTTTGATTGTAAATAAAAAATGTTTGTGGTTGAAATATCAATTATTACATTTTTCGTTGAGAATGTATTGTTTTCCTTTGAAAATTAAACTAAATACTTGCTGCAAAGTTGACCTACTTTGTTACAAATTCATTCAACTGGTTCAAGATTTATCATTTGGGTTGAAAATTCATCTCTTTGGTTGAAAAGTCGTTTGTTTTGTTACAAATTAACATTTTCATTGAGAATTCGTATTTCTGGGTTGAAAATGAAACAGTTTGGTAAAAAATTTAACTACTTGCTTAAAAGTTGAACTAATTTGTAAAAAATTCACTTTTTCGATTAAAAATTTAACTATAGCGTTCAGTTTGAATTTAATATAATACCTACAATAATTTTATCTGAAAGAATCTTTTACGGTTTCTTGTCTATCAACAATGTGCTTCAAATCTACAAAATCAGCAAATAAAGTGTTTGGGAAATCCCTGAAACTGGTATCATCAAAAAGAATCTCTTTCGAAGCGCCTTGTTTTATAATATCTCGAATTTCTGTTTATAATTCTAAAAACATGAATCGAAACTTTGTAAAAAAAAAAGTTGGAAAGGGGGAAAACTTTGATCGTAATCGAAATTAATTGAGAGGAATGTGCAATTTTGTCGAGTGCAAAGAATAAAAGGAATAAATAAGAGTGATGAGATTGTACTCGTAAACAATAATCAATAAAGCTCGTCAATTATTCAATCACCCCTTTTAGAAATTAGCGGCCTTCAGAAATTATTTTCAGAGCGATGCTACAGTGTTGCAATTCACATTTTCTTTCCAATTGTTTGTTGTATCTTTACGGGCGAACCGGGTCACGATCTCTTATACAATGCACGGTGGTAATGAAATCAGTCACGGTTTTACTACCACGCACTGCACGTGCACCTACGACAATCTACAATTCTCGATAAAAATTTGTTTCCACGGGACCTTTTTACTTTTTTTCACTTTTTAACCTCTTTACTTTGTATGATGATGATGATGTACAATGCAAAAATACAAATTGAAGACTGGCTTGAATTGAATAGATCATTCTTCTGTATATTCAAGACATAAATAACGACAGAAGCATAAATATTATTGGTTGGACTGGAAATCTGAATTATAAACGGAAGGCGAATCTCTGGAGTTGTTGTGTGTAATCTGAGGCGGTTTCAATTTCGCAGGCTTTCGAACTGTCAATCTAAAAAATTAAGGTTTTGTCCCAATTTCCCTGTTACCTGAAATTTATAAATCGCAAATTTTCCAATATTCAGATTTACTTTTAAATAGAATAAAAATTCCTTCGCTTGACAACTTTTCATTTTCGCAATCTAACATTTCTTCAGTGATTCAAACAAATTTACATAATTTTTATTATACCGAATCACTATTAAAAATAACTCTTTATTGGCGAAATTGAAATATTTCAAAAGGAGAAATTAATCAAAGCAAAAAAAAGCAAATGTTAAATTGTAAAAATTATTAAATTCTCGAAGTTACATAATTCCCGTCATTATAGTAATAGCTTGGTAAAATATTTAAATAGTATTTATCTGTTAGAATAATATTTGATTTTATATACGTGCGTACTGCACAGTTTGAAATAGCGTTTTTAAATTTCAATTATGCACGAATATATAAGATAAAATAATAGAAAATACTAATTTTTTGAGAAGGGGGATTTTTAAATTTGGGGCAATTGTTATTTTGAGAATCAACTAATTTCGGAAGTTTAAACATTTGAATTTTAACATTTCAAACACCAAAATTTCCTCTTTTGCAACTCAATACAAATGTTTAAATAATTCTAGTGTTTATTGTAAACTTTTTAAATTAGGCTTGTGAAATTAAAACGTTTCTTGTACTGGATTCTTTCAGATTTAAATAAGGTTACTTTAAATCGTTTAAACTTAATAATAATCAAATTTTGATTCATATTTTTCAAAATTCAACAATTTATTAATTATTCTTGCTTTCAATTTGAAACTGTTCAATTTTGGAATATTTGAATTTGTCAAGGTTTAAATATGAATCTACGAATTTGAAAATATTTGAAATTATTTTCCGGGTTTTCAACGTGCTAGAAAAAAATTCCGGTCGGAATAACATAATTTTGCAAAACTTTCAAAATTCAGAATGTGGAAAAACATTGAAAAAGTAATTACTGTAAAAGAAATTTCCTGAAAAATGAAAAAAAAAAAAAAAAAAAAACTACCGAAAATATTTGTTCCCGAAAGTTGAAATTCTCGAAACACTAATAAAACCCAAAAAGTATAGTTTTTTTCGGTTAGAGTCATATTTTATTTTATATGGGATATTTATTCCTGAGTGTACTATAGCTTACATATTTTCAGGATTTTGAAAAATGGGGTTTTAAAATTTCGGAAAAAAACACATTTTTCGTAGTTTTATTTTCTACGGGGAATTTTCATTTTTCGCAAAAATCTCTCTTTCGGTCATTACTTCGGTATTTTCCAAATTTTCGGTAAAATAAAAATGATGCCAAATAGAAATTGTGTTTGGTCATATAAATTTGAGTAAAATCAACATTAAATATAATTTGTGGAATATTCACGAGCGTTACTTTTGACTTATATTGAAGAAAACCGAGAAAGAAATAAGAAAAGGTAAAAGGAAAATGAAAAGGGGAGAAAGGAAAAAGGAAAAAGAGAAAGGACGAGGAAAAAAGAAAAGGAAAGAAATTTGCAAGGTGACAACATTCCTCAGAGGCTGCAATCTCAGGATTTGTCTTGAACCAAATTACAGTGGACCGGTTGTAATCTCAGGATCCGATAAAGTGGATAAACGGACTTTCGTTCCCGTCTCTTTCTCACAGACTTTCCAAGAGGAGAATAGTAGTTCTATCGACAACTCGTTATAGAGTTCACACTTGAGACGATCAATCAGATTCATCTTTTTTTTTCTTTCAAGTCATTCTCCATGTCTCTCTCTCTCTCTCTTTCTCCCTCCCGCTCTTTTTCTCTGCCCACGCGACAAAGTGCAAACCGGTCGAAAGATTAAAAAGTCCCTCGACTTTCGCCGACCACCGTCGAGTGAGTCTAAGAACGGGAAAGAGAGGCAGGTCTTTATCGAGAATCGCAAAAATTATGAAAGGACGAGAGCGATTTACAGATCAAACGCCACTGGTGAAAACGGCTCGAGAAAAGCCTCAATAAATAGGAGACCGACACTAGAAAGTAGGATGTTGATAAGCCAAGCCACTTGTACCAATTCAATAATTCAACATTGATAAAAACATAATTTTTTTGTTTCAACATTACATGGTATTCCACGAAACATGAGAGAACGTGTAATCAAGCTTATTGTGGAAACAGATCGGGAAAGTCCCCGACAATCGACAAACTCACCGAAAAAAAAGATTCAAGTCGTTGTTTTACAATCTTTTTCTTCGTAACACAAATAATTCTGTATTTAAAAAAAAAAAAACTATCAAATGTAACAATTGCTGTTTCGAATGAGATATTAACCAAAGATCACGTTCCTGATAAGAAATAAGTTATTATTTACAAAAACAATAAAATTCACTGTCTTCACATTTAGTACAATTATTAAACCATTTATTTTCATTATTTTTTTCTGTAACTATTATTACTATTACAAGTATTTTACAACTTTAATAATATTTGTCAACCACTTTCTGTTGAGAAATTTTGAATATACTGAGAACTTCAACCAATAACTCAAACACTTTTTAAATTAAAATACATAATATCAATACAAAATTGTTGTATTTAACAGTATATTTTATCTGAAATTATTGTCAAGGAAAAAAGGACAATATTTTTGATAACTGAAGGGTGTCAGTTAAAATAACGAAACAGGTGACGTTTTGTATTCGTATTGAAGTAAATTTTCGGATTAAAAACTAACAATTTGAATTGCACCTACTTGCACAAATTGAATCAAAAACTAAAGTTTGTTTGCAAACAATCCAGTTTCGAGAAAATTGAAAATTTAATTATGACTTCGAAACTGCGTAAAACGAATTTCTCAACATTAAGTGACGATGGCAATTACAATTTGCTATACTTTCAATAAATGAGAAATTTATTTGCACATTATTTAGTACTGATTTGCAGTGGACAGCAGAGTAATTAAAAATAATTACCCAGTCTCGAGAAAATTGAAATTGTAATGTGAGGTAACTTTATCGCGGTTTAAATTAGAAATAATGAATTTCTTATTTTATCCTATAGTACGTTTTTGATATTATAATTTTTAATTCAGGATAATTGGAGAATTTTCTTCCCCTTTGAAAAATGCACTCTTAAAAAGTCCTTGGACTTTCAGAACTTTTCTTAATTTTTGAACAAATAAACCCGATTTCGAAAATTCGGTGCTTGGCCCCTTATGCATATTCACTATCTGATTATTCTAATTATTATTTTTCTTATGCTCTGTTTTTGTTGTTGCAAATTTAATTATTTAACAAAAATGGTATCTGAGATAACGATTTTCGTGTAAAAATACCAATTTCAGGTGAAACGCGAGAACATAACCCAGAGTTTTGAAAAAATTGTAAATATTGTTTGAAATCTAATGATTTTCTAGTAGAAACTTGAAATTTATTAGTTAAGAAAAAAGTAATTGGATTTAAATCTAACGATTCTTGTTTAAAAATACCAATTTGAAGGGAAACGCGACAACATAATCCAAATTTGTTGAAAATTGTAAACATTATTTGAAGTTAAACAACTTTATTCGTTAAAATATATTTATAATTTTCAACAAAAATACTATCATAACAGAAACATAATTCGCAAATTAGAAAATTCCCGAAAATTTCATATTTCCAAAAATTCAAATTCTCGAAATTGGTTAACACCTGAAATTTCAATTTTCCGAAAAAATAGTAAAACTTCGTGGATTCGCACTACTTTAAGTTCACTGAATTTCAGATTTGACTATTTTCCCGATTTTGACAATTTCGGCAACTTTACAATTTCAGGAATTTAATAATTTCGGTTATTCGATATTTTTGAATTTTTCTACTATCGCTAACTTACACTTTTGCAATATTTTAATTTCCTCAATGACAAATTTTTGTATTTTTTCTTTGAATTTTCTTTTTCGTTAATTATATTTTGCGTATTTTTTAACATTCGGAATTTTGCTTTTTCGATAAAATTATGTCATTCCGAAAAATGTGAGTAAAGCCTAAAATTGTTCAAAAATTGCAAATCTTGTTCAAACTGTAATGATTATTGTTTTAAAATACCGATTTTTGTTGTAAAATGCTAAAGTAACCTAGAATTGTTACAAAATTGTGAACCTTTAAAATCTGATGATTTTTCTTCAAGAATGTCAATTTCTGTTAAAAAACACAACAACACCGAAAAACGTAGTTGAATCTTTGAAATCTAATTTTTTGCAAATACCCAATTTTCCGTTCTGAAGCGTTAGCATAAACTAAAAATGTTAAAATTTGCGAATCTTGATTTATGTCCAATGCAAATTTCTTGAAAAAGTACAACCTAAATTTTTTTGGCATAATTATATTGTAAAAAAAATTGTATTTGTATTTAAAAATCTTATTTAGATGATTTAAAAGTTTTGAATTAACGGTGATTATTTTAAATTTTAAATTTAAGACACAAAACAACTTCAAGCAGTGAAAAGCCACTAGAGTTGTCAACAACAATGACTGCGAGACGCGACACTGAAATTAAATTTAAAAAAGTAGATTAGTTGTTGCAAAACTGCAGAATTAACAGAAAGAACTCACTGAATCACTCGAGATCTTTAAATTTTGGACTATTTGTCAAATTAAATGTTTGCAGGAAGTGTCATCCCTTTTCGCAAGTCTCCGAGCTTGAAAGGAAACGTTTCGAAACTTGGCCAACAGTTACCGCAAAAATCTGTCTCGAACCGGCCAGAAGTGCATCGAACTGACACAGGAGACAAGTGAGAATTGCCACTTCCTGCTTCTCAATCCTGTTCGCAAAAATGCCAAAATTGTCCCCTCTATTGATCAACTTGTCACTGGCAATAAAATTGCGCGATCGAAACGCCGGCCGGCGACTCCGCCAACCGCCGAACCCACCATTTTCTTTAATTCGCGGAAGAAGACACTGATCAAAAAAGAAGGAATGAAAGATTGAGAAGAGACGGGATGAAAAGAGTTGTACAAACCTTGTGTGAAGTCACGAAGTAATCCAAATTCAGAAATCACAGATGCACTTTGCACTCTGCGCATAATCGTCGAAAAACAGATTGAAAGAAACTATTCGCTCGCTCGCTCGCTCGCTCGACTTCCGTGAAAAGGAGGAAGAAGATTCAGCGGAAAATGTCGCGTAACCGGCGCGCCGCGTTCCTTGGCGCGAGTTGGCGAACCCAGAAGAAAAGGCGAGAAAAACACCGGTGGCGGTGTTTCAGACGCGAGAAACAACTGTCTTGGAGGAGGAGCAGTTTTTGAGTCGGTGTAAACTTTTTCTGTTGGGTATAACACACGAACAAATACGACTGGAGTGCAAATTCACGAGACTGGAGCTGTTCATTCTCAGCGACGAGAGAGACGGACGAGGGTGCTTTAGGCCCGATTAGAGGCGACTGAGCGGCTTCCAATTCCGTTCCATCTTCCAAGTTCGAGACTTCGAGTTTCGAGAGGCAGAGCCAGGCAGGCAGGCGGTACGGTACCCCCACTCTGCGGCCCCGGCGCCAGTGCCGTACTACGAGTATACTCCAAACCTCCAAACTCACATCACATCACAATTATTCACATCACATCACATTACTCTCTTCTCTTCACTTCTTCTTCTCTTCTCTTGTCTCTTCTCTCTTTGCCTACCTTAACATTCCTATTTTCCAATATTTCCCAACCGGATTAATATCATCAACTACAACTTAGTGTGTACTTTTGACAATATTAGATTGCACCTATCACGAACCACTGTGTGTCATGTTTGCCTTCTTTTTTTTCTCTCACCTTGTGATTAAACGTCATCTAGAATGAATAATAATAATAATAATCACCTCTTCAAGGTTTAGGTTTGTCATTTTTATTTGGAAGAAAAAGCCAGCGTCACTGAATCCAGAAACTATTTTATCAGTACACAGTAGGTTTCTATTCAACTAGAAATTATTTACAGATAGTTTCAGCACAGATATATAACCTTTTTTGATAAATCTGAAAATTAAAAAAAATATGGTACTTTTGAAAAGTTAAACAAAAATGTAAAGTTGGTTTTTAAATAAAAAATTAACCAAATTTATTTTAAAAAATGCAAACACAAATTATACGAAATTTAAAAAGCTTTAATTACAAAATAAACGGTACTCAAAATTTGGAAATTGTCAAACATTTTGAAATGTAAATGAACTATGACTTAAAACATTAAATCGAAAACGAATTTTTCAAAATACGAATAAAATATTAAAAATGTTCATGAAAAGCCTTCTTTTAAAAAAATGCGTCAAAGTAATCGACATATATCGAAGTATACATGCATATACTTCCGCTAAGATTCTTATGAAAACAAATATCTCGAGTTCAAATAAACACAGATCGCCCATCGTCGATGAGATCGCCTTCAGTAGAACTGAATAAAATTGAAAACTAAGTAACCCTGACGATAACGGACACTAAGCAACTTTCAAAGATAGGATATTCAAGTATTTCTTCTTGTAGAATAGGCTGATCGAAAATGGATTAGACAGTTCTTTTTGCCTTTCATGCTCTCACCCTTCTGATTTCTTCTGGTAAAAAAATTAAAAAATGATAAAAAAACAGGGTGTCTACTAGGGTGGCCTTCATTTTTTAATTCTCGAATTTCTCTGCCCTCACCCCCCAGTTTTGTTCGAATGCCCAAAAACAATCTAATGCTCAAACGCGATAATATGTTAAAAATAATTACGTGTTTCAGCATATTGTTCAGAATTCATCAGAGAATAGGAATCAATCATAAATTTGAGGTTCAATAATTTTAAGCTACTCTTATGGGTCCCCAAAGAGAACCCCATAAGTGACAAATTTGAATTTTATGTAATATTGCGGTTTATTGACGCTTTGTAAACGTTTTTCATAAATAAATAATCATGACTTGGTGATTAAAGAATACCTGGTCATTTGTTAAATAATATTTAATTATTTAAACAATTTTAACTTGTTTTAATATTTGGTTTTTTCAGTTAACTCGTGAAATGAACGTATTTTCTACACTTTATGAGTTATTTAATCAATTATGTCAATAAAATAATTTGTTTAAATAACTTTACAATTGTTTAAATAATACTTGATTGTTCAAGTATATATTTCACCTAAAAAAAGCAGGAGAAACATTTTATCTCACTACATTTTCGACGAATTTTAATATTTGTAAGTACTAATTTGTTTATTATGAATACTCGCAGATATTTAAACAAATTTAAATTGATTAAGCAATTTTTTTGTTTACATATTTTAGTTTTGCTATTTTTCGAAAGATTGAAATATTTGTATGTTCTACTTTGCTTTTTAAGAATACTCTTAAATGTTGTAACAAATTAAAATTGTGTAAGCAAATGAATATTAGTTTACAAATGACAAGTGGCTTAAAATTATTCAACCTCAAAATTTATGATTGACTCTTATTCTCTGACGGATTCTGAACAATATAATGAAAGGCGGAATTATTTGTAACATATTATCGCGTTTAAATATTAGATTTACAAAAGCTGACTTTGCGCCACCCCTAAATATTGACCGATTTAGCTCAAATTTGGAGATTTTTTTGGACTTTCGAACAAAACTGAGGGGTGAGAGCAAAGTAATTTGAAAAAACATCCACCAAGTATAAATAAGAACCACCCTAGTGTCTAACCTACCAGAAAAACCCTAAAAAAATTTGAAATTTATCTCTTTGGTTGAAAAATTAGCTTTTTTCTTGAAAATTGGTTTTTGCATTGGCTAACATTAATTTTTTTCTGTAAATTTAACTATGCCATCATTTTAGTTGAAAATTCATCTCTTTGGTTGAACATGAATTATTTTAACTAAAGATTCAACTATTCAATTTTTGGTTGAAAAATAATCTTTTCTAGCTGAAAATCCGTATTTTTGGTATGAATTAATCTTCAATTATTCTAGTTAAAGATTTGTCATTTTAGGTAAATTTCATCAGTTTGTTTGAAA
This sequence comes from Andricus quercusramuli, assembly GCA_932178445.1. Lineage (NCBI taxonomy): Eukaryota > Metazoa > Arthropoda > Insecta > Hymenoptera > Cynipidae > Andricus > Andricus quercusramuli. Next base: position 31,293 of record CAKNXH010060994.1, on the reverse strand, counting down.
ACGTAACTTTTTAAAATTATTTTCTTTGTTGTAAATTATTATTTTTCTAACTCAAATTGTAACTATTCCAATTGAATATCCCATCAGTTTAATTGAAAATTCATCTCTTTGGTTGAAAATTAATTTTCCAACTGAAAATTTCTCTTTTGATAGAAAACTCATATTTTTCGGTTTAAAATTGATCTTTTTGGTTGATAATTCAACTATTCCAGTTGAAGATTCATAGTTTTTTACTTGAAAATTCATGTTTTCGTTTGAAAGTTAAACTTTTTTTGTTGAAAATTCACCTTTTCAGTTCAAAATTCATCCAGTGCAGTTGTAGATTCATCATTTTAGTTGGAAATTCATGACTTTGATTAAAAATTTGTTGTTTTATTTTTGTAAAATTAATTTTCTCAACTAAAAATTCAACTATTCGAATCGTGGCAGGAAACTGATCTATTTTGGTTCAAGATTCAACTATTTGGTTGAAAATTGATCTTTCTCAATTGCAAAAAAATAAAAATTTGTTTGAATTATTATTATTATTCAAATTCATGGATTTGATAGACAAATTTAAGAGATTATTAATTATGTTCAATGAACATTGTTTATAGTATTATTTAAGTATTTAATTATTGTTTTAAGAAATTCGAAATATTTGAATGGCTGGTTACTATGAAAAATTATACCTGCATGAAACTTCAGATACCTGGAAAAACCTGGAATTGTCAGGAAATATATTCCAGGTTTTGAGTAGACACCCTGAAAGAAGTATTTTTTCTGTTCGAAAAAAAAACGATTTTTTGTGATATATGATAAATAAAAAGAGTGAAACTTTTGGTTTTGCACATTTGTGGCGTAAATTTTTATATTTTCGGGCGGGTTGTTTTAGTACAAAGAATATTTCTTTGCACTTATGTATAGATCTTTCAAGAAATTTATTAAACAATTTATTATTGTTTGTAACCACTTATCTTAGAATAATCTGAGGAAAGTGCAGTTTTTCTGAAATTAAATAAATTAATTAATTAAATTTGGTCCAAAATTAGATTGAATTTTTTTTTTCATGCTCTCACCCCACAAATTTGTTTGAATCCAAAAAAGTATAGATAGGCCATAAATAGAGCTGGAATCGGGATAAGGTACTGATGAGGGTGTTTCTAGAGATTTTCTAGAGTTCGATCAGGAAATAGAGCCTGAAAGGTTTTCAAAAAATATTTCTAGGGATTTTGTAAAATTTTATCAGGAATTCCTGATCAACAGATAAACCATAAATAGAGCTGAAAATGGGATAGGATACTTATAGCGGTGTTTCTAGTGATTTTATAGAGTTGGATCAGGAAATAGAGCATGAAACGATTTCTAGGGACTTTCTAGATCTATATCAGGAAATAGGACATAGATAGGCCATGCATATAGAGCTTGAATAGGGATAGGATACTTTTAGCGGTATTTCCAGGGAATTTGTACAATCAGATCAGGAAACAGGGCACTATAGAGATATGGATAGATTTTTAGGAATTTTTTAGAGTTGGATCAGGAGATAGGGCTTACTTAAATTATAAATAGAGCTGGAAAGGCGACAGGATTAATTATACATTTAAAAATTTGTAACGTTCTGAATTGAGCATTCAAAAATGAAGAAACTTAAATAAAGGAAATAGTCTCAAATTTAAGCTTTTAAAGCTAAACAATTTATTTTCAATGCCTCAAAAATTACACTTTTTACAATTGAGGACTCAGAACTGTATAATTTTCAAATTGGAACTGTAAAATGTTCAGAGAGAAGACAAATTATTAACAGGTACGTATTATATCATGCAGTATCAAGTGGCATTCAGAGAGGTTGGATAGATTTTTTTACAACAAAAAATGAGATTTCTGTTTAAAAAAATTCACCATCTTTTTCAGCGTTTAAAATTAAAAAATTTGATATTGTAAACCTTCAAAGTTTAATCATTTGAAAAAGGTTGAAAATTTTATACTTTCTAATTGGAAGCTTTAAAAATTAATTAATGAAAACTTGAAGCGTTAAAAATTAAATAATTCTAAACTTCGTTTAAAAACGAAATATTCATCGATTTGGATCTTGAAATAATTCATTTAAAAAACCATTTTCAAATTTTGCATAATGCTTTTTCAAATTTACTCATTTCAATCTGAAGGTCAAAATTAATAATTATAAAAACAGTGATTAAACATTTCCATGCAAGGTGAACAACTTCGTATCTTGAAGACTATTTTCAAACAAAGCGAATGAATGAATGAATTTGCAGATTGTTATATTGTTGATGTTTTTCTCATTATTTTTTTATGTATATAATCGCTGAATTTATTATTTTGACTGAAAAAACTGCAAATTTTAAGGAAAACATTATAATGATAAGATATTTGACACAAAAATGAACAAATGATGTAGAAGGCTATCAAATGTTTTAATACAATTTTGAGGACGGATTAGTTAAAAAAAATGACGATTGAATTAAATTTAATTATTTCAATTTCACTGTAAAAAAGTTTTTTCTACCTTAATCTCTAGAAATTCACATTTTATGAGAACAGACAATTTTATCCTCAGTGGTTATGATTCCAGATTCCTCCTCAAACAATAGTCTTTTCATAGAACAAAAAATTGGATATAGAGCACAGAAATACTAGAAATAGTAATTTTGAAGATGTCTTCTGAGAGAGAATTTTTTGAGAATTGCTTCAAACTTAAAAACTTGTTGTTTTCTCCTGCTTTGATAGGTCGCTGGTTTGTGCCTTGGTTTGTTTACCGTATAAATATTTTCAATCTTCTCTGTCTCGTTGAAGTATACACACCACACAATGATGACATTATTGACCGTGAGAGCTGGATTCTATTTTTCTTTTTTTTTTTTTTACAAAACTCTGCCTTTTACAAACAAGATTGTAATATTTGGCCAGCGAATGAATGATTAATTTTAAATCAGGTAGGTACTACACTTGAAGTCGCAGAACTTTCGGGAATGAATTACGTTGTTTTTTAGAGGAAATTACGCGATACTTATTTTTCCGATTTGCGAAAAAAAGCTTTTGTACGTAGTTGTGTATATTTGCATTTTGTGCTTTGTTTCAAACAAAATTTCTTCAAAACTTTATAAACAATAGTCAATTTTTTTGTATTTGTAGTTCAATAGGGAAGACATCTCATGAGCTTTATGCGGGCCAAATAACTTTTGTGGGCAGGAACATTTTTTTTTCATAAAACATAATCTTGTAACTCTTCTCGTAAGCAACGACAGACACGAAGCAAATGTTAAGGTACACTGAGAAAAATTTTTATTTGAATCAAACGTAAAAATTTGTTTAATATAATACAATAATTTGTTGGATCTAAATAAAAATGTATTCAAATCAAATGAATAATCTCAAATAAAGAATTTCATTTAATTAACAATCATTTGTTTGACCTCGTATCAGAGAAGAAATTTGTTTGAAATCTTGGCAGTCCTTTAGATTCCCATGCTTTTTTTCAAAGTTTTGTAAATCCCTATTTCTTCAAGCATGTAGAAATTCTTTGAAATCCTTCGAATTTCACGATCGCACAGAATATCGCGAAATCCCATTAAAAAGGTTGAGTTGATTTGAGCTCCATAGAAATCCCTTGAAATCTTTTATAAACTAAAATCTTCGGTGAATCTATCCGTGAAATCATTTGAAATCCTGAGAATCGTTTAAAATCTTGCAAATTCCTTAAACTCAGTAAATATAATAATCGGAAACCCTAAAAAATTCTGTAAAATCTTTGCAAATCTTATGAAATCCCTTAAAATCTTTGAAATCCCATTAAAATCCCCTGATTACATCCTTCAAAATTCGGAAAAATACTTCAGTATCTCTTGAACTCCCTTTAAAATTCTTTTAAGTCTCGTAAAGTCTTTTGAAATATATCGACATTTCTTAAAATCTCTTAAAATCTTCGAAATCCCATTAACATGCCCTGATGAAATTCTTTCAAATTCGGCAAAAATACTTGAGTATCTCTTGAAATCCCATTACAATTTCGTAAACTCTTTCGAAATATATCGAAATCTCTTAAAAACTCTTGAATTCGTTTAAAATTACTTGAAATGCTTTGAAATTTACGAAAATCCCATAAAATCATGTATTTTACGAGATCCCTCGAAATCGGTTAAAATTGTTTAAAATTCTCTGAAATCTTTGCATATTTGATGAAATTCCTCAAAATTCGAAAAATATTTCGGTATCTCTTTAAATATTCTTTAAATTCTTGTAAATCAAAAGGGGGTCTAAAAATTCAAAAATTGATACACCGCAAGTCAAATTCGTATAAAAATTATTATTTTCATTCAAAATTATTTCAAAAATGTTCATTAAATGATCGACGTTATCGGACCACTGCACTGACCGGGTGACCTATTAAAAATTAACCTTGACTTTGAAAGGTGATAGTGTCGTCCAGAACATAGATACAAATATTCAAAAAGAAAAGTTGGAAAGCTTATTGAATTCTGTGTTAAATGAGTACTGTTTGAAGTAATTTGGCCATGAGGGTATTACATTATCACTTGAGAAAGACAAAAATAAGAATCCGATACTTAAGGAATTTTGTACTTGAACTTGAACTCTTGGCAGGCGCTGAAAAAATCAATTAATTGATTTGTCATTTGAAAAAAGTGATCTTCAGGATTTAAACTTTCATTCGGGCTGTCAAACATTCAAAAATCTTTAGGGCTTCATGAAATAATAATTTTTTTGTGCGAGAATGCATGAGTTGAAGTATAACATCCTTTAAGAATCGGATTATTATTTTTGTCTTTCTCACGTGATAATTTAATACCCACAAGACCAAATCACTTCAACTGAAGCTCATTTAACGCAGAATTTAATCAGCTATTCACCGGTATTTTTTAAATATTTGTATCTGCATACTGAATGGCGCTATCACCTTTTAAAGTAGAGGCTAATTTTGGATAGGTCACCCGGTTAGTGGTCCAATACTATCCATCGCGTCGTGTCAATAGTGTCGATGTAGAAGGCCTAGAAAGAGGGAAATAATGATTGATAAAAAAGTGAAGTAAAAAATAGTCGCGTGAGAATTGGGGAGCGTGGGAATGTGATATTGATGGTAGGTATGTAGCCATTTGGTTAAAAAATATTCCCCGCGATCTGTCAAATGAGCGATAAGGATGGAAGATTTCGCACAATTTTGTACGACACTTATCCAACGAGACGTAAAATGAGGCACTATCAACAATTGATGTCACGTATTGTGTAACTTAGTGTGTCAAGGGCTGCCCAATGCCCGCTAAGCTTTCCTAGTCACTCCGGTGCGGTGTCTACTAGTCAATTGTCAATTGTCAATTGTCATTACACGATTACACCAAGCCTGCCTGCCTCTGCCTTCCCTAGCTCGTAATGTGCTGTGCAGTCTCTATGTTGGAAAAATCATAAGCTAATTGATTCTTTTCTAGTGACACACATTTCTTGACTGGGAGAAATATGTATGGCCACGGATCATCATCGCCAGTCGCGAAAAAATCCAACAATTAAATAGAATCAACTTTCTCTATCCAAGTACCTCAACACCACGAAATATTGCATCAATATTGTGCGGCAGTCTTGCAGCAATATTGTATCATTCATACAAAATTATACAAAATTTCAGCAACTTGCAGAAGCAACATAGCATTAAATGTGTAAACTGTAACGTTACAGCAAATTCGCAGAACAACATTGCAGCAAACTTGCAAAACAACATTGCGGCGATCTTGCAGTGTATGACGATGCAAAAATCTTGCAGAAGCAACATTGCAGCAGTATTGACTGGGTAATTTGACAAAAATATTGTAATTATGTTGGGTTTGTAATAAAGCCGTCCAAGTTAGGAAACCGATTTTAGACAAACGCAACCTTTGACCATTGAATTAAAAAAAAAAGGAAGATCAAACTGTTCGAAGGTAAAAAAAAAAGAAAAAGTGGCGACCGAAATTTGTAGAAAAAAGCTATTGGACTTTCAAATGCGTGGGGGCAAAGGTCATCAGGAACGAGGATGCAGCTGTTGGGCGAAACCCGAGAGCGTCGAAATCCCTGCAGACTGCAGGTTCCAACAGGTTGGAGGGAGAATGCAGCACGCACGTGAAAAGAAGGGAGAAATGTCGGGGGTATACTTATACTAGCAACTAGAATAGGTACACTTTACATTTTTACAATTCGTACTCGACACTCGGAAGCAACAGGGGTTGAAAAAGTCTCGAAAAAGCTTTCTTCTCAATTTATAGAAGAACTCTCTACATTCAAATCAGTTAAAAGTGACTGATTCCTCTATTCTATTTCGACTCATTGAAATAATCAGGATTCATTCACTGATTGATAATCTTATCTGCAATTTTCACTGACGCATCAGTCATTTTGAATGGGGTTATCAGTAGTTTTCTCTAATGAAATCAGTCATTTGAATTACCCAAACTGTAACTTTAACTGATTAAAAAGTTTATTTTGAATTGTCTGATCCGTAGCTTTCACTACTTAAATCAGTCATTCTTAATGATCAACCTCGTAATTTCCACTGATTGTTTCAGCCATTTTAAATGGATTAATCAATATCTTTCACTACAGTAGGACCTCTTGGATCGGACCTCGATTTTTTCGTTTTTGTGTTTAAAGTTTAGTATAATTAATAATGTCAATTTGTAATTTTTATTCGACACTGAAAAATAGTTACAAAAATTATAAATAATTATCACGTATCTAGATTTTCAAACTTATAAATATTGAAAATTTGAGGTCCCATCCGAGAAGTCCTACTATAATTAAATCAGACATTTTGCATGATCTAACCAGTAACTCTCACTCAGTATACCAGTCATTTTGATTTATTTAAGCTGTAACTTTTATTTATGAAGTAATTCAATTTGAACGGACTGACCAGATGATTAGCTTTTACTACTTGAACCTGTCTTTTTATTTATCGTGAAAAGCTATTAATTTCTGCAATAAATAACGCAGTTGATGAAGGCTTGCAATTATTTAAACAATTTTCATTTGTATAAAGCAGTTTTTCCGTCTATAAATCTGGTAAAGCTACTATTTTATTGAATTAATGACGCAGTTGATGTGTGTTGAGTGATATTTGTTGTGGAAGACAGTTTGCAATTATTTAAACAATTAATAATGATTTACTTGAAAAAAGTATCACTCTTAACATTCATTAACTCTGTCATTAATTATTCCAGAAAATATTAATTCTTCACGATTTACCGCGAGAAAAATGGTTAAATTAAACTTATTTAAATAATAGGAAATATGTTATACAAAACAAATATTGCTCTAAAGATTCGTTAATTGTGCCATTAATTCCAGAAAACACTTTTTATGATTTGGTGGAAACAAAATTATTCAAATAGAAATTGTTTAAACAGTTGCAAAATACGTTGAACAAACAAATTTTTTTTTTACATTCATCAACTCAAATTCCGGAAAATAGTAACTTTTCACGATTTACAGGGCGAAAAAACTGTTTAAACAAATAAAAATTGTTTGAAACATTAATTCAAAAATACTTGGAAACTGGTAACTTATCGAATGAAAATAATTAATATTGAGCAGATTGAAAAAAGGAATGACTTTGATATAAAATTGCTATTTTGCACTTTTTGGGGCATTTTTCGGCCACAGTACTTGGCTTGGGGGAGGGTGAGGGGGTCGATATCAAAAGTTATTGCGTTGACATTTTTCCTTAAACATTCTTTCAGAAGCGACTAAACTTTAATTCACAAAAAATTAATACGAAGTACTTTTTTCCTTTTTTTCGAAAACTGAGCATTTCCCATTTAAAACTGCACGTTCATTTTAAAAGTCCGGGGCGCGAGTTCACGTTGACCAATTTCAACAAAAAAGGTTTTCGTAGCCTATTAAGGTGAATAAAGAATAAATATTAAAAAAAAATAAAAAAAATTAATATAGCCTATCAAGTCGTTCAAACCTCCCCCTCTCCTGCTGCACCTATATCCCCCTACTTCCCCTCCCATCACTTCATTCTTCGCTCCCCCTCCTCTACTACCCTCTCTTCGCACCCATCATTTCCCCTACATCCCCTCCTCATCACAACCTCACCTAAACACACGTCCCCTCCGTAATTTCCCTACTTCCCCACCCCTAATTACTCCTCGCTTCTCCTACTTTCTTTCTCCACATTACCCCTACTTTCTCACTCCTTTTTCCCCAACTACAATTTTCCCTACTTCCTTCCACTTTCGCACCCATTATTTCCTCTACTTTTCCTCTCCTCATTCCTCTTACTCCTCCTCCTACTCTTCCCTTCACTTCCCCACACATCATGTTCCCTACTTTCCTCTTCTCCTTTTCCCTGCTTCCCCTCCTCTAATTTCTCTAACTTCCCCATCCATTATTTTCTCCGTTTCCCCTAGTTTCCTTCTCCTCATTCCTCCTACTTCTCCTCCCTTCACACTACCATTTAGTTGCCCTCCCACCATTTCCCCTCACTTCCCCTCCTTCGAAAAAGAGGACATTTTTTATGATTTATTTAATTTTTATTGAAATTATCAAATTTGGAATTATTATGTATCACATGTCTTTAGAGTTTAGACTTTAGATCGTACTGGAGAAGCAAGATATTATTTCCTCAAAAGATTCATATATTTTTTAGCTGTTGAAAATTAAGCAAAGCTTAAAAAATGCAATTTGGCTAATTTTCAAAAAATATATATTATATATATAATATATATATTTAATATATATATAATATATATATTTTTTTCATGGTAGTTAATTGTGAATGTTGGACCTCAGAGCGAGATTGAAATTGAGATTACTTTTGAAGTTGATTTCTGATATGCTGAGATATCTTGAGACAGAGTGGCTGAGTGGGGCCCGGGATATTGGAGACATGGAGACGGCCCTGAAAGCACGCCGCGTAATGAGCCGCATCGGATGCCGATTGCCGCGCCCGCTTCTCACAATTTCATAATGTAGCTTTTTTCCCGAAATATACGATCGTTTTTCGCAAACCGAGACTCTCCAGCTTGATAGTGTCGTGAAAGGCATAAGAGAGTGAAATTTGCGGAATTGTCGTTGCGTACTTCAAGAGATTTTGATAAGAAACGAGGTCTCGCGCGACACTATTTTCCGAGGCGGATGTGAGTTCTGCGGTCGATAGCGTGCGTGCAGGCAGGTTGCCTATGCCCTATACTATATAGTACACTATATAGTAAGTAGGTATAGTCTGCGCGCCGAGCCGCGCCGCGCCGCTTCGCGCCGTGGCGGGGATAAGATTCGTTCATTACACTGTACTAACTACTTCCACCACTGCCCTCGCTCTCGCTCGCTGAGTCGCTGCCTCACTCGAGGCCTCGCCTCGAGTCTGACTGAGTCTCAACCGAACCTAACGTCACTACTTGTGGCACTTGCTTCCAGCTTCTTCCCGTTCCTCTCATATTTTTCCAAATTATCCACAAATTTATAATTAAACAATCTAACAACATATGTTAAAATCAATTTTTTTAAAGACAGTGCAAATCCGGATTTTACCATTCAAAAAGATCTAGAGCCTTCAATTTGGAGATAAGAATAGGGACCTATAGCCGGATAAATTTACGGCATTTTAGGCCCAAAATGAACCCTCTAAATTGAAAAACGAGTCACCGGGTCACTTTCCAACATGGAACTTCGAAAAACCCCTTTTCAAGAAAAACATATCTGAACACGCATATCTCCTAAACTATCTTTAAAAATTAAATTAAATAAACAAAAAGGTTTAAAAATTAATTTTTTTTTAATCCGTCCATTTTTGTGTATATATATAATTATAGGAGTAACTTCTCAAATATAATAAATAGAAAATTGTTAAACCTTACAAATTAGGGTTGCTAGAAATAATTCAAGTTAACAAATACACAATTTTCATTCATTTTTCACCAAAAAAATTCCTTTTTCGTATAATATTTCTAGAAATTTTTTCACGGAAAAAATTCTCTGCCGACTAATATTTGTCGAAGTAGCTTCTCAAGCATAAAAAGCTTCAGGAAATGGTTAAACCTCAAAATATTGGTTTGTTATAAATAATTTAAGTTAACAAATGCACAATATTTGTCATTTTTTCGCGGAAAAAATTCTTCACCATATAATATTTATAGAAAAAGCGAGAGGAAAAGCTTCTCAAATGTGATAAACAGAAAATGGTTAAACTTTATTATTTAAGTTTGTTATAAATAATGTAAATTAACAAACAGTCAATTTTGACCATTTTTCACAAAAAAAAGTATGTACTCTATGATATTTATAGCAATAGCTTCTTAAACATAATAAACATCAGAAAATTGTTAAACCTTAAACTGTTGGTTTGTTATCAATAATTTAAGTTAACAAATAGCCAGTTTCCACCCTACTTTCACGGAAAAATTCTTTACCGTATAATATTTGTAGAAGTAGCTTCTGAAACATAAACAGAAAATTGTTAAACCTCACATTTAATTTTGTTGTAAATAATTTAAGCTAACAAACAGCCAATTTTCAGGCTTTTTCGCGGGAAAATTTCTTTTCCGTGTAATATGTGCAGAATTAGCTTCTCAAATCTAATAAATTCCAGAAAATTGTTAAACTTTCAAATTAACTTTGTTATAAATAATTCAGCTTAACAAATAGACATTTTTTATCCATTTTTTTGCTGAAAATTGTTCTTTTTTTTCATCTTTTATGTATAATATCAGTTTACTAGACTCAATAAACAGCAGATTATTGGTAATACTTGATATTTTTCTTTTTCCCACATAATTTATAATAACAATTAGAACATTTTTATCCTTTTTCGCTTAAAAATTTTGGTTTTCATCTTGTATGTTTCACAATAGTTTACCAGACTTACTAAATTACGGATTATTGTTCAATCTCAATATTTAGCTTTTTTATAAATAATTTGAGTTAACAAATAGCCCATTTTCATCATTTTTTCAAAGAAAAAATTCTTTACGGCCTCATATTTATAGAAGAAATTTCTGAAATACAATAACTTATAGAAAACTGTTAAACCTTAAAATGTAGGTTTTTCATAAATTTGACTGACTGGACCGGGAAACCGGGAATTTTTTGAGACCGGAAAATGAAAGTGAATTTATTTTTGACCGGCAATTTTACGAATTTTTAGAATAAAAATCTATTCAATTTGAAATATCAAAGAAAATGTAATGTTAAGTTAATTTTTTAACTTTTTAATTGTAAAAATCATTCAGTTCACAAAATGCGTCATTTTAAAATCACTTACTTGAAAATTTTGTATTTCAGTTCTTCGTTTTCATTCGTGTATTTTCAATTTGAAGACATTTAAAATGCAGTATGAAAAAATTAATTAATTAAAAATTGAAAGCGTTGCAAATTAAAAATTTGCGATAGAAAACGTTTTAAGTTAGTCCACTGTAATTGTCCGATTGAAACTTCATCAACTATTTTTCATTTTTAAATAATTTCAGAATAATAGGTTCATAATTAAACGCTTTGGTTCACTTTCCAATCCAATTGAAATATTGTTTCAGCCTAAAAGATTCCATTTTTAGACCATTACATTTGAAATTATTGTAATGAAAATTAAAAAAATATATATTTAGAAATATTCGAGTGTTTATTTAAAATGGGCAATTACGTATAATTGCTCGGTGTTTGAAATAGAAAGCCTTGAATCGTTAAAATTGCAGAGTGCTAAGTATAATCTTTGGTCGTTACAATTATAATTGTTATTCATTCGAAACGACTTAAAATAATAATAATTTAACTTCTAATTCAAAAAGTGTTCCGTTTCAAAGAAAATTTAAAATCGTAGAATTTTGTTATCTTTCCAACTCAAAATGCCGTAGAGTAATATATAAGTTAGAGTATTTAAAAATTTCTTGATTTATTCTTTCATTTCGTTTTTTAACCAGAAATCTTTGAACAACTGTTTAATTTGGAATGACTGAAAATACCCAAAGTATAAAATTCCCTAAATTATAAAAATAAAATTGATGACAATTTGAAATTTCCGGTTTAAGAAATTACCCAATAATAAAATTTCCATTAGTTTATAATATTATCAAGTATGAAAATTTCCGAAATAAAATTCCCAAAATTATAAAATATCCGAAATAATAAAAATTGCCGACATGCCAATTATTCTAATTTACATATAGGTATATTCATTTGAAAAAATTCAAACGATCAATGTGCCAATTAAAAAGTTATTTATTAAAATCTAATTAATAATTGATAAGTTCGAAATTTTTTTCGGTAATGCTTTAATTAGTTGAAAAAAATGTTGAACCGCTCAAGATAATTATAATTTTTAAACTACTCAGTGTAAAATTGACGACTCTAATGATTAAAATTTAATTTAATCTATTTGCCTGTCACGAATAGAAATTTTCATCAATAATCATTTTATATAAATTTGAAAAAAAGATCCACTTCTGCAAAATATACGTGGTAAGATTCTTAAATTTAAATTAAATGTTTATACCTGAAGAGGCTTTCTGGATATATAAGGAAATACAAGGATGAACAGATTTAAATTTGCATAGAAATCTTCCTGACATTTGTGCATTTAATTAATTGAGCATTATCAATTAAATAGTCAGCTAACTAACTTTCAAATCTAATCTGAGAATTAATTTTTACATCTGATTCCTATTATGTAATACAGTTTGAAATCAAATTACGATTCTAATTAAATTTTACTGAAAATATTCAACTAGGTATGATGTGCAATTGCTTCATTAAAGTAAAACAATTCAGCTCCAACCTTAACTGACCAAATCAGTCATTTTTAATTATCTAAGCTGTAAGTTTCATGGATTAGATCAGTAATTTTGAATGGTCTAATCAGTAAATTTTACTAATTAAATGAGAAATAATGTCATTTTTACTGATTAAGTAATTCATTTTGAATTATCTAATCAGTAGCATTCATTGATTAAATCATTAATTTTTTATTCATTTTAATCATATAGGCATTAAACAGAATTCTAACATAAAATCATATAAAGTTTCGAGGAAGACTGGACATTTTTAAAAATTTTAGGTAGTGTTGGTTTTTTCTTCACTAGAAATTAGCGCTTTTTAAACAAAATTTGTTTGATTTTAAAGGTTCATAATTTTTTAACAATTTTAAGTTATGTCAGCGTTTTGCACAAAGAATTGGTATTTTAAAACAAAAATAATTATAGTTTGAACAAGATTTCGAATATTATATATTTTTTAATTATGTGTTTTTTGGCGGAAGCTGGCATTTTTTATTTTGAAAAAATATTTCAAAGAAGATTAAATTTTCAGTAAAAAAATGAATTTTCAACAATATAGATAAATTTCTGGCCAAAGAAATGAATTCGCTACTTAAAAAGAGGAATTTTCAAGTAAATTCATGAATTTTCAACTTAAAAAGATAAATTATTAATCTAAAACATAATTGTTTCATTTCTAACAAAGTAGTTCAACTCTCAATGAAGTAGTTGAATTTTCAATCTAGAAGATTAATTCTCTACAAAAAAAACCATCTTAAAAAAAAACATTAATTTTCAACAAAATATTACATTTTTCTCCAAAATAGTTCAATTTTTTATAACAGAAATAATTTCCAAGCAAGAAGAATAATTTTCTTAAAAAATACGATTTTTTAAGGAAAATACATGAATTTTCAACACAATAGTTCAACTTTCAACCAAACCATTTTCAACTAAAATCAAGAATCTTTAAACAGGAAAATGAATTCTTTTTAAGTAGTTTAATTTTCGAACAAGTGGTTGAATTTTCAAACTAAAGAAAAAAAAAATTATCGACTAAAAATGGAATAGTTCAATTTTCTGTAAACAATCTATTTTCAACCAAACTAACAAAAATTCCAAAACATTTGAATTTTCAACCAAAAAAATTAATTTTTAAGAAAATTGTTTAATTTCCTACAAATTAGATTAATTTTTTACCAATCATTTAAGTTTTGAACCAAAAACATGAAGTTTCCACAAAGAAGATTAATTTTCTATCAAAAAAGACGAATTTTCGACAAGCCATATAAATTTGCAACTGAAAAAGATCAATTTTCCACTGATAATGGAATAGTTTAATTTCCTCTCAAGAAAATTCAACTAATTTTTGAAAAAAAAAGTTTAGAAATAATTGGATTACCAATGTAGATTACTCCGAATTATCTAGATTACTCTGGATTACTTGGATTACCTGAATTACCTGGATTACAAGTGGATTACTCAGACTCACAAGTGTAATACCTCGGGTACAAGTGGATTACTCCGAATAACTTGAATTACACCAAATATCAAGTGAATTATTCTAACTTACAAGTGGATTTATTACCTCGGGTTACAAGTGGATTACTCGGGAATATTCAGATTAATCAGAATTACTTGAATTACAGCCAAACAAAATTAATTACTCCAGATTACAGTGGAATACCTCATATTGCGAGTGGAATACCTCGAGTTAGAAGTGGATTACTCGGGAATACTGGGATTAATCCGAAACACTCCGTATTATGAGTGGATTACTCCGTATTACAAGTGGAATACCGCGGATTAAAAGTGGAATACCCCGGATTAAAAGTGGAATACCCCGGATTAAAAATGGAATACATCGGGTTACGAGTGGATTACTCGGGAATACTGGGAATAATCACAGACACTCGGATTATAAGTGGATCATTCCGGATTATAAGTGGAATCGGATTTAAAGTAGCATACATCGGGTTACAAGTGGATTACTCGGGAATACTGAGATTGTTTCGGAATACCCTGGATTATAAGTGGATGACTCTGGGTTACAAGTGGATTACCCTGAATTATAAGTAGAATACCTCGGATTACAAATGGAATACCGTGGATTACTCAGGGTTACAAGTGGATTGCCCTCAATTACAAGTGGAATTACCTGGATTGCATGTGTATTATCTGGATTGAAAGTAGAATACCTCGGATTATAAGTGGAATACCGTGGATTACTCTGGGTTACAAGAGGATTGCCCTGAATTACAAGTGGAATAACCTGGATTGCATGTGTATTATCTGGATTAAAAGTAGAATACCTTGGGTTACAAGTGGAATACCCTGGGTTACAAGTGGAATA